>OOIL02006828.1:745485-846395 GCA_900332095.2 Cuscuta campestris | reverse complement strand
TGGTGGTATGTTTTTTGTATATGGCTATGGAGGCACTGGAAAAACCTTCTTATGGAGAACATTATCTGCTGCGTTGCGATCCAAAGGAGATATTGTTGTGAATGTTGCATCAAGTGGAATTGCAGCTTTACTTTTGCCTGGTGGGAGGACCGCACATTCGCGTTTTAAAATTCCTATCACTCCTAATGAAGACTCGACATGCAATATTCACCAAGGTAGTCCCCTTGCCGAGCTCATAATAAAAACTAAGCTTATAATATGGGATGAAGCACCAATGACTCACAAGTATTGCTTTGAAGCTTTGGATAGGACTTTGAGGGATATATTGCGAGTGAAAGATGCTGGTAATCGATTCAAACCTTTTGGTGGAATAACAATAGTGTTTGGTGGGGATTTTAGACAAATCTTGCCTGTGGTGCCTAAAGGAACGAGACAAGATATTGTCAATGCGACAATAAATTCCTCTTACTTGTGGAAAGATTGCAATATCTTGAAACTCACAAAGAATATGCGCCTAGCAAATAAGGAATTGCATAATTCAGCTGAAATTCAACAATTCACAGATTGGATTGCCAGTATAGGTGATGGTAACGCAGGTGGTCCAAATGATGGCGTGGTTGATATTACAATTCCACCAGATCTTCTGGTACAACATAGTAACGGCCCAATTCAATCTATTGTTGAAGAGATATTCCCTTCAAGTTGTGCTCTAGCTCTTGATAGTACTATGCTAGAAGATAGAGCTATATTAGCCCCGACATTGGAAGTTGTTGAAGCAGTGAACAATTACATGATGTCAAAGAACAGTTCCGAAGAACGCGTATATTACAGTGCAGATACCATATGCCAATCTGACATGAACTATAGTTTGGTTGGAGATTTGCACACCACTGAGTTTCTAAATACCATAAAATGTTCAGGGGTTCCTAATCATGAATTAAAACTCAAAGTTGGAACACCGATTATGTTGATGCGTAATATCGACCATGCTAATGGGTTGTGTAATGGCACAAGACTGATTGTTACACGGCTTGGGAATCGTGTCTTAGAAGCGAAACAACTTACTGGAAAGAATGCTGGGGAAAAGATATTACTTCCTAGGATCTCATTGACACCATCAGATACAAGGTTACCTTTTAAGTTTCAAAGAAAACAATTTCCAGTCATGGTTTCTTACGCAATGACAATAAACAAAAGCCAAGGTCAATCGCTATCCAAGGTTGGTGTTCTTCTTAAAAAACCAGTATTTTGTCATGGGCAGTTGTATGTTGCAATGTCAAGGGTTAGAAGTCGTTCGGGATTGAGGATTTTGATTTGCAATGATCAAGATAAAGCAGATTCTGAAACGACAAATGTAGTGTATAAAGAGGTTTTCACGAATATTTGACTTTTTTCTGAAATTCTATTTACATAGAAATGAGGAACTGATTGTGCAAATATGTTGTGTTTTATCCTCTTAACCCATTACATTTAGATATCTAAATACATGCCTTTCTACAGTTTCGGCCACAAAATTCAACTTTTTTGAGCTGAAAAGTTTACACTTTCGAAAAAAGAATTTATTTGTACACAATAATGACACTTTACCTCACCTGTGGTAACCTATAAAGATTCATTTCCTGCCTCAATGCAGCTTGACACTCGACTCATCACAAAAAAAACTTGCACCTTTACTTTGTCAGTTTTGGATATTTAGATATTGCATGCATCAAGGAATGAACATCATATCATCAATTCAAAGTTTCAATTAAAACATCATAAAAAAATATTAAAGCAACACTAATTTTTAAAAAAATGCCCTCATCCTTCCAAATTACCTTAATATGCACATAAAACTAAATCTGATCTCATATTTTACTTTGAAAATTAAAGATGCAAAAAAGAGAAATTTTTAATTGTCGATTAGCTGTTCTTACCTTGCCATTTCACTCTACATCCAGCTCGGGTTTCTATAAAATCTTGCGATTTTCCCTTCTCGAATTGATCTGGCCTTAAATTTTCCGAAAACGCTGCACGTGTACTGTCACTCGCCGGAAAAATTCGTCGTTAATTCTTCATCCTTACATTTCTTTCTACTTGTCTTTTTTCTCTATCTGGTCCGAAAATGAAATCGGATGAGTTCGCAACTGTAGGCCTCATGTTTAATACGGACTAACTAAATACATAAAGAAATAGCTGTTGACACGTGGATTCAAGTCAAAAGTAAACTAACTTATAAAATAATGTACTTAAGTATACACAACATAAATAATTCGAATAGTGAAATTTAAAAATTACATTACATTATTGTTACTACCTTCATCCTAAATTTTTTTTCCTAAGTTTGAATTTTCCCCATTTTTAATTTTTGCCTTTGACTTCTAATTTTACTTTCCTTAAAAAAGCTTTTTTGAATTTTTTTTCCAATCATTCAAAATATAGACGATAGAATGTAATTGGTGTAAATACATGAGGGTATTAAAGTCATTTGTCATCCTTTTTTTAATTGGACGATAATTTTAAGACGAAGAAAAAAAAGCAGGCAGCAAATTTTAGGACGGAGGGAGTATTATTTGTTTAGTTTGACTTTTTCAAGTTAACCTCGACAAACTTTGAATTACAAATTTTACAACTAATTTATACATTCAAATACTATGGAATTCTTTATTTAATATGTGTTGCAATATATGTTTTACGAAATATAAGTTATTAATTTTACTACAGTGCACTACATTTTCCCGTGCATCGCACGGGTGAAGTACTAGTTCTTGCTAATTTTTGATCAATTTGAAGTTTGAATGCAAACATTTTTGTGTCTTTTGCTGAAATTACTAATTGTTTAAAGTTACAATAATAATAGTGTATTTCTTTCGTAAATAGATTCAATTGTATCGAAAAAATAATACCCCCTTCATTACACTGTTATCTTTTATTTTTTCATTTAAATAATTGAAAAAGATTGATTCACACTACATACTAGTTTCAGAATGTCATCTCACAATAATATCTTAATTTGGGATATTACAATGTTCAATTTAGGTTACTAACATTTTGAATAACTCTATTAGATTTAAAAAGCCTAATTGGTCTATGTTTTGATAGATACTAGACTTGAACCCGTGCAACGCACGGTCTAAGTTAAAACTAAATAAATAGGGGAAGCATTGATAGAAGTAAAAGATAAAATTTGTTTTAAACAAAGATACGTGATATATATTATTAAAGAGGAGTTTTACAACAACGCACAATGTGATAGAATAACATCCAACATGCTTCCATGATTATCCTTGACTTTTGATTTATTTAATCCACAATGTTTTTATAATTCTTTTCAACATTTTAAAAAAATTCACATTTTTTTATGATTATACATAGAAGTAGTATGTATTATGGTAGCAACTAATGGGAACTTTTATGGGAGAAAGATCAAATTAAGACTAAAACATTAAAAATATATCAAAATAAAAATTTCATGTTTTTATTTCTAAAATAGAACCTAAAATACATTTACATTACCAAAAAGTATAGTAATATGCACATGTACAACGTCACATTACTACAGTACGAAATCTTATTTCGAGAATAAAAATATGATAGTTCTAACTTGATATTTTTTTTTTATGTTTTTTATGTTTTAGTCCTATTTAGATAATTTTTAAACTTTTATGGTAGCAACTAATGGGAGGCTGTGAAGCTCCCACGACCTGCTTCTTGCAGAGACTTTGACGTGTAAAGAGGCCTTATCATGGTTGGAGGGGAGGGGTGTTCGGGAGGTTGTATTGCTTTTGGACTATCAAACGTTAGTTCACGCTTTACGTGTTGGTGAGCGTTTTAATAGCTCTTCATGTGTAGGTTCGGTTGTTGAGGATTGTAAAACCATGTTTTTTTCAAGTAATATTTTTCTTTACTTATTACTTATTCTTATTAAAATCAAGTCAAATCAAATAAAAAATAACTTTAAATACAACTACATTTTGATCAGATCAAAACTAGTTTCAATGAAATGATAACCATTCAGATCAAGTGCAAATAATATGCCTCTGTTTCGTTTGTTTTCATTCGTAGATCATTGAAAATGATGGCTCATACTCTGGCCAGAAATGCTACGTTGTTCTCGGGGTGTGGGATTTTTCCTTGCCTAATTTTTGTTGTTGTATTGTTCCTTTGATTTGAGAATGTAACATAATGATCATTATATTTATTTAACTATTTGTAAATCATTATTTAACATAATGATCCCATGGCAACAATGTCATTTCATATTTCATTAAGAGGTTGGTTCTAGAGCTACTGGAATCCAGTGGCTTCGAAAGTCACTGCCCCCTACGGAGCTCCGTTCATGAAATTGATGATTCCTGCCCTCTCTAACTCCCCCGGTAAACTCCCCGCCAAGTCTCGACTCAAACTATTCCCCCATCTACGTCAATTACACCTCGCAAATATAATTGACTTTAAATAAATTTCATGAAAATTTATTTACTTTTACTCGAGTCACAAATTTAATTTTGGAACAATTTGAACATTCAAATTGCAATAATTTCATTGACACGATCCTCAAACAAAGCATCAGCAGAATTTTGCTACAACAGAACACAAATTAGGCACAAAAGTTATACCCTAAATTAATTAACTTTGCTAATAAAAACAATTAAAATTAATAACCACACTAAAGAGCAAAACCTTTAAGATACTCCGGGTCACGTTTGGCCCGTTCTTGAAACTTCTTGAACCACCGGTCTAAAATATCCATCGGCACCACCAGCCGGCTCCCGTCGACGCCGCAGAACGACTGCATGAAATTGAACAAATTCTCGCCCACCTTCATCGACATCCTCTCGATCTTCCTCTCCGCTGCGACGTCGAGCGACGGCAGCGTCGCGAGGTCCTCGACGGAGACTCCGATCTTCGCCGAGAGCGGCGTCGCATCCGCCGTAAGCTGGAGCTCCCCGCCTGGCTCCGGCCACGGCAGCGACAGCACGGCGGAGGGGCGTGCAATCGTCACCGCGCCGCAGAACAGGAACGGCGATCCCGGCGATTGGATGTAAACGGCGAGAGCCTTGTCCGGCAGGAGCGTGATGTTGTCCAGAAGGAAGATGCATACCTCCCGGATCGAGTCGTACGCTTCCCCTGCGCACAAAATTAGAAGAAATCAATCGATCTCTGCCGATAAAATCCGCCGGAGACGAGATCTAGTTTGTTAACTTACCGACGAAGGTGTTCATATCGAGGAGCCAATGTGTGGCGTCGATTCGAGCGAAGGTGGAGATGTCGATCGGGAAGCTCCGGTTAGGGAATACCACTCCGAACATCGTTATTCTCCTTCTAGAAACTTCGCACTTCGAAATTACCTTCAGATTCCCTGTTTTCTTCGTCTCCGGCGGGATAATCTCTGATCGGTAATGACTATGGTGGACTGAAGCGACTGGACCAGCTTTTCCCGATGGAGAAGATGAAGAAGCCGAAGGAAAACCTGTTGGAAGATCTGAGAAGAGGGCGGAAGGGTCTAGAAAGGTCTAGAGTCTCAATGAAAGGTTGAGTAAAGCCCGTTTAAACTTTAAAATACAATTGGGCTGGACCCCTTAAAAGTAAAAAAAAAATTCTTGGGCTCTAACTTCCCCAGGTGTTCCGGCCAGGGTCGGAGGGCCCAACAGTTTTTAAATTCAGTTGATATGATACAAGTTTGGACCCTAGCTCAAATGGCCCAAAATCCAAAAAATCAAAAAGTCCGACAGGGCCCAACTTATATTTTGCAGATGGCCCTTATGTTGTTCGCGCCGGCCTTGGTTCCGGCTCCGCCGGGCACGACGTACAGACTCACCGGTAAATTCTCCAGATTTCCTCTGATCATCTTTGTTCCTCATCAATTTTTGCACTTTTGATTTATTAACTAACCTTTATATTCAGGTTGAGAAGAGATCAAATATTATTACTGAATATCATTTCTTTTATAAATCTTGACAATTAATCAGATTTTGACCTTGTTTGGCAGCCAAATTTTATAAACCGATGCTTTATGTTTTCTCAACTAATTTTATGAAATTGGGGAATCTTTGTTGCATCAGATGATACTGAATTTGAAGTGGCTCAACTAAAATAATGTCAGTTTTCCAGCATTTTGATGGAGCTCGAGTGCTTCATTCCTTCAACAGAGCTCTTCGTCACCCATCATCATCCAGGTTATTATTGAATAATTTAAGTGTGTGTTCCAGGGTTCTTCTTAATGTATGTATTGAAAAGATTTGGGCTTTTACAATCTTTCCTGGCAATTCCAAAAATGTTATGAACATCTTTTTTTTCATTTTATGCTAAATCTTATTTTAAATTAATATAAATCTATTGATGTTAAAAAGATTGTCAGACATTATTATATGGATGCCGGAATCGTAATTTATTGCTCCATTGTGCAGTTATTTTAACCATCGCATATTTTTCTCACAGTTCTTACTTCTCCAGTCGCTACTGCTCCAAACTCACCCCAAATGCTCATCGGAAAGTAACATATTTTGGATGTGGCAGCATGGTGTCAAAGCATGAATTCAGATCAGTATCTGATGCCAATATTCTAAACTTCAATTTGGGAAGGCATAATATTGCACGATCTTGTTCATCGTTGAGCCTTCGGCACCAATATGCAACTACAGCAACTTCCACAGAGAAGAAATCAAAGAAGATGTTGTTTTACTTAACGGGGTTGGTTTTTGGGATGGTTGGTTTGAGTTATGCTGCAGTTCCTTTGTACAGGAGGTTCTGCCAAGCTACAGGCTATGGAGGTACAGTAACTCGCAAGGAGGTAAAATTGAATGCACCGAAGCAACATAAATTGAAGTTCGCCATTTTCTCTTTACATGATGTTAACGTTTTCTGCTCTGCAGAGTGTTGAAGAAAAGATTGCTCGACATGCCAAAGATGGAACTGTTAGTACTAGGTATTGGATTTATTTTTCTAGTACCAGTATGTGGGAACTTTATTAGATCTCATTAAGGGTGTTCCTTGGTTCTTTTAAATCAGTTCAGTTTTGAAAAATGCAGACCAAAAAGAATAATTTAAGTTGCTTTTAATCTGTTTCAGTTTGGTTCATTTTAGTTGGGTTTTGTCAGTTTCGTTTGGTTTTGGACCTTGTTTTCTTTTAAGTCACGTTTCAAAGATCAAAACAGATTGCCTATGGCGAGATTGGTTTCAATGGGTTCCACTTTGGTCAGTTTCAAAGCCTAAACCTCAAATGGCAAACACGCATGTAGTTATCTCCATTTTGGTCACTTCTGTCAGTTTTTCATCCATTTTGATTTGGCAGTCTTTTATGCCCTAGATCTCACAAACATCATTTGCTTTATATTTTTCTGCATGCACCTAAATATTAGGACTGAGTATGGAAGATCATTCATGTTCATAATATCAATTATTGAATAGTGTGGCATATTCTCATCCAGCACTTAACAAATGTTTTGTGTTTAATCACAATGAATTTAAGTTTCTTTTTTATTCCGATGCATAGTTTTGCTCTAATTCTGCCAGGGAGGTGGTTGTACAATTTAATGCTGATGTGGCTGATGGAATGCCTTGGAAGTTTACTCCTACACAACGAGAGGTGCCCTTCTTGATGCTACCATTCTTTGCTTGTTTTGTATATTTGCACAGAATGTGTGATTTGTTAGGTGGAAATGTTTCTTTTCGCTTCACCTGCAGGTAAGGGTAAAGCCAGGAGAGAGTGCCCTTGCTTTTTACACTGCTGAAAATAAAAGCTCAACTCCAATAACTGGTGTATCAACATATAATGTCACTCCGATGAAGGTATATTACTTAAATAAGCTGTTTATGACATGGTTCATGAATTTTTCATCACACATTTACCCCTTTTATGGCTGGAAGGGAAGTAAGAATGAGTAATAGTAAAAACCCGTGATTTGACGATGTAGGTGCTTGTTTTTTTATATACCACTAAAGTATCGATAAAATAATACTCCCTCCGCCCCCTTTTAGATTACAATATTCCATTTTGAGAAAATTAAGGAGACGTCAAATCATTAAATTTTTCCCCAAATTACCCCCAATTAAGGAGTCAAATCATTACATAGGGAGATGGAAGGGAGAGTAAAATGGTCCAAATGGTGTTAAAATTGGAGCTTTGTAATTCTTTGCGGGACAAGAATGAGAGGGAATATTGGAAACAAATTAGGGATGGAGGGAGTAAAACCGAATTTCACCACTCCAAAATTCCCAAACCAAACAAGGCCTCATTTGGAAGTTTGTGAATGTCAACATTTGATTGCCTGACTTTTAGAGTATATTGTAAAAGCTTTAAAGTGATAAAAGCTAGTAGCAGTTTTTTCCTTTCCATAGTTACCATTAAATACTCCCTCCGTCCCTAAAAGATTGCCACAGTTTTACTTTTTTTTGGTCAAACTGTGGCACCCTTTTACCACGAATTATGGAAAAAGTATATTTAGTTGAAATTGAGTTTATTTAAAAATATAGTTTTGAAATATTGAATTTTTATAATATTTAATTATTTTAAAGTATATTTAATTTGTGGTCAACGGGTGCCACAGTCACAATGGCAGTTTAGGGACTGAGGGATTACTATACTTGATCTTGTTATTCTGTTTGGGCTACCTTGTTTGATCTCTCATGAAGGGTAGGGGTGGGACTTGTTTTTCTGGCCTATTAATGTTTTTTTGTTGTTAACTAGGTTTGTGATGGGCTTCAGAAATAGCCAGGCAGGGTGGGAAATAAGCCTTTAAAAGGTGTTATGCCCTGCTTAGGCATAATGAAAATGATACGAGCCTGGCTATTCCCATCCATAGTGAAAGGAAATGTTTTTATTTTGTGGAAAAGTGACTATGGGATATTCATGTTGATGCTAGCAATTCAAGCATGTGCTTGTTTGGCTCTTTGGCTCACACAGATTAGATGAAGATGTTTTTCATTATTCTGATGTTGAAGTTATTATCAACGATATGATATCTCTGGCGGTCTGACCCATATCTTTGATTTTTTGTACTTTTTTGTTTTGATAGAAGAGAGGGTAATGAGGTTCTTCCTTTTCTTGCTTATCACAAACCCTATGATCTGAATTTCCGGTTTCAGTTTGATGATAGTCCATATTGTGTCTTTGATCTGGCACTTAAAAGACATTTGTTATCAATCAAATTTGGAACGAATATGTGCGTTCTTTGCTTAAAAAAACCTACACAAAGGATAAATTTGTCTTTATAGGGAGTTTCGACTTCTCTTTATTTTTTAATCATGGATCTTTCAACTGAAACAAAATAAAAATCTAGCCATTTCTCTCAGTAGGGGGTTTTCTACAACTTTATAACCAAATCAAATACTACGTATATACTAACCAGATTTACCATTCTTTTTTTTTTAAGGCTGCAGTGTATTTCAATAAAGTGCAGTGCTTTTGCTTTGAGGAGCAACGATTACTTCCCGGGGAGCAAATTGACATGCCCGTAATTAACACTCTACTCTCATTACTCGCCTTTTTTTACTTGACAAACTCCTTGTTAATAGATAGGAATGTCTGGAGACTTATAGTTTCAAGTAGGGGTAGGACCTACGGACACATGACACACCCTGAAACCCTACTTTTCATCGGATTTGATTTGGTTGGTTATTGTAAATATATATGCAGGTATTCTTTTACATTGACCCCGAGTTTGAAACGGATCCCAAGATGGATGGCATCAACAGCTTGATTCTCTCGTATACATTCTTCAAGGTTTCCGATGAATAGCACTTCTTCTTGGGTGAGTAAACCCCCCTACAAGAACACAAACAATACCCACTCTAAACCGAATTCCTTGATTTATTTATAGACTATATTCACCTTTTGTTTCATAATACGTTTGCAAACTTCGATTTTGCAATTTGCAAAAAAAAAAAATTGTTTTAATTGAAAAATAAAAAAGACAAGTTGGTCAAAACTATATGTGTACTAAATGAGTCTTGAATTGAATGTTTGGTTGAGCTATGAATTGAAGTAAATTTGGAATGAAGCCATAGTACTATATACTCCCTCTCTCTTTGAAAATATTTCTCCTTTCATTTTTCATCCGTTCCGAAAAACTTTCCTCATTTCTATTAAAAAATTATTTTTATCCTTACTAATTCTTAATTACCTATCACATCATTTCACTATTAATCTACCTATCAAAACATACTTTACTCATCACTTTCAAGGACATTTTTAGAAACCTAATATCAAAATACACTTCTATTCATCATTTTTTAATGCAGCTTTTTCATGAATATATTGTTGCCCTCATGCATGTCGTTTTCAATCTATATATGGTTAGTAACTCCATCATCGATCACGTATATGCATATATGACAAGTTAAATGCCCATATATAAAAGCTGCATGTTTTTCAGTGCAGTGCCATCATTTATATTTGTAAGATTCCGCAGCGCCTATATATTGAATTAGGATTGAATCTCATCCTATTCAATTTCATAGAATTTTAATTCTAATTTAGTGTAGTGATTTGCTTCTTAATCTTGTTTACAAACTGGATCAAAATTGTTCCTACTTATTACATTATATTTTTTACTAATAATTTATCCATCACATTTTACGTACCCATTTTATCAAAGGCTAAATTAGAAAATCATATCAACTATAAATATATATTCTACATATCCCCTATTAGTCAAAATTTGGACGTTTTGGTGAATGTAAAAAATAGATATTCCCGGAATATTTTATACTCCTATAAGCATAAACCAATTAAGTAAAAAATATTAATAAGTTTGACTGGCTAGATATGTGTTCTTCAAAGCGATGGCGAATGTATATTAATATGAGTACTCATATTTTTTTGAGTACTCATAAATTTTAATCTATCAAAAATATATTGTAAACATTAGGAAGAGATGAAACTATATGAACTTAATATTTGGTATTCCCTCTTTCCTAAAAAAACATTTCTAATTTCACTTTTCATCTGTCTCGAAAAATATTTTCTAATTCTACTTTTAATTTACGCATCACATCATATCATATCTCACAATAAAGTTATCACAAAATTATATTAAACCAGAAAGTAAAATTAGAATTACACCATTCTTAAATTCCACTTTATTCCAAAGTAGAAAGAAAAGTTTTGTGGGACAAAGATATTGTATTCAGGGTATGTTCTTTTGGATGGAATGTTAATTTTAAACATTTTATTACTTCTTATATCACTTTTTAGTTTTTTCAGTTTTTTCATCTAATTTCTTCTCATTCTTTTTTCTACTGTAGTTTTTTAATTACAGTATCTTCTAGTTTGGTATAACTCTTTTCAAAATTTTCCAACGTCCTCTAGTTTTTCCCAACGTCCTCTAGTTTCTTCTAATTTTTTTCCAATAATGATTTAAAAAATTATTAGCGCACTTTTTCAAATTATTCTTGTTACACTTATTAATTACTCCCACCATGCTTCAAGATTATTCATTTAATTTTGACTTTTTGCAATAAACAAATATCGAACTTTGGTCTATAATTATATAAAAATTACAAAGTATACTAATTACATGAAAAAACATTTTGAAAATAATATGCTCTCTCCGTCCCAAAAAATATTTTCTATTTAAAAAAAAGGCGGGTTTTAAAATTCTGTAACTTTGGTGTTGTTTTCCAATTTCCCATCTTCTATCCAACAGACCGTATCATTTACACCTTATTATAAAGTAAATGCAGAATTAGAAAAAATGTCAAAATTATACCCGGTACATTTTTAAAATTTGCAGTTTTTTCCAACTAGAAATATTTCGTGGGATGGAAGGAATAGAACATAAATCGAATAAAAACTATACTCCGTAATTCAATGCCGCTACAATATTAAACTTTTTTTAAAAAACAATTTGTAGTATGATTTTGTACAATTGTCAAGAATATGGAATTTTTTGCAATTTGAAATTTGTACGGAAGGAATTTTTGTATAATAATAATAATAATAACAACAACAACAACAACAACTATAATAATAATAATAATAATAATAATAATAATATAATAATAATAATAATAATAATAATAATAATAATAGAATAACAACAATAATCCGTTATAACAGAATCCCTGATATGATCTATCAATAATGCTCGCTTTTGTTTATATAAATAACCATTTTGATTTCTGAAGGAAAAAAAAAACACTCTGTTAGTTATGGAAATGAAGTAAACATTAAAACCCTAACCAATTATCAGATTCAATGAAGCAATGGATTTGATCTTTCATCCCGAAAAAGGCTCCCATTTCACCATTGAAGTCGGCTTCTTCGACACCATCTCCGAGATCAAAGAAAAGATCCAGAAGCTCCGCCGCATCCCCGCCGCCGCCCAAACCCTAATCTTCGCCGGGAAAGTCCTCCCGGATGACGTCGACGTCCACAACTCCGACATCCTCCACAACTCCCACATTCACCTCGTCGTATCCCCCGCCGCCGCCGCCCGCTCCCCCACCTCTCCTCCTCCTCCTCCTCCTCCGCCGCGCCGCAAGCCCCTCCGCGTGAGATTCCGGGGGTCTGAGGCCCCCGGAATCTCCCTCGAAGTGGACCCCACGGACACCGCCCACGCGAGCGGCGCCGAGCTATCAGACAGCCGGGCGGTGGCCGACTACGAGCTCCCCGACGGCTCGGAAATAGACGTCGCCGTGAAAAGGCCTTCTCCGGCGACGTCGTCTGGGTCGTTGGGGAGCGGGAGCGTGGGCCCGAGGAAGCTTCTACGGGTGACGGTGGTGTCGAAGTGCGGGACGAAGAGGTACGCGGCGGAGGTGAATCCGGCGGGAAACGTCTGCGAACTGAGAAAGGAGTTGGAAAAAATGAAAAGGATGAAGGAAGAGGAAATGGAGTTGCCGGAAGAAGGGTATTTCTTCATATACAAGCAGAATGTGATGGATGATGATCGCTCATTTAGGTGGCACAATGTGGGCCAGGGTGACACCATTGAGATCTTCAATGGGAGTGTCACTGGTGGAGTTTGAAGTACTTAGTTTGATTTTTGGGAGTGAAACTAATTTTTTTTGTCATGAATGGAATAAAAATGGTAAGATTTTAGTATAGAAATGATTTTTATTGGATTTATTTTATAGAAAATTATAAGAAATTTATTTTATTGTATTATTATGCAATGTAAATTTAATTAATGTAATTGATGACATATATATGGATTATATATGTCCCGTTCGTCCCATTAAAAAAATTTACTCCCTCCGCTACCTTTTTTTTACTTTTATGTGAAATAAAGAGTGTATATTTAAGATTGACTTTCTAATTGTGTTCTTAATGTGATTTGTAAAAGTAAGATATAATGGATAGACTATTGGTGAAAAAGTATGGTTTGATAACCAGGATAAGTAAAAATAGAGATAAAAGTGGTTTTTTAATAGAAAGCCAAAATACTTTCGGGAAAACAAAAAATGAATAATGGAGTGTTTTAAGAAACAAAGGGAGAAGTTAGAGAAATTTTTCAACGTGTTCAATATGTAAGCTCCAAGTACACGGGTAATTCTTTAGGAAGTTTTTTTTATGTAGGAGTATTTTTGTCATTTTGTTCTTCGCAGAATTTGGAATGACAAGGGGCCATATGGAAATGACATTTTCAATTAACATTAGCGTTTTGATAGAATTTAACAGTGTAGATTAACTTTGAAAATGCTATCGTTAAGCACTGCCCACACATAACTTTTTCAAAATGCTAACTTCTAACTTTATTCTCAAATTAAACATGCCCAAGGTCAAGACTTCTTGGTTCACCTCAAAGATACTAAATTTATATATTTAGACTATCTTTAGTTCAAAGAATTTGAAAAGAAAATCATTTTCTTACCAAAAAGGGAAATTTTTTTGCTCATACATTTTGTTTTTTCATTTTCATTTCTTTTCATTTTTATTTTATTTTCTTTTTTAACTAAACAAGACAATTCATTTTCCATCTTATTTTATTTTCCTTTTCAAATTTTTTGAATCAAACATAATATTAAAGCGTATTATCTTGATTCAGATATACAAAGTAGAATTAGCATGTATTATCTCCATTCTAGAGTATTCTGTATTTGTTTAAATTAAGTGTTTAATAATTTTGAAACAAACTAGTTACACGAATTTTTTCATCAATTAAATAATGATTTTGCATTGAATATTGATACAAAAATAACTTAGGTTTATTTTACTGAAAGTTTCACAAAACTTATTTCCTTGAATAAATATAAGGCATAATTTTTTTATTTAATTGATTGTCCAAATCTATCCAATTTGTCTAAAAAAATACTGGTAAAAAGTAGGTAAATATTCAAGGATGGACAAAGTAATTTTTAAAAAGAAAAAAGTAGTCTGTTATTTTTAAATATTTTATCTTGTTGCAACGGTGGTTGTGTGTCTATGCTTTGTGGAGTATTTAATATTCTCTCCGTTTTTAAAATAGTTCTTCTTTCAATTTTTGGTTTTTCCTAAAGCACTTTGAGGTCCCACGGTGCTCCGTGGGAGCCTGAAGTGGTTCTTACCCCCGCTACCCCCCCTCCCCTCATCCCACCACAAAATGCTACACCTATACTTACTATAGCATTTCGACATTTTCCAAGGGTTGAGGGGGCAAAGGGACTTTGGGGGTTAGGGACGAAAACACTTCAAACTCCCACAGAGTATTATATAGCCTTGGTGTCATATTATGACATCCAAAACAGGTGTTAAAAGAACTCGTGGGGGTGAAATATATACTATATGTATCTATATATGTATAGATTTCAAAAGTGAGACAGTGGTAAAAAAAAAACAATACAACCTTTCCTCTTGAGTAAAAAAAAAAAAAAAAAAGAACCCCTAGGGTTCTACACTGCAAGGTGCTCCTCAAGGCCTTACCAAGTTTTTTTTACCATGTGGAGGAGGACGTACGCCGCGGACTTCATTTTTCGTCACTCGCACTTGATGGAGCGGTAAATGTGACGAACAAAGAATAAGGAAGCACGGAAACCAACGGCGCCGAGCAAGAGGAAGAAGCCATAGCAAATGCAGGCCATGTAGCCGAAGAAGAAGGAAGTTTGCATCAAGCCTGACATGTCCGAACGTGCGTAGTAGTAATAGAGACAGTACGCATAGATGAATAACCCAGTTGATCCTCCGCAAAGGAATGACCTGTTCAGCAACACACAAAACACAAAAAATGTAACTTCCACAAGAAAATATTTCTATAGAATGGTGAAAAAATCATTTCGTGTGTACCAAAATCTGCCTAGGAAACAAAAGAATAGTAAAAAAACACATAACTTACCTCCACCACCACTCATGGTCTTCAGCGGCAAGTTGAAAGTAGGTCAGTGCGACAGTAATAAAGGCTGTAACAATGAGGAGAATAATGAAGACAATGAATAAGATGCTGTAGATGGTGTAGATCCTGTGGCCCCACACACTGGCAAATATGTAGTAAAGTTCTATGTATATGGCACTGAAAGGCAAAAAACCAGCCATTGCCATCTGGGGTAGAGCTCCGCGATACCAAGGTAAAGGCGGTATTTCTCTTGGGTATTTAGTAGTACGACATGGAGCTTGAAACTCGGCCTTGCTATTCTTTCCAGCAATTCCTCCCAAGACAAGCAGAGGTGATGTCACAAGGGCCCATATCAGCAAGATGACCACAATGGTACCAAATGGAAGTGCTGCCGTGGCACTGTAAACAATTGCTACCGTGTTCAAGAAACAGAATGTGAGGAACAGGGGTCCACAAAACAATGCTCCGGTTAATAGCAAATTCCTGACCTGTAAACCGGTAATAATTCTTTATTATTCTGATATTGATTGATTCACCATCAATGGGTAAAATACATTTTTTGGTCCTGTAACTATAGGAGATAGGCAGAATTAGTCCCATTGTGGATTTTTTCATAATTTAAATATATCCCTTTCAAAATGTCGAATAATTAGTTCCAAAGTCACCAGAAAATGTAAAATCCCCCGAGAACATAGCGTTCGCAATGGGAATTCGGCGAACAGGTGCTAACATGATAATTTTATTTCATTTTTTTAAAGATAAAATCAATTTTTTTTAAATAAAAAAAAAGCTAATTGCCATAATTTTAAATCTTTATTCACTTAAATGTTTCTATTCATTTTTTAGTGGAATGAAAGTGTCAATGCAAAACCCATTAACTGGATCTCCAATTTTAGCATTACTTTCTGATAAACTTTGCAATTTTTGATGGCTTCAAGATGAAAATGTTGACATATTGCAAGTGCACATAGTTAGGGAACCATAATGCTTTTTACCCACTTTTAAATGCATATCTTTAAATATAAAAGTGATTCAATAAACACTAGTCACATTGATTTCACATTTGAGCAATCATGTTAGTGGTGCTCACTAATAGATCCTGAGAAAAAGGCATAAAAGGAAACAAAATTCAATTAACATGAAAACTTACGAAACATAAAGATCACACTTTAAACTCAAAAAACGCATTGATTAAAGCCATACCCAGTTTGTTCCTTCTAGTTGGCAATAGAAAGAGGCAGCAGTGTAGCCAGCAATTCCAGAAGTGAGAGCATATATGACAACCAAAGCAGTGAACAGAGCTCCTCGGTTGTAAGGGTAGAACACTCCAACCAGTGCAAGGAAAAAAATAAAGATTGTCCTAGTAGAATATAAGCATGGTCAGGAAAAAAATCATTGAGATTAAAATCTCACTTAAATTTTAATACACCCTCTGTCTTTAAAATGTCCTAGACAAGTTCTATATGATAAGTTAAGATAAACCAAAAAACAAAAAAATGTGCATTGGTCAAAAAGGAGTTCTTTTTTAGGACAGAGGTATAATTAAACTAAGAGAGTTGTACTAAACTGGTCAAAAAAGAGGTCCAAGGCATACTTACAGGGTAAATAGCTGGGTACCACAACCAAGGGCTGCAGCCAACAAAGACTTGTATTTTGGGTACCTAAAAACATCACCGTGAATGTACTTCCATCCACTTTCTTCTTGGTCATCAAGAGTCTCCTCATCATGAGCATACCTTTCAATTTATGCAAGAATTCACAATCATTAAAGGCTGGCAAGACACTTTTTATTCAATTAGAATTAACAATTCATTAATTTATAAATTTTAAATGCCACTTACTTTACAAAATCATTCTTAAGGACCCGCATAAGAATAGTGGCCAAAAATCCAGTTAAGAGGAGAACAGTCACACAGGAGTTGATAATTGAAAACCAATGAATTTCCAAGTGATGAGGCAAAGATGAAGACTGGGAGTACTTTTCCATCCTCTTCTCAAAAGGTGTGTTTGTTTCTTTCCATTTCACAGAATGCACAAAGTCTACATCAACTTCTTTGTCTTCAGTGATGTCAACAAGGGCATTCGGATCAGTTCGTGCATTAATCTCAATCACACGATCCTTGTTGTACGAGATCTCAAAGTGAAGATGCGTGAATAGGTAATATTTGTATTCACTAGGGTCAGATTTTCCTTCCTTATCAACTTTCCCCAGAAACCCCCAAAATGGCAGGTCATCATAGTACATTTGGAAATAATAATCCTTTGCAACAGCTTCACGGAACTGTGCAACTTGTTTCCATGACAGTCTCCTTTGGCATACAGTTTCTGAGTCCTTATCATGCATAAAGTCAAGCTTGTAAGGTGCAGTGACCAAACGGTCACCATTTAAGATTTCACCTAGCGCTTCCTTTTTATCTTTCACTTTCACATCATCTGCCCAAAATCCATTAATACATTCAAAATAACACCAGCAAAATAGATTTGAGATTTAATATTGTATCCTACAAGATATCTAACCTGGGTGACAGAAAGGAAGATCAAAGTAACGGTATGTTTCACTGCAAGATGGCCAAAACGAGAATCATGCCATTAGCAACACATCAGAAAGACATCATCACCTCCCCCATGCCAACTACTAGCATTACTCACATATCACATTCTTAAAAGTTTATTCAAATTTTATGGATCTAATTTCTGTATATTTCATAATAACATAGAGCATTGAATCCAATCAACCCATGAGTAATTGTTTAACTGTGTACTAATGTTGTCTTCCTCCAGAAAAGACTGTTAGTTCCTAAAAAGATTCAATGCATAATGTTTTGTAATAACTAGCGAAATTCCCAGAAAAATTAAAAGTTGTTTGGTTAAACAAAGTAGGACTGTCTTATATTGTAATGGAAATCTATGTCTAATCCATGCATAACAAGCCCCACCTGGCTCGCATATGTTGGGTTTGGAAGTCTGGTGGGTTGTGGGTTGGGCTCAAACTAATAAAACACCAGCCACTATTTCCCCGTTCTACCTCCAACGTGCCTGTGTACATGTAATAAAATACTACATCCGTCCCAAAACAAACAATACACTTCCTTTTTTTGCTTGTCTCAAAATAAAGTCTCATTTCCATTTCATGTAAGGAATGTGTGGCTATCATTATTTTCTTTCTTCCAAAACCATTTCAACAACACTCTTTTCACTTCTCAAAACTTTTATTAAACTTTGTGTCCAGTCAAATTGGACTTTTATTTTGGGACGGAGGGAGAAATATCTTTTGTCAATAATATTGTGTGTTTACATTTTATTACCAATATGTAATGCATTGTCAGCATTGAATAAAAATGTATACATAAGTCTTCAAAATTACCATCAAGAATACTCTGTATGACTTTTTAATTCAAGTATACTTTTTGACTTGTGAGTATATGGTGATAATTAAATGTTTGGACTTTAGGACATCACAGTTTACACAAATTATTTAAAATTATATTTAGAATAAAAGTGTTAGCAAAGGTAGTATCCACTTCCTCTGTTTCCAGACATTTTTTATAATAAACATTAAGTATGATGAAAATTAACTTCATTTGTTCAATTTGGACTCATCTTTGGGAGACAAAAACAAGTTTATACACAAGTTTCCCATACAGGACTTGTTTTGGGGCTGAGGGAGTAATCAAAAGTTAATACAAGTTCATCATCATTATTGGCACCTTAATCCCACCAATTAGTGTGTGAAACACTAGAATTATAGTGCTCATTACCTAATTTACTAAATAAAATAAAACTATTAAATTTGGGCTGGTACTCGTAGTGGGTTAGAGTAGATGCTTAATATCTTCACTCGAGGTCATCCCTAGCCTTTGGTTATAAGATAACATCCTTAAAGAAGTGCACATGGGTGAATATGAACTGTTCCCTGCACTTTAATCACACCCAACTCTTTAATGCTCCGTAATATTTTGTGCATAATTTAAATACCACTAATCCATCTCCCATGCTTCATCTTTGGATTATAGATTATGAATCATGAATCACACTCTATCGAATCACAAACCTGATGCAGGATTCAGCCTAATAAGAAATAACCTACATAGCTCATATGGAGCAACACTCAATTCAAGTCTGACTAGAGAACACCCCCATTGCCTACATAGTTTCCAAAAGTCAATCCTAATTTTGAACTATTCGAATGTCCAAGCCTTTCGCAATCAACCTATCATGGAAACGAAAAAAACTTGTTGCACACCAAAGAAACAATTCAGAGACAGCTCATTGTAATCACTGAACTTAGAGATTGGATGTTCTCGTGTTCCAATTAGTACCGAACTGCAGTAAACTAAAAGCTAAGAAAAGGCATCAGATCACAACATCCCCATGAACAAAGGCACAAATTCATCGCTCATCAAAACATCCACCGATCCAAATCACGCATTCGGCACAACAGAACGAACGAGCCGATGAAGAGATCTAATAGCGGGAATTTGATGGATGATTACCTCGGATTGTGAAAAGGTCCGACCTTGTTGGCGTACAGAGGCACTGAATCTCCGCGACTGTACCTGTGATCAGATGAATCCGATGTCGCCGGCGGCAGCGCGAAGCAGACTATGAACAGAACGATAGCGTAGGAAGCCGACGCCATCTTCTTCCCCATTTGCTTTCACGTGTCGGTGTGTATGAGTATATATATATATATTGAGATCAAGAAAACGGAGAGAGAAGGGGAGCCAGATCTCGATCTCCCTCTCTGGCTGGCTTAATTAACCGCGAGCCCGAAATGAAACGCGCGCCTGATTTTTATGCTCTTACTTATATCAGGGAGACTGGTAAATAAAAGATACCAGGTGAGATTCATAGTTGAAAAAGGGAATAAAAGTTAACCATGTCCCTTTTTAACCCTGTGATTTTATTAATGTTTGATTTGATCTGGTTGTAATTATTTTAAAACTGCTTGTCATATGTGATTCTAAATTTCTAATAAAAAATTATACCACTTTTGTTTCAGAGTAATTGTTTAATTTTGATTTTTTTCAGTCAACTATTTTCAACTTTGAACTATAATTAAATAAAATATACTCCGTATATTATATATTAATTAGATAAAATAATATTTTGAAATATTTTATATAATAAATCAAATAAAATCATTTTCGTATCTAATATCATTTTCTAATTTTGGTCAAGTTTATCAATTTTGATCGAAAAAAGTAAAAAATGAACAAATACTACGAAACATAGGGAGTAATAAGTATTCGTAATAATAAGTTGAAGAAAACAAACTTTTAGGGAGTGTTTGGTAGCGCGGTACATTTTTTAAGTATTTAACATCTGCTTTGGATGGTAGCTTTTTATTCTGTTTAACATATCCATTCCTGCCTTTCTTCATCACATCTTTTACACAGAACACTATTTCAAAGAAGCGGATACAGCGTCTGTTTGGAGATAACGTTAGAGATTAGTCATTTTGAAAAAACTATCTACAAGCCCATAAGATATTTTTGTTTTCAACTTTTCTGAAAATCAATTTACACAAGTTAATGACTTTCGAAATTGGATGGGGAAGGACCAGTTTCGGTTCTAAAAATGGGGTACCAAAACTGGTGGTTTTGTGTGGTACCAATTTTTTTAGTTTATTTTTTTTCTTAAGTTTCTAAATTTGATAAGTTTGTAGATTTTTAAAATTTTCCAAATGGAACCGAGGATACAAGTTTTAACAACCATTGATCTTATATTTTTAAATGTTCAGGGACTATTACTATAGTTTTTTAAGTTGAGAAGAAATCTATACAATTTTTAAAAAATTAGAGAGTAAATACTAAATAGTGCAAAAAACTCAAGAGAGAAAAAAATACGTCGAAGAAGAACTCCATAATTATTAATTAATTAATTAAATTCTATCTTAAAGAATAAAAATTTATTGTCTTATTTAGAGAATGGTTTGTCTAACGAACCCTATTTATAAACAATTTGGGTGTATATATACATAGTATAATTCGAAAACATAATACGCATTTAACTTGTTAATTTCATTAAAATTATCATATCTTTGTGATTTTTTTCCCAAAGGCAATGCAAGAGTACTTTCTGCAGATAAAACATTTCTTTCCAAGCAAACACTATTTAAAACCAAGGCTCTTTTGACCCCAGAAGTTGGTGTCATAACAAGACACGAGCCTCTGTGGTGCTCTGTAGAGCGAGTGCTAACCTGGTCTACAAAAGTACAAACCAACTGAAAGAAAATCGGGTGGAAAAGACAACAATACCCTTGGTCAAGTGTTTCTATTTATCAGCCTCAACGCCATTTTCCTCGTGAGCCACTTCAATCTCTTCTATCACAGGCGGAGGTGATGGTGTGCCTGCAAGCAAGACCTCTTTGACTATTGCCACTAGCGCGTTCAACATTGTACTTTCATCATCATCACGAGTATCACATGCCTCTATGATCTGTGTGAGAATGAACAATACATTTTAGTATACACACACAGAAAGAAATGAAACGCCCTCTGTTCTTCACCCTTCACTTTGTCATATGAGAATAATTTCTACCATTTAGAAAACATGTTGTAACCTGCAGGAATAAAGGGGAAAAGGGCTTGTTTGGAAGTTTTGGAGGGGTGATATATATTATGGGTTATGAAATTTGAAACACTCTCCATTTTGAAAAATAGCTCCACCTTCATTTTTTTGTGCAACTCACAAAACACTTGCACTCCGCCTAAAATGCCTAAAATACCCCCCAAAAACACGGTAGGGTGGTCGGTGGAGGGTGGTCAGCAACAGGTCGGTGGCAATTCTAGAGGCCAAAAAGGGGGTGTGTGTGACCAGTGGCCGGAAGCAGTGGGTTTGATGGCGGTTGAGAAAGATATCAAACGCCTGAATTGATATCATATTGATGTATCTTCCAAATTCAAGAGGTATAAAAACAACCCTGTTTGAGAGGGTTTCGATATCACGAAATTAAATCCGAAGTTTTAGAACATTGTTTAGACTTCACTAAACTCCCAAAAAAAAAGTGTTTTGATATCCCATATCTCATGCGCCCACTAAACGGGCTCTCAAAAGAGTTCTATAGAATGTGTCATTGCCATGGAACAAAGAAGCAAAACATTACCGGGAAAAGTTCAACCGCAGATTTGGGCATGATATTGATGATATTCAACATCTCAGCTTTTGATAGTTTGAAGCTTTTACATTTCTCCAAAAATTCGTTGATAACTTCTCTAGTCAGATGCTTGCAACCACTTTTCTCCAGATATTCAAAAACCTTCAATATAAAAAAAAACACCGTGAACAATAAGCTATATCATAACTTCAAAGTTCCATTGACGACATAGAAAATCAAACCTTATACTCAGATGCAATGTTTGGAAGCAAGGCCAGTGTAGGATCCTTCACGGCATCTTTTGACCTTAGAAACTCAAACACTTCAAAATTGGTAAGTGGACCGGCATTTGCTTCAAGTCTGCAAAAAACTTTGTGAATTTTCAATCCGTTTTGAATAAAAGAGATGTGTTTGACATGTAAATAACTAAATGCATACATCTTCATATCCTAAAAGCAGAACCAATATGTCGACAACTCCAAATGTCAATAAATATTACTCTTCGGATAGTGAGGAACAAATGCCTGCAAGATTTAAAACGACAATGGGTTCAAACATGAAAGAAAGAAATCCAAGAAACATGAAAAAACCCATAAACGATCTTATAATCATGCAATCCATTCTAATTTATACTCCGTACATTTTTTTTAAGATACATGTTTTTATGTTCAAAATATTCGCAAAATATCACAACTGTCCTAGTTTTAAGTAAATCAAACATATTACAATTAACCCACACTTAATTCAATCAAAAAAAAAATTATTCGTGACACTAGGAAAAATCACACCAGTAGAGACTACACGGAGTAAAATTGCACAGAATCAACTATGGAGAGAAGCAAAATAGAAGAGTTAAGAGGAAATCTCAATTTTCCACACATTGGAATATCCAAAAAAATAAAATAAACAATATATGACACAATTACAAAATCAAACCAGTAGAGCACACATCATAAAATAGCCAAGGAATTGGAATAGGAAAGAGAGAGGCATAGACTAGGAGCAGGAAAGAGAGAGAGGCGGCGAGATACGGCGGAGTATACAGATCGGAGGTGGGAAGAGAATACCTGAGTGACGCCGGAGAGGGAGAACGAATTGACGACGGTCGTCGATCGCCGACGAAACTGGGCAGCGGCGGAGTACGCCCTCTGAGCTAACTCCTAATTTCCTTTTATTAACACTATATTTGGTTGAAGGATTTTGGAAGGAAAAGAAAAGAACACGATTTTCTCTCATTTTCCTCACCAAAATGGGAGGAATTTGGTTTTCCCTCCATTTAGTACATTTTTCTTCTCATTTTCTTTTCCTTCCAATTTTCCTCTCCAACCAAACATGAAAAACTATTTTCCACCCCATTTTCTTTTATTTCCACATTCAAATTCCTTGAACCAAACATAGTGTAAAGGTTTTACGGAGTATTTTTCATTCTGGCCCCAAAATAAACCTTTGTCCAATTTCTGAAGGTTCCTCCGAGAAAAAGAGGGAAAACCTGCTTTAAAAATTATTTTGTTTACTGTGATGTATAATAATTTCAACTTTGTCGAAATTCGTAAATTTTGGATCGCTATTAAATTGATAACGACGGGTTAACGTAAATTTCAATTTTTGCGCAACAAGATGAAAGTTGAGATCATTTTTCATAAATTTTTATTTCTAATCTTTTTTTGAAATTTTCATTTAAATTTTTAAAATAAATTTCTACCTTATTTTAAAATTGATTACATTATTTTAAAAATTTAAATGAAAATTTCAAAAAAATATTAGAAATAAAAATTCATAAAAAATAATTTCAACTTTCATTTTGTTGCTCAAAACAGACCGTTTCCATTAACCTTTCGTTAGCAACTTAACGAAGACCCAAAATTTTCAAATTTCAGTATAATTGAGATTATTATGCATCATTAGTGGAAGTTGAAATTATTTTTGGAAAATCGGATAAAATTGTGATTATTCTGGATAATTTTTTCAAAAAAGAATGGCAAAAAATGTGTTCTTACAAATTTTTTACAGTAGAGTGGAAAATTATATTAACACTTTAATTACTAAAGAATGGCAGACGATAGGAATGCATGGCGCCAAAAACACTTGTGACGAAGGCAATTCGAGAACTACAGAAATGGCCGACGGCTTAGGCCAGGTAATGTGCGGAGGAGTGAGGAGGGCCTGGATCGGCGGGTGGTTATGGCAGGCCCTGAAGGGAGATGTGCTTAAAAGCAATGTTGACGCGAGTTTTCACCCGCAAACAAAGCTAGCGAAGGCCGAGATGGTTCTTTGCAATGCACATGGTGATTTTGTTTGGGGGCACATGTTGGACTACGCCGGTTAGAGGATTCTCAGATAGCTCAAGCAAAAGGGTTCCACGAGGCATTAAAGTGGTTGAGGACGACTTTCAACAAGCATCATGAACTTGTGGTGGAGATCGATAGCGAGGTTATTTTTAAGGCATTCCAAGATGATGTGGAGGTTTCTTCTTATTTTATGGGTTTTGTTTATGAATGTAAGAGGGTTAGAGGGTGATGCGAGACTTTGAATATCTCATATTGTCAGTTGTTAGAAGATCAACGAATCAGGTGGCTCATATGCTTGCTCGAACGGTT
The DNA here is from genome assembly GCA_900332095.2 of Cuscuta campestris. Lineage (NCBI taxonomy): Eukaryota > Viridiplantae > Streptophyta > Magnoliopsida > Solanales > Convolvulaceae > Cuscuta > Cuscuta campestris. Next base: position 821,475 of record OOIL02006828.1, on the reverse strand, counting down.
GATTCTGGATCTGATCAATTGGTTGGAGTGGATTGTTGTTCCTCCAGCACATATGTGTGAGACGTTGTATTGATCTTGAATTAATAGTATTACCATTTTTTTCAAAAAAAAAAAACCTTAATTAGACCACTACCCTATCTAACTTAATTAGACCAATTGCCCCCCCTTGGCTAGGTGAAAAATATACCATAGGACTAGAGGAGGGTGCATCTTTAAGGCCGACTAATGTATCCTTTTGAAAGTTCAACAAGAAAACATGTGTTTTGTTGGGGAAATTAATGATAACTTGGATGAATCGAGAGTTGTGTAAACACTTTCAGATTGAATATTTTAGTTGTTCACTCCAAAATTCAATCGGATAAAACTCGAAAGTATCAAGAACGAAATATGAGAATTGCTGTGTAAAAACCGAACGAAATTCGACCATGCCCAAGGGGATTTTATAGACTAGGGGTGAGAAGGAGAAGACACCATTCGCGGCTATTACCCAAAGCACGCAACTCTTCGTGCGGAAGTTTCTTCTTCAAAATTCGGTCCTATCCATCGAATTTTCTTTTAAAGAAAATTTGAAATTAAAATTCTAATTGAATTTTTTTTAACATAGCATCGACCCTAGCCAGGGGCTCTGCCCCTTGGACCCCGCAGGGGCTGCCGCCCCTTGAACCCTGCTCGGGGGCGCTGCCCCCGAACCCCCGCCAAGGGGGCGCTGCCCCCTTGAAACCCCCGGTGTAACGGGTTTTATATCGTAACAAACTCAATGAAGTGTGCACTCCGCACCACCAAACTTCTTTGATGATTATTAGGATACCATTGGTCGTAATTTTTCCAATTACACTAAAATATATAACATGTTTTATAAATACGGAGTAATAAAAAAAGTCTAGCAACTAATAGTGCACTTTTGAAGGTTCACAAGACAGACAAACACTTTTTAAAGGATTAAGGATAAAAACATGTATTTGATATAAAACATAGGAATTAATGGCACATTTCTTAAAGTTCATAAAAAATATATTTCGTACATTTTATGAAGAATTCATGGTAAAATGACACAAAAAAGATCAATTAAATAAAGTACAAGCAAGTCACAATAAAACCATATCTTCATAACAAATAAACAAATACTATACGATATTGTGTGTCCTTTATTCCATATATGGAAGACTTACATTATAAAAGTATAGAGATAATATAAAAGGGTCTTCATAAATCAAGAGTATATATATAAATCAAGAGCATTTGGTGAGAATAAGCGTCCATATATTATAAGCAAGGATGAACCACATGCTAATTAAGGGTTCTCCCTTGCAAACTACTCCATAATTAAGTTCGTTTTTTTATTAAGATCGTCCCATATATTATAGCGCACATGTAACGTTAACAGACGCCGTTAGTCTTGACCTTCTTATCAGCAACGAACTTCTTCCACGCCGTGGTGATCTCGAGCGTGACCTCGCGCTCGCTCTTCTTCTGCACCGCGACGTCGACGCCGGGCGTCTCCTCGGCGGCCGCCGCCAGCCGGGCGCCGACCTTGGCGGGGAGGGAGTCGAGCTCCTCCAAGACCTTCTGGACGTCCTTGACGAGGCGCTCGGCGAGGGTGCGGGAGAAGTCCTCGCGGACGACGACTCGGAGGACGGTGACGTGCTCGGCGTTGGGCGGCATGGTGTAGGCGGGGACGATCCAGCCGTAGCGGCGGAGGACGTCGGAGATCTCGAACTCCGTGTGGCGGCTGTTGTCCTTCAGGGAGAAGGCCACCAGGGGGACCCCCTTGTCCTTTGACACTATGTTGAACTTACCTGTGCTCTCCAGCCCTTCCCTCAACACTATTGCATTCTCTTGGCAGTTCTCCATTATGTTTTTGTAGCCCTGTATGTGATGAACATTATATTTTTACGTGCCCAAAATTTGGTAGCAGGTTATAATAATAAGAATTAATTAACAAAACATTTTTTTATGTATAAAATTTTTATTCCGTAATACATTAGCTACTACGGATCGGACTATTATTCCTTATTGTTGAAATTCCTACATCAGAAAATAAAGATGAATACATATAAAGAAGGGTGAAGCTCTACTTATCAGTTTAAGCTTTTGGATTAGAGTAGTGAATCCCAACTTTATATGCAAGTGGTTAATTTTAATAGTTATATATGCTCACCTCAAAACCCAATCGAATTAGTTGGTAGTATTGGGCAATTACTTGGCTTGAACCTGCACCATCCAACAAGAATACAATTTAATACTCTCTTGTTTTGACTTTTTTGATTAAACAATAACATTTTGAGTTTTTGACCATAAATTAAATATAATTTATCGTCAAAAGGTATCAATGTTTGACTAAAAAAGTAAAAACAAGAAGAAGTTTTAGAAATGAATTTAAAAAAGAAGTTTACCTTTGGAGAAGTTGAGAGTGAAAGTGGGTTGATCAGCACCGAGATAATTGATGTGGAAGATGAGCTCATCAGGCAAGTCCTCCTTGCTCCTCCAGATGACCCAGCCGATCCCGGCGTAAACCAGCCCGTACTTGTGCCCGCTGACGTTGATGCTCTTCACCAGCGGCAGCCGGAAGTCCCACTCCAGCTCCGGGTAGATGAACGGCGCGATGAAGCCGCCGCTGGCGGCGTCCACGTGGATGGGCGTCTCCCACCCCGTCTCCCGGTTCCTGTCCGCCAGCAGGTCGTTGAGGCGCTTGACGTCCTCGAACTCGCCGTTGAGGGTGGACCCCAGGATGGCCGCCACGCAGATGGTGTTCTCGTCCACCATCTCCACCGCCTTCTCCGGGTCCATCACGTAGTACCCGTCCCTCAGCTTCACCTCCTTCAGCTCCACCTCAAAGTACCTCGCAAATTTCTCCCAACATACCTTCACATTTCATTGCGTCACAAGTTCGTTCAGTTTGAATTTTTCGAGTTGAATTCGATTGATTTCGGACGTCGATTAAATAAAAAAGAAAACTACGTACTCCCTTTGTCCTAAAATTAACTAACTTCTCGTTTGACTTCTCATAGTCTCCAATGCAACATTGATCATTAATATCTCTATTTATATAATTATATACTGCGAATATAAAAATAAAATACTTTAAACTTTTGTTTTTAAAATTAATCTATTGATATTAAACTTATACGGAGTATTAAAATTCAATTTATTTTTCCCGCAATATGCAATCAAAGTTCAATCAATTTGACCACAAAAGTGAAACTGAGAATTTCATTTTAGGACGGATGGAGTATAAACTGTATAATGTATGTTGATGTAAAAATAATATAATTAGGTTTATTTAGTTGAAAATTTTCAAAAATTTATTTTATTTTACTAATATACAATACAAATTGAGAGTTATTAAAGATTAAAATTTGACCACTTTGATTTGAAAAAGATGATTTTTCTAAGTATTGGTGTGCAAAATAATTTTTAGGACTAATATTAATGATATAATTGGCCAAATCTATGGATATTGATAAATACGAGTATAAAACAAGAAGTTCAAAGTTGAGCCCAAAAAATAGAGAGTAAACGAACCTGAACGTTGGCACCGGTGACAATGTTGGGCCTGTCGGTGGGCTTTCCCTGGGCTTTCATCTTGTTCTGCCATTTCCTCTTGAAAGCTAATCCGGCGAGCATTATGGCTTCCGACGACCCCACCGTCCCTACTCCCACGGCGGCCTCCCCTTCCCCCAGCGGCGCGTTGAACAGATGCGCTATCATGTTCACACATCGGTTCTACAATATATATGCCATGCCCCACACTCAATTACTTTCATTTTCTTCCCTTTTTTTTTACTTTTACATTACGTTTGGTTCAAAGAATTTGAAAGAGAAAAAAAAAATGAAGTGGAAAATAATTTCTCTTGTTTGGTTAAAGAGGAAAAGAAAGAAAAAGTTGAGGAAAAGAAAATGAGAAGAAAAATGTACTACGTGGAGGAAAATCTAGATTCTTCCCATTTTGACGAAGAAAACAAGAGAAAATCATTTTTTTTCTTTTTCTTCCAAATGCTTTGAACCAAACATAGTGTTAATCATTGGTTACGATTCTTTTGACTACTAATTTTGATTAGCAATATGCTATACAGGAGTTTGGGGTTTGGGGAGGTGCCCCCCACTTCAGTGGAGTATCGTATGACTTTCAAATGGTCTGATGTCAAAAGATCGATCGGATGCTCTAAATCATGACAGATGCACTTGTTGATAGATGCTCGATTTTTTAATACTCTTTCCGTCTAAAAATTTTCTTTCTGTTATTTTGACTGACTTTATTTTTAATTTAATTTATTTGGTAGTAGGTGTAAAATTAAAAAAAATAAAATTTACTCCGTTTCTTAGCAGTGAAAGTATTTCAATTTTATTTTTGTGTTCAGACTCTAAAGGGTACTTAAATATAGAATGGTTCAAGATTTAAGAGTCTTTGCACTTTGATTAGAGTTAAAGCCAAAGGAACCGACACATAGGGATAACAAGTTGGAAAAAAAAATCTCTTTTAAAATATGGAGTATAAAGATTACTGTATCTCTTAAAAATTTAGTTAATAAAAATGCACTAGTGGACAAAAATGCCTATGAATAATCAAAGCACCAATAGGACAATATCTTGACTTTATGTTGGGTGTCAATTTTCCAGTTGGCCAAATCAGTCCTTCGGAACAACTTTTTTTATATTTTTTTCTCGTTTGTTAAAAAAATAATCATTTTTTTCTTTTACAAATATAATTTGTAATCCGTCTCCAACTCATTGTTTCGTATCTTTCTTTCTTTGTGTGAGATGAGGAAAGAACCAAGTTGGAAAAACATGAGACAAATGATATCTGAACTCGTCGACAGATCTCAGACGCCGAGTCACACACACGACTTCAATTCGATGAAATTAATTAAGGATCCGTTTGGTATACATAATTGACGGAATTGGAATTGAATTGGAATTAAAATTTCATGAGATTCAATTCAATAGAATTGAATTTTACCAATTCCAATTCAAATTCATTTTTTACACTATCAATTCCAAATCCACATAATATATGTGCTACCAAACACCAGAATTGGAATTGAAGTCCTCAATTCCAATTCCATAATTAGAATTCAGTCTACGCCTAAACAAAGATTGAGAAGGAAACGAAACGAGGGAGGAGTGGGGTGTGGGGGGNTCGGTGGTGACGGGGTATTCGTCCATGTCGACGTAGTTCTTGTTGATGGAGGCCATGATGAGCTTGTCGCACTCGGGCTCCATCCACGTGGTCACGAATGAGGCGAGGTTCAGCCTCGGGTTTCCGTCCAGCATCAGCTCGTCGTTGATTATCTGGTACGCCGCCTCCTTCGGGATCGATTCCTTCCCCATCTGAAACCTGCATATATATGCCGCATCCATATCCATATCCCATTCCCACCCGTTTGAAACATTAATTCATTTTTAGCCCTTTCACAAAAAGATCATCTATATATATATATATCAATGTGCTACTAATTTTCGATGCGTACCGGGGGAGAGAGGTGCGGACATATCGGGAGGCGAAGGTGGAGGACTGGACGGAGGCGTCGGTGTGGGAGGTGGTCTTCGACAGAACCATGGTGGTTGACGACGACGACGACGACGACGGTGGTGATTAGAATGATCAAGGCGAAGTGGTGGTGGAGGATGGATGAGAATGGGCGGAGAGTGGTGGCGGGTGTAATGGTATTTATAATAAGCTGTGGAAGAGAGTGAACCAAGGAGGCTAAAAAGCACTGCACTTCTCTAGGAACAACTTGGTCTTCATTTCTTCTTATTTTTAACTAATTTTCACTCTTTATCATTATTATTATTATTAGTACTATTATTTTTTTGAATGCATTATTATTACTACTACTATTATTGTTATGGTAAAAATTTGTTGGAGTAATGCAATGAATATTTTAGAACTAATATGCATAAATAGTTCTCGCGGTCTTTCAATAACGGGTAAACCCGTTCTTGAACTTTAAGTTGATATGGAGTTTTAATTATAATGTATAGGCATGAATTCCTGGCCTGGAGCCCTATTTAATAAATTATTTGGTTAAAAAAATATAACGTGTAAGCATGAATCGAAATACAATATCTTCAATCTTTTGGTTCAATTGTCACAACTTCTTCATGTATTCCATAGTGATCTTCTTGAGCAGTAGTACAATGTTCTACACGATCGTGATTATTTCATTCTTCAAGTAACTTTATTATAGGATAATATCGTGTGTTACAAGATATGGAAGCAGACTATTTCCTTCTTTAACTACGAAGACAAGGACAATTTCATCAGATTAGCACCTTTATTTTGTTACATATTTTGCGTTTTTCCATATAAAGCGCGTGCTTCACATTTTTTCTTATTGCTTACCAATATATGGAAGACTACAAGAACTATTTATCATATAACTTTTTTAGTCATAAAATGTAAATGGTAAATACTCCTTCCGTCATAGTGTATTCGTCCAATTTAATTTTTTTGAGTCAGATCGGACCCTAATAATTAATTACTCTCAAATTGTATTACATATTAAGACAATAATTTTTTATAAAAGCTCTTAAAAATATACATTTAATAAAGTCATTTGTATACTAATAAAAATTATAATTTTATTTTATTTTAAGATCTGAATTCATCCTATTTGACTCCAAAATGTCAAACTGAATGATATCGGGATGATAGTTTTACCAAATATAACCAACAATTTGTTCTCTTCATCAGATCTAATTGGTTCTGATCTGATTAAAATAAATTTTGATATGATCTGGTCTAATCATACCTAATTTGCTTGTAATAAAATTTAAAATTGTTCTTGATCTAATAAATATAAATAATACCAAGTACTCCGTACTACATAAGTAATAAGAATATGTTTGGGGGAACAAATTTAGCAAGAAAGGTTAAAGAGGCAAAAAGCAACCCAACAAAAAAACGTGACGGGTAATTACCGCAGTCAGGAAAAGCCATAATTGGCGGTAGTTAATGCCGGTCAGGGAAGTTAAAATCGGTGGATGGGTCCAATTAATCAACCATTGTCCATGATTAATGACTTCATATCCGGAGTATTGCCCTCAATTTTTCCGATTTTCCCTTTCAAATGATTTATGAAAATTAGGTGTAAGAAACTTATCGAAACAAGATTAAAATAAAAAACTTATCTCGACATAAGATTTAATCTGTTTTATTCAATAAAGAATTTTGGAACCATGAAATATTAGGTACTCCGAAAATAATTTTCACAATTGATTTTCTCGATTATAATTTATAACTTTTAAGCTTGATATGTAGAAAAAAACATTATGTTTTGATATAAATGTAATATCATCAGTTTCATTTTGAAACGTAATTTCTAAATAATAAATTTTTTATAATACACATATACTCCCTCCGTCCCACTCTCTTTGTCCACTTACCTTTTGGCACACCATCCAATGCACTTTTTTAATCCATTTTATCTTGTAATTTGTATATTAAAAAATTATACTCCCTCTGTCCCATTTTAAGTTGCCTGTTTGTCTTTTTTCTCTGTCCCAAAATAAATTGCCTGTTAGTTATTTTCGTAAACTATTAAAAATAAAATACCTAAAGTGCCATTAAAATAAGTCATTCTTTTTCACCTTATCTTCTCATTTATCATTACCCCTCTTAAAAAGTAATGTCAATTTTGAAAAATTAACTCTATTTTTTATTTTCCTTAAATATGCCCAAAAGTCAAAACGAGCGATTTAAATTGAGACGGAGGGAGTAGAAATTATATATTAATAATATATATGTTAAGACAAATCAAACAAGATCACACATGACTATATACTAATAGTCAAAATATTACATTCAAGACCGTAAAAAGTCAAATCTTTTCCCAAACAGAGAGGGCCTCAGGCATTGACATTTCACCATTATTTTTGCATTATATTTTGACATTATGTACCAATTTGTTATTGTTTAAACTCCAAAATATCTTATAGAGTTGAAGTAAAGAAGAAAAAATATTTTAAAAAAAATCCGAGGTAAACTTAACCATACACTAACCCCAACAAAATAGCCCGTCTTTGAGTATTTGTCAATTTTTTAGTTTTATCAGTCAACCATTTTTAATATTTGACCCATAATTAAATAAAATATATATTGAAAATATTTCGTATAATAAATCTAATAAATTTATTTTGTATCAATATCTAATACCATTTTTAATTAATATAAAGTCAAAGTTTACCAATTTTGACTCAAAAAAGTCAAAAATAGACAAATACTCAAGAACGGAGAAAATAAATCACAATACAATCTCTATTTGTTTTTTCTTTCCAGAAAAGTCGTGACGTGCCGTGCCCGGTGCGCACACGGGGACGGAGGGTGCCGTCACATCAGATCATTGGATTGAAAGGGTTCAATCCGTGCGAGAGCTAAAGGCATTACTACTAGTAGTAAAAACTAGAGAGAGAGAGAGAGAGAGGGGGGGACAAAGAGGGGAGTATCTGTTACTTGAATACGGAGTACTTAAAAGAATACTGTGAAAAGTATTTAGAGACGTAATGGAAAATAGGGAGTAATAGAGTTTTAATAGAAAGTATGGAGTACATAATAAATGGACAATAAATGGACCACTTGAAGTAGCCGTTGAAAATTTCTCAATGACAAAGGGGAGATGATATATGATTAGCACAAAGTCTATTTTATTCTGTTATCCGCCAAAATACTAAATAGAAGAAAGTGCCACTCCCCTCATTGATGCATCCAAAAGAGACCTAAACAACAGATGGTGAAATTGTTGTCCAGAGATATTCAGAACCCATTTGAACCCAAAAATCAGTCCCCCTCCATCCAACAACCATCCAAACAAAGCCCTAAAGCATTTATAAATAAATGAATACCGAGTAATTAATAATTAAATACGTACGTGTTTATGCCTTTGCCTTCAAGAGCCTAGCTTTCAGCTCATCTGCCACAGCATCGATGAATTGTTCAGTGTTCAGATACGTATCCCTTGAAAGCCTGCATATATATTTAAGAAGAAGACAACGTTTAGGTTAAAAATGTCATTTGACCCATCGTGACCCGAAAAGTGCAAATAAAAAATGACCAAAATTGAAGGCCAAACAAACACCCACTTGGAGCCATGGATGATAAGTGCAAGATCTTTGGTCATCTTTCCAGACTCCACCGTGCCAACGCAGGCTGCTTCCAGCTTCTCCGTGAAATCCAACAGTCTATCGTGGTTGTCCAATTTCGCCCTGCTCACAAAAACGCATCACAATCATCATTATTCTACTACTAGGTGTGATTTTGGTAAAGAAATAAAATTCTGTGCCGAGGTTCTGGAAGCAAAACAGAATACTCTAATTTAACGTCAATATATATTTTATATTAAAATAAACTAAAATATAGGACTCCTTTATATCTCTGCGTATATGTGGACAGATACTTTTATGAAGTGTCCGTACATGCAGTCTTTGGGTATAGAAACAAATCATAAATACCTGTGAGCGAGGCCCCGAGTCCAGGCAAAGATGGAGGCAATGCTGTTTGTGCTGGTTTCACCGCCCTTCTGGTGAACTCTATAGTGACGTGTGACGGTTCCATGTGCCGCTTCAGCCTCTATGGTTTTTCCATCAGGGCAAATCTATAACAAATCCACAAGGTCTTGGAACGATGGATGCAAAATTAAGCTTAAGAGACAGAAAAATAATCTACTACAAAACAAAACCTTCACACAATTAGAAATTTAAAGGAAACAATAAAAAAAAGTGGCTTGTGTTTTAGTCACGTAAAATTATGTTGGTAAAATTAGTTCCTTATTAATGGGATAAATGGGAGGACAAAAACTGCTGCCAAGAGATGCAGCCAGGAACAGTTGTTGACTAAAATTCCTAAGTGTCCGTTTGGTATACGGAATTGATGGAATTGGAATTGAATTGGAATTGAAATTCCATGGGATGCAATTCCATAGAATTGAATTCACCCATTCCAATTCATTTTTTGCATTATCAATTCCAAATCTACATAACTTTTGTGCTACCAAACACCAGAATTGAAATTGAAGTCTTCAATTCCAATTCCATAGTTTGAATTCCGTGTACCAAACGGGGCCTAAGGGTCCATTTGGTACACGGAATTGGAATTGAATTGGAAATTGAAATTCTATGGAATTGATTTGGATGGAATTAAATTCTCCAATTTCAATTCATTTTTGGCACTACCAATTTCAAATCCACATATTTTTGTGCTACCAAACAGTAGAATTAGAATTGTTGTCCTCAATTCCAATTCCATAGTTTGAATTCCATGTCCCAAATGGGGCATAAAGTTTCATACTCCATAACTGAGTGACTAAGGTGCACTTTATCCCAGATAGAGAGAGAGAGAGAGAGAATGTTATATGATATCAGATGCTAACAAAATGACCAATAAAATAGGACAACGAGAACTAAACCAGAATATATACTTAAAAAAGCGAAGCATACCAAAACAGATGTCATCAGCCCAAGAGATCCAAACCCTGTTTTGATTATTAAAAAAAATGAAGATCAGCAAGCTACCAAGACAAGAAAACTAAAAGCACAAAAAAGAAACACCAGCACTAGGGTAAAATACTTATTATAATCCTAAAGGTTTAAATAGTCCAGTTAAACATCATTCTGAGACTACCTTGAGCTAGAAAATCACTTTGTACATCCCCATCATAGTTCTTGCATGCCCATACATACCCACCATCACTCTTCAAAGCATAAGCAACCATATCATCTATAAGACGGTGTTCATACCTATTACATCAATAGAACAATCAGTTCAGGTAAACATACGATGCAAGACCCAGCATCTCAGATAAAAGAACAACTATTCTCACCAAATCCCAGCTTCTTCAAACTTTGATTTCCATTGAGCTTCATAGACTTCTTGAAATATATCCTTGAACCTTCATGAAAAAAGTGTGAAACTTAGCAAAATGAAATGGGTTACAATTTTTTTTTTAAAAAAATATGTAACAAGTGCCAACTCCTTCCCAAAAATGACTGTTGTTTGGTCAAGGTACAGCTTCTAAAATTTAGAATAGTAAAGTTATTCAAAGTCATTAAATCTTTCTTATGGTTTTAATGTTTTGTGTTGGTTTAACTGAATTTTTCATACTTTACTTGTTTGCAGTTTTTTTGGTAAATTAAATGAATACTTAGTCTTGTTAAGTTGATAGGAGCTCTTCTTTTTTTGGGGAAGAACTTTTGCAACATTGACTTTTTTTTATGCAGGAGTAATATAAACAGGGCTGTCATTTTAGCTGAATGATATTTATGGATGGATAGGAGAAGCAGAAGAAAAATACCTCCCATCATATTTCTTAAGAATAGTATTCTTTGTACTGAGATAAAGCGGCCATTTCTTTTCGTATGCCATGTTCATTGAAGCTTCAGCAAAAGCACAAATAGACTATAAAGTACACATGAAACAATAACTTGTTAGTTCACAGAAACATAACACATCTGATCAGAGACATGACAAAACAATAACAAGCAAAAAACATGAGAGAACCATATAGAAACCTCATCAGTGTTGTACATGGAAAGGGCAACTCCACCAGCTCCAGTGAAGTTGAAAACCTCAAACTCGGTCTTTTCATCCTCCTTTCCTTCTGGTACTGGAAGCACAAATCAGATCTTATTATAAGAATATGTGTTAACTAACAGAAAGCTAACACGAAAGAAACTTAGACTCATCGCAATGCACTATTATTGATAAGTAGAGTAAGAACAATGGAAGGGAAATACGGAAAAGTAGTTAAAGAATGTCTTTACCAAACACCAGTTTTAGTTTTCCAGCTCCTTGAATAACTGTATCAGTTGCTCGGTACTGATCCCCAAATGCATGTCTTCCAATGCAAATTGCTTTATTCCAACCTAATGAATTAAACATTAATATAGCGTGCATGCTTAAGACATTTGAAAGAGGAAAACCTTAACATAAAGGATCCTGAGATTGTACTTGGGACAAGGCGGGGAATGTTCTTGCAAAGAATTGGTTCTCTGAAAACAGTACCTATACAAAAACAACCCAAAATTACCATTAACTATGCACTAGATTATACTTCTAAAGATTTAAAAAACAAATATCAAATAAAAAAATACAAAATAACCATTCAAGATGTTCCTAATTGTTCCATTTGGGCTCTTCCACATTTGTTTCAAGTTGAACTCCTTTACACGAGCTTCATCTGCAAGGAGCAATCACATCATATCATAAGCACATTAATATTCATATAAGGCTACAACAAAACAGTAAATCCAAGATTTTACATCACTTAAATGATGTGCCTCATTCCAGATACTAACCTGGAGTTATGGTTGCACACTTTATTGCTACATTATACCTACAATTATAAAATTACAAAAAAAAATTAAACATGAAATAAATGTAATGATGATTTAAACATAAATTAAGTACATCATATCTTCACTAATTTGAAGTTGGACCAAAATAAGTTTAAACATACTTCAAGGTAGCCTCTGCACTTTCAACAGTAACCTTATCATCTGTGGCATCACGGTGAGGGAGACCAAGGTCAAAGTACTTTATATCCAACTCCAAAAATGGCAGAATGAGCTATTGCACAAACAAGAGATCCCATAATATAAACAAAAATATACTTTTTGGATAGAAGATCTTATTGAGCAGTATAGCAATGATACCTTATCCTTGATTGATTGCCAGATTACTCTGGTCATTTCATCCCCTGGTTAAACATGTTGAAACAAAATAAGACAGACATACATTTTTTACAGCACTTTAATAAGTCAATACTGAAAATCACACTGACTCCAGGAAAAATTCAGGCCCAACTAAGATTGAAGTGAAAATTTCTCTGAACCAGAAAACCAAGAGATCATATCGCAAGACAAGTGCTAAAAATACAAATAGAGTTAGAAAGTGACATAAAAGGAGATGATGAGATGTTAACTTCTACATATATTCATATCATTCTATCATGTGTCCCACAAGATATTTGCCAAAAGTAGACATCCAAGTAAATGCAAAGGGGAAACGAGGATACTATTCCTAGGTCCCACGGCTTCATCCTCTCAATCAGAACACGTTTTACAGAAACGAGCAAGGAACAACTACGTTTTACTCCGGGGTAAGTACTAAGACAGATCCGAGCGATGCGAGTTGAAAGGAAAGCAGATATATCAACAGATCGGAAAAAACGAAGAAGACAAGCGAAGGAGGTGAACAGAGATCTAACCGTCCATCTCAACGATGGGATTGGCAACTTTGATCTTCTGGAAAGCCATTTCCGGTCGATCGGCGAGTTGAAATCGAGCAAGCCTGAGAGGCGCTGAGATTGAAGCAGAGAAAATCCGGCCGACGAGGAGGGCGAGTTACGGAGAAAGCGGCGTAGTAGGAGAGCGCAGCGGCGGTGTGGAAGAAGATGGTACGGATTGGATATTGAGCGCCTTAAATAGCGGGATGGCTCTCTGTGAATGCAGAGTTTGGTGAGCGTTAGAGATCGATCACTCTATACGACTCTGCTTCTGTGTTTTTAGACGGCTATTCGTCTCACTTCTATGGCATGTCATGCCATTGGGCATTGGCCATTAATATTATACTCCTTCCGTCCCATAAAGAATGTCATGGTTATTATTTTGATCTTTCGATAATTTTTATTTGTTTATTCGTTTTGGTTGACCATTTGATAAAATAAAATATTATTATCGCATCTTGTTTTGTATAACTTTTGATTGGTGTAATTTTTACTTTTTAAAAGAGATACTCTCTCCGTCCAGGAATGACGTTCCTACTTTGACTTTTGGTCATTTTTATGAGTGGTTGACTATGGGATGTAATGGTCTAAAATACCCTTCATCTTGCTAATTACCCCATCTCAATCTGCACCACACCAGACCCCATCGCCGCCATACCCCCCACAGCCACCAGCCCCATCACCACCGCCAACCCCACCCTCTCTTCCGGCATCCCCATCACCGCCAGTCCCTCTGTCACTGCCATTCCCCACCATCGCGGACATGGAAGAATAAGAAGACAGCGGAGAAAGGGAAGAAGAAGAAAGAGGCGGATGGTGATTAAGGCACAGATCTATTTAGATCTAGAAGAAAGAGGGAGGAGAAGAAGAAGAAGAAGGGGGAGGATCTGTACGAATCGGAGAAAAGGTTGGAGAAGAAGAAGAAGAAGAAGGGGGGACTGTGCGGATCGGAGAAAGGGCAGGGGAAGAAGAAGAAGAAAAAAAGGAGTAGGAGGAGGAGGAGAGGGTCTGCGCAGATTGAAGGGAGAGGAGTGGCGGTGCTGGAGGAGAAAGGAAGAAAAGAAAAGAGGAGAAAGGAAGAAAAAAAAGGAATCATCGATCAAAAAGAAGAAGGAAAGAATAGAAGGAAAAAAGAAAGAAAGAGAAAGAAGGAAGAGGGTAGTTTTGGAAGAGTTGTAAAAAATAAGTAGAATGGGAACATCATTTCCGGACGAAAAAAAAGTATAATGGGAACATCATTTCTGGACGGAGGGAGTAATATTTTTGAAAATATAATGATATTTTGTAGAACTTTTCATCTTATTTGAATAATAATGATTTTAAAAGAGATGATATTTTGTACGTCGTTCGAAATGTTGCAAATAATTTGGGACGGAGGAAGTAATACTATTGTATTTGAGGTGCCTCAGATTTTATTATTAAACACCAAACACCACGTTCCCTTCAGACATTGTTAAACAATATCATTGGATGACCCAGAAGGTGCAGATGTTCTGTTCGTAAAATTGATAATTTCTATCTTCTCTGATCCTCCGATAAACCTCCCATCCCACCATGCCTCAAACCCACCGTTCCACCTCATTCAATTGCATCCTCCAAGTTTAGCTTATTTTGGAGTCAAATTTTTGACTCCAAAGTGAGTTACACATGGGGGATGCAATTGAAGGGGGTGGGACGATAGGTTCGGGATGGGGTGGGATGAGAGGTTTACCGGGGAAAGGTTAGGAGATGCAGGAATTGTCAATTTTACAAATGGAGTATCGTGCGGCCACCGGGCGATCCAATGACATTGCTAAGCAATGTCATAGAAATCGCTACCATGATTAAAATAATACTACATCGTTCTGAAGTATTGTATAATCTTAACTTTTTTAAGTTAATCATTTTTAACCTTTCACATATAATTAAATAAAATGTATATTGTTATTAGTTATATGAAATAATATTTTGAAATTTTTTTATATGATACATTTATTTTTGCATCAATATATAATATAACTTTTATTTAATTTGGAGTCAGAATTTACTAATTTTGACAAAAAAAAATGGACACACTCTTAAACGGAGGGAGTATTTCGTTATGACATTGGTTTTATTAAAAGACATTGGTCTTAATTAGAATATACGGAGTATATTGTTGCTGTTGCTTGGGATACACTACGTGTATAAATAGAGTGCACAAATCTTGGTATATACCAAGCTTTATTGATTAAAATAGCATCCAGTTTTCATGACTTTGGCCTCAATGCTAAGAAGAGGCATTGGCCTAAATTGGAACATCTTACTAGTTCTAATCACCAACTACAAAGTTTAATTGCCACATTTAATTATACCTCCACCTTAATCCTCCCCCCACTACTCTCGTACCCTCCAAATTTAGTTGATTTCGAAGTTAAAAATTTGACCCAAAATTAACTATATTTGAGGGTGCAACTAAAGGGAGTGGGGGGGGTGGGTCTCAATCAAGCCAAGATGAGACATTTACCAGTAAATACTGAATAGGGATAAGTAATTTTACGAACTGGACATTGTAGGTGTTCATGTTGGGGCTAGTGTCCTACTATGACATTAAAAACCAATATCATTGAAACCTCACCCTTAAAATAATATGTCTAAAAAACGAAATCAGAATGTTATTCCCTATTAAAATAAGAAATGTCTCTAGATAGGAGTCAAAGGACATTAAAATATCAAAATAAAGGTGCCATTGTTTGTATGCCCCAAATAAGCGTTTGGCAATGTAAGCGTGAATGGTAGGAATGTGACGATGGATTGTGGTGGTAAATCACGAGAGTAAAATGTAAATTATTATTACCCATAATCAGAAAGGTACATCAATGTCAAATGCCGAATCATAATAATGATTCTGTGGTGGTAAATCACGAGTCAACACAAGTGAACGTTGACGACCTATGGCGACACTCCACCGACCGGCTCAGTGGGGCGTTACAATTGGCAATGACACTATTAGTTCTTAATTAGATCACAAAAAGTGCTGCTTTTACTTTGGCATTTCATTATTGATTGCCCATTTTTTTGACGAATTCTCCCTATTAATATAAGATTGGTTCTGCCCTTCCACTCAACATCTTGAATAACCAGTATGAAGAGGAGTGGTTGTATAGTTCATTCAGTTATTTCCCTGCGTGATTCAATGTAAGAAGGGTAATTAAACAGTAGAATCGTGAAAATGAGGGGAAAAAATAAACTAAAAAGGAGTAAAAAATTCCCTTCCAATTTGGCGAGGAAAAGAAGAAAACCAAATTTCCTTTCCTTCTTAACTCTTCGAACCAAACATAGCATAAATTTGAATTGTTCTCGAAAGCGGACGACAAATTTTAGATTGGGAGCGTATTAAAAATTTAAAAAATACGGAGTAGAAGTATAGTCAAGAAAGCTTACTTGATTCAGCTCTGAAACGTGCTTATCCAAGAATGCTTGAGCCAGGTTACTGAAGCTCACACTAACCTCCTTGGCTGCGGCATACCTTCTGATCACATCTAATACTTCTGGCTTCAAGATTTCTTCCTTGTTCGAAGCATTGCAGAGATAATACAATGCACCGAGTCCGTAATTCACCTGCAAAGGTAATACAACTGTGAGGATGCGAATTCGGTTCCCCTATGAAATCCTCTGCATGTTCAATTCAATTTTGATTTCTTCACTTTCTTCTTCATCTTGATATGTGCATGTGTGATCCTAGCATAATGTAGACCGGTTTACAGTTTTGTGGTCCTTCGCCGGATAGGGTCACATCATTAAAATTTTAAAAAGACTCGTGAGGCGTAGTCTATGCAAATACTCCCTCCAGATGTGGTTTTTATGCGAAGGAAGAAATAAAATAGGAATCATACGTTCTCAAGAAAATTTTGGGACATCTGAAAGGAAAAACGGGGATAAAATTATGGGACGGGAGTACTTATTCAATTCTTGAAGACAGAATGCAAAATTGTAGCTATGTTATAAGAAATCTAGTTTAGGCACTTGACTAGAAATGTGGTGTACATGTAGCATTTTCCTAGAAATTTTTGGTTTATGTTCATGGCTTCTTATATCATTTTCCCAAAAAATGCAGTCTCAGGCCTAGCTTACACATTCTAAACAGAGAAAACTTGTATGTATAGTTCAAAATTTTGGATGCGGTATAAATTTGGTGCAAGTGTGGTACACCAATCTTCTATTACAAAATGCACCATTCATTAGGGATAGTGTTTAATGTTTACTCTCTTTGTCCTCGAATCAGCTTCTCATTTTCTTTTGGCATGCCTATCAATAAAGAGAAATTGCTTGGTTAAGATTTATTCCGAAAAGGAAAGAAAACGCATCAACCACACAATTCATTCTTTCTTTAAAAGAAAGTGAGAGGATAAATACGAGCTCAACGAAAAACAAAGACAGGAAGCTAATTTGACCCCAAAAAAAAAAGCAAAAGCAAATGCGGAGGAGGGGTCTGAAACCATTTTCGGCCCCAACGAGCACTGTATGGGACTCAAATGGACGAATGTCATATTATGACATTGAACTCCAATGTCAAAAGAATTGCCCCGTTTAAAATATACTACATCCACCCCAAAAAAGAGTCCCATTTCACAAAGGCACCTCCTTTATATTTTAGGTAAGGATAAAAAAAATTGTTATAGACTTATAGATCGTAATTCAACTCCTTTTATAAATAAAGGTGGTTTTACTAAATTTATCATACGTAACTTGTTACTCTTGCCAATGACTTAATTTGGACAGGGACACGGAAAAACTAGCTTCTTTTGATAAAACTAACTTTTTTTGGCATAGCCATATTTTCTTCTTACCACAAAAAAGAGCTTGGTAATAATTATCTTATGTACCGTGTTTCTAACAGGACTTGATAGGCATTGAATAACGAGTGGTATCCCATCATTTTGAGTTACTAGTGCAGCATTAGTAGGATCTGCATATGAAACTGCACTGCATAAGATATGCATACTCAAAGAAAAAGCTGCAGAGCAAGAGCTCAGTTCTCGTAATGAAGTAAATAGTACCCCGGAGTATTTTAAGAGCATATCTGAATCACATAATAAAAAAGGGAGAAATGATAAGTAAAGTTATTATTTTATTTTTGTCTTTACCGTATAAAATACAAATGGAATATGACATCTTTTACATCATACGGAGTATATTTTAGATTTTCCCCGACACCCACTTGTGGCACTTCACTGGGTTTGTTGTTGTATATTTAATTTTCATATACTATCTTCGTCCCTAATTTATTACTCCCTCTATCCCATAAAACAAGTCCTCTTTCTTGACATTTTTTTGTTTCATAAAAGAGTTAAAACTTGGAGAGGGGGGAAAAAGAAAGTTAACTTTCATCATACATGTAAATTTAGTTAATCTTACAAAAATATGAAAATATAATTACTGCTTCCGCCCCTAAAATAAAGTAGCACATTGCATTTTCTTAAGGCACACTTCTCACAGTTCCTTTTAAGGAAAAGAATGTGACTAACAATATTTTTTCTTCAAAACAAATTCTAACCCCATTTTTTTTACTTTTCAACACTTTTCTTCAACTCCATGAAGTTAAAAAGTGATTTTATTTTAGGGACGGAATGAGAATAATTGATTGTGTCTATCAGTTCTACCTCACCAAAATTTAGAAGTTGTACGTTGGAGAAAAGGGTAGCTTCTAAGCTCTCCCTGAAACAAATTAAATAAAATGAAAAAGCTATGCTGAGCATCATTACCTGCACAACAATTACAGATCCCTCCAACACCAAATTCCACAAGCTTCTCATTAGGCTCAGTTAAACAATCCAGAAAAAGCTCTATAACATTAAGCTGTTTCAAAATCATAATCATTGTTTTAGTGACAGCAAAAGAAATAATCACCAAAAATGGATCAGAAATGAATCTGAACCTGGCGTAAAAAAGTATAATTGAATGGATCATATGCAAAGTTTGCCAAATTAGCCACAATCTGCTCTTTGGTTTCTGTAATGATAATAGCAGGAGTATATAAACAGACTATGGGTCAGTATGGATCATGGATGGATGAAGGGGAAGGACTTTGGAGGACTTTTTCAAAATTGATAAAAGGGTTATTGAAATGTTATGCAATGATGATAAAATCCGGCATAATCCTAGCTTCATTGGGGTTTGATATTTACGTCGTCTTACCCCTGTAAATAGAGGTGGTTTCCTATGCATTGTTTTATTTACTACCAAAACATCATAGAAAGTAAGAAGCAAAGTAAGTTCAATGCGTGATTTGATCTAGTACATTACAATCTTCATCTTTTGAAGATTCACATTAGGAAAAATCTGCAATGATCATGATCAAAATGCTATATGATCACCTATTACGGCACTTGTATATGGAGTATTTCTTATCCCTCCCTCCAAAACCCTTCAACCAAAGTGGCTCTAACATAATATCACAACATCTATCGTAAAGACAAGTAAACCACACTCTCTTCGTCCAAATTTAATTGTTCACTTCCTTTTCTGTTTGTCCAGTCCATATTAAATAAAGAAATTATGCTGAATTGTCTAAAATATCTTAGATATAGAATATGAATATTGTTGATATGAATGAGTGACTAAACGCATTTGAAGGACTTATTTTAACTCATGTCTTAAAAATGAGATCTTTTAGAAAGTGGACTAACTAATTCCGGATAGAGCCATAGAGGATGTATAAGTTATGCCAAGAACCATATCCTTAAGTTATGTACTCCGTATTAGTTTCAGCAGTCACGCAAACGTCTTAATACTCTGAGCCCAAACAAAGAAATTTTCTGAACCAAAAAAAGGGAAATGCTGAACAATTTAGAACAAGACACCGACGATGATGAAATCTACCATTCATAAGGAGGCTGCTTCACTGCAACAATTTATCAAGCAGTTAGTGGGCAGATTCTTAACGGGAAGATAAAAAAACTGTGAAATTAGCTAATGGCTGCTTCGTTGTAACAATCCATCAAACATTTGGTGGGCATATTCTTGACGGAGAGATACAAATTGAGAAATCAGCTAAGGGGGGCAGCTTCGTTGTAACAATTTATCAAACAGTTAGTGGGCATATTCTTAACGGCAAGATAAAAACTAAGAGTTTAATTCGCAATTTACCTTCATCTGATGCATTTTGAAACCGAGACACTAGCTCCTGAAGGTATTGCACCCTCGGAGTTCCATATTTGCCGGTACGCTCTTCCTGCCTTTGAACGTTGGTGAACATTTCAAGAAACTGTGGATTTTAAAGAGCAAAAGATCGAGCGATCCCCTGCAATAAGCTCTGGAACTAACTATTACCAGGAGCTCATAATAATAACAATACCCATAAAAAATTTGAACATTTCTTTTTTCTCTTTTTGAAATAAAAAAAAATCACTTTCGATTAAAAACAAAAATGTGAATTACACAAAATATTATATCTCTCTCACCTGAATCATAGTCTTTTCGTTCCAATTTAAATTACATGTTTAATATTCATAATGTTAAATTTTAACCACTTTCAGTACTCATTTTTTATATACTCATTTAGTAAAATAATATGGTCATATCAACTCAGATTTTATAAAACTTTATATGTAGTTTTTAAATATTAAATTTTAATTTTTAATTTTCTCACCAGTTTGTATATTAAACAAATGAAAAATGATTTCAGTCACGCATTGTAAATCGAAAAAGAAAATTTATAGTGGGATAGAGGTAAGAAAAATTCAATATTAACTTAGGGCATGTTTGACCTAAAAGTTAGAAACTACTCCCTCCGTCCTAAAACTTTCTTCCCGTTGCGCAAAACGAAGAAAAATCCCAAGTTTTTTCAATCTATTTTATTTAAATATTGGTATAGAAATAAAAAATAAAACATACATATTTAAAAACTACATCAAAAGTTCAACAAAACAAGTGGTGACTAGAATATTTTATTTTATCATATAGGCCATGAAAAAACACAAATAAATATAAATTCCCGTGAAGTTGGAATAGTGCTCTGGGAAGAAAGTTTTAGGACGGAGGAAGTATATAGGATAAATGTTTCAAAAAAAATATTAACTTAGGGGACGTTTGACCTAATCTTTAGTATTTTCAAAATTAATACATACCATTAAAATTTTAATCAAAATCTAATGCTAATCAAAAATATTAATTCCCAATCAAGGCCTAAATGTTCTTATAATAATACGTCCATAATTTTATTTTTTAGTGTTATCTCATGTATTGCAAATTTTTATGTACTTCATTTTTAAATATACGGAGGATTACTTTATTTTTAAATTCTATATCAATAGTTAAATAAACTAAATTTAAAATAACTGCAATAAAACATCATCGAAAACACGATGATTAGAAAAGAGTTTTGTTTTTTTTTTGTTTGTTTCAGGCAATGACTCAATAGTTTGAATTTTCTTTCCTTAAGACAAATTTCAACCACAAATGCACAAACAAATTATAATCATAAGTTGCTAAAGACCTTGTAGTCTATAACAAGAAATTGGATGTTTCTCTGTGTAAACAATTCTTATCAAGTCAACCAATGACATATTTTATGTGCTTATAAACTACTCATAAACCAGAAAAAATAAGTAAGTTTTAATTATTTATTTTTAAACCAGTTTTTTTGTTTCTCCATATACACATAGCATCTTTGTTATTTTTTTCAACCGAAGTAAATAAACTCTAATCATCAACTAAAAATTACGGAGTAATAATGAAGGCACTAAGAATGTGCAAGGTGGGAGGGAAGTGGGAATTCATTAGAACTTGGAATGTCCATCTTTTAAAACTTTGGAGGGTGGTGGTAATACAGTAAAAGTCACAAGAACAAAACCAACGCTCTTAAAACGCATTATTACAAAATTCGTCCTTTTATTTTTCTTAACACCAAAATTTACAAGCACCACAGCTCTCAAAAAAAAAAGAGACACATTTAGCCTTTCAGCTCAGCCCCTGGGATATTCTCAAGAGAAGGAACTGCTTTAGAAATCCTGCAACATAAACGGAAAAGAAGCAAAAGCCATATGTTAGAGCATGTCTAAAGTTGTACTCCCTTCGCCCGTTTTGACTTTGGGGCATATTTAAGGAAGAGAAAAAATAGAGTTGACTTTTCGAAATTGTCATTACTTTTTAGGAGGGGTGATGATGAATGAGAAGATAAGATGGAGAAGAGTGACTTATTTTAGGGATAGTTTAGGTATTTTACTCTTAAAAGTTTACGATAACAAGAAACAGGCAACTTATTTTGGGACGGAAAAAAAAGGAAAACATGCTAAAATGGGACTGAGGGAGTAGAAAGCAAGCACACAATGGCTGAGTGAAAAGCACATTAGCATACCGTGTTTGCAATGACAGCTTTGTCTTGAATTTCTAACTTGCCAGACTTTGCAGTGATTGTCACCTTCCCCTGAGGAAAAGAAAATAAATTAGAGAAGCAAAAAAGCAAGGCTACAAGAGAGAAAATGGCAAGAGGAAATTCTCTCTTTCTTCTATCTTCATTCATCCACGCAATGCCAACAGATCAGTCGGCTATATGCTTTTTCGTACCTTCAAGGTAATGTCAGCTCCGAACCATACATCCCCTACCACCTTTAAGCTGTCCAGTTCGACAATGCTGGGAATGCTCTTAAAACGAGCCAAAAAGTCGGCAACCTGAAATGCATGTGTTCACTTATTAAAAGGATATCAATAATTCACATGCTGAAGAAGCTAGATAAACATAAACAACGCTCTTTGATTGAGTCATTATTTCTCAACCTTCTTGAATTCGGGTCCTAAATCAATAGAAGGGTTCGAAGGATTAGCACGGACTGGGTTCCGGATGACATAGCCGTCATCAGTCAAGGTGTAAAGATCAGACTGTGAAATGATGCAAATGAGAGTTAGTGAGCTTAATTTAAGCCATTTCTATTAGTTTAAAGTATACCAAAAATTAAATAGAAGACGAAACGTAACCTGGACTAGGAGTAAATCAGAGGTTGCTTTTACAGGAAGGAAGCGGGACCGGGGGACGTTGACACCGATACCACGGTCAAAGAACTGATTGAAAAAATATTTAATCAGATAAATTTTCAAACAAATACAAAATGTTAACAAAAATCGAATTTGAAGAACATATATTTGAACTATATAGTAGCATTAGAAAAGTATAACACCTTAATTGCAGCGCCAGCAGCAGTTTCAAGTTGAAGAACTTTAACCCCATTAACTTCCTAGAAAATTAAAAATAAGTGTCACAATCTGAATCAAAATACTATTATACTGCATTATTATATTAGCACCTCAGTTTGATAATCTGCAGTTTAATGTTGTTTGCTTCAGATACTAATTTAACAAATACTACATTCGTCCCAAAATAAATTTCACACTTCTCCTTTTTCCTATCTAGGAATGATATATGTGTCTCACAATCTCTCTCTAATTAAATTTCAACCGCCTACCTTTTATTTTTCAACACTTGTTTTAAACTCTGTGCAATCACACACCGAAGTTTAGTTTATTTTGTGACAGGGTAGTATAAGTATGTGCATAAAATGATCAAATTACCCTTCCAATTACAATAAATGAGATCTATCACAAAATTAAGAGGACATAATTAGAAGAAAACAAATAGTTCATGTAGGAAAGAAAATGACTATTCTGAAAGAAAATTCACTCCAAAGTGAGACTTAGTTAGAAATGGATGGAGGATCATCATGTTTAAGAGCATAATTACTACCTTAGGGTTGGGAATGATCTCCATCTTCAGTGCATCTGCTTCAACAAGCCTTTTAATTGCGTTCAGATTCACCCACCTGTAAATTGTTAGACAAATTTAAGTATCTCCCATGCAAGCAAGAGGCAGTTAAAGAAATAATGTTAAGAACAGGTCTCAAGCCTCTTACAAATTGTTGGTGTTGAAGATCTTGAACTTTTCTATTGACTTGAACTCATTAACCTACATGGAAAAGGTATGAGAACACCAATTAGATAGGATTTGAGAATATGGTTTGCATGTACAGCAGTCATGCACTGATATAGAACATTATTGATTCCACAGTAACAAATACAATGAGATAGGACTTGAGAACATGGCAGATAGTACAGGTTTTGGGCCAACCCAAAATCCAAATTTGTGGAGCCCTGGCTCCAAAAATGTTGGAGAATATTGTTACAAAGCTCCACATACACTCCGCATAAGCAAAATAGAAATGGTAAAGGTTGAACCGTTGAAAACAAAGGAAAATGCCAAAATCTAAGAACTTACATGTTGATCAGGGACCTGAGCTATTTCGAGAAGCTGTAACAGACAAACAAAAGAAGTACCATTATATTACTACTATATTGGTATTTACTTGCACACAAACAAAATTAGTAAAAACTCATAGATAACAACATCATTATCAACACTTCAACCCCCAATTATTTGAGGTCAGTGGCATCAAATTTATACTGCTAATTAATTGTTTGAAGTGTCTTAACACTAAAAAACTCATGGATACAAGTTTTATTTAGGAACTGTTTATGATTAAGGTTTGCATATTGGATAATTTTTAATGGTACAGATTAAATGCTTGATGCTAGAGCTAATGCCAAACGGAGCCATACTATATCCCCATTCAAATATTCCATTTCATTCAAAAAGTAAATATGTGGCACCAAAGTAGTTCCCCAAAAATGTCACAAACAAGTTGCATATGACAAATTTAATAAAACCAACAAAAGTAATTCATATAAGTATGAATCATTATTCATAACAGGTGTCCTTACAACATCTAAAAGACTCTACTTTGGTCAAATACGACTCTTTTTCGGATAGAGGTAGTACAATGGTAACAACCTAGAGTTCTAGAGAGAATCACCTAAAGACGTTCCTGAGCAAGGCAGAACTTTTGAATGACATGACTGTGAGTACTTATTGGAAGAGGGATGAAAGAAAATTGGTACATTTGGTTTGAAGTGACAAGAGATAAAGGATATACCTGCACTTTACCATCATAAGAAATTAGGGTACCACCTTTGACGTCAGCCAACGTTTTGGGTGTGACCTGCAAGGATATAAAGTATTAACTATTAACAATACCTTATACAAGTTCCACATTACATATTTAAAAATATTTACTTTGTTTATTATTATATCTGAGTAACTGCACGGTAAAAGCTATTTTAAAATCTTAAAAAAATAAATAAAAATAAAGCAATACCTCCATGCAATACTCATTCTTGTTTTGGATCAAATGGTTTAAAATTTCTGTGATAGTACATTAAGGAAGTGACGCAGTAATGAAACTGAAGCTGATAGTAGTTCTAGGTAGTACACTACAAAGGATACTTAGATCAACCACAGCACCCAAGTTATCTGAATTAGCAACAAAGACATATTCCTTGCCCTGCAATCAGTTTAAATTGATAATGAAACCTACAAGTGAAAATTTTCATAAGATGCATTCTTTTGCAAAAGAGTATATAGTCATGAACACAAAAACCTGTGACAACAGGAGATCAAGTTTTCCACTGTTCATCAAAGCTGGGAAAACATCTCCATGACCTGGTGGGTACCTATGTGCACAGACACAAATCACACAATGCATTATCTAACATGCTAATAATACAAAATGTAAGACTCAAAGATAAATAAATAAATGTCATATTCAGTAACATAAAAGATGGATCAACAATAATATATATAGGCAATGCAAATAGAAACTTTGTGTGGAAACCAACCAACAAAAGAAACTCTCTAAGGTCCAACAAGGGGGGTCTAGGTTTGTGTGGAAACCATGAAACTATAAATGCTATATTGCTATGATAGCAGAGAGCACAATATTGGGGCTATTTAATCTAAATAAATAAGATATAACTAAGTAATGATATGTATATTAGTTTAAATACCATCCATCCTTTCCACTAATTCCTTTGCATGGAAGTGGTGCAAAGTCTTCAACAACAAGACGAGGATATTGGCTCTGTAAGTATCAAAAACAGTATAAATCAATCCGAGCCATGAATTAAGAGAATCAACAAGGACGCTTTGAGGTTAAAAAAAATTGAGATACCTGGTTGAAAGTGTGGATCTCTATGTTGGAATTTGAATATTTTTCAATAATCTGTGGTTCACATACAAAACCAATGCATTAGCATGTGAAGTCAGCATGGGGATGTGAAGAAACAGATCAAATTTAACACTTCATATGAGAATAATATGACCTTCTGTGTATCATCATGAGTGTTGAATGAATTCATCAAAAGCAGAGGCACCTTGCATCCATACTTGACGTTGAGGCTCTACAGGGATGAGGAAGTGTTAGAATTTAGAAACATGCAAAGATTGAAGAAGTGCAAGCACAAAAAGAGCGATTCATTAAGCTATTAGAAGGCAAAAAAATACCTCAATTTGCTTGACAATTAAGTCAAGGAATGTCAAGCCATTACGGACTTCAATAACTGACCTATAACACAAGAGTGTGTTTAGAAAGAACTCCATGATAGATCAAATGCTAGAGTAACAACTACGACCAAATGGGTTAGATATGAATCAAGCTATCCAAGCTTTCACAACAGTCCAGGCCCCTTAAAGGCCGTTACCCAAGCACCCACTTCCACTAAATGTTCTTCATATCCTCATTTCAAAATATTTTAGTAGAGGAAAAAACTTGTACTTTACCTTTGGGCCAAACACAAAGGTAAGAAATCTTAGTACATAAATTCACACACATAATTTATAAAGTTTTAACGAATCTTCTGAGCCAGCTAAAATACTACTACTTACATTTTAGTGTTTGATATTGAGTAAACACGAGTATGTTCTTTGCCTGATCTTCCTATATAATAAGTACACAAACCTTTTATTACTCAAATTTAAATGTTGTAGGATGTATGCATACATACTTTGGACCAGTGCACCCCATTGTAGTTCCCAATCCTCCATTAAGCTTTAGCACAACAAGCTTGTCCAAAAGCTTCTTGGTTTCTGTTGGATCTGCAAGGGATCAAACACTTTAAGAATCTAGATAACATTTCATATTGGTATGAGGATGTCTGGATTCTGCAAGCAAATAATTGATCTCAGCGAACTGATCGATGAATTATTTCCCCACGAAAGCTCAAGATAAAAGAAGAGTAGAGAAGAGTACCTTCAGAGAGAGGTGCTAAATTGTCAAATGGAACAACCACCTCATCAGTTGGAGTCTGGATCTTGCTCCACTCAATAAACTGGGCTTCACCGCTGTGATTTTCATACATCAAAACATATAACAAGCTTATATTTATGAATAAATATAAAAATATTTGCGAAAACATTCCACATTTCTCCAATGCATGAGCTCTCTAAGATCATACTAATATAAAAACACATTTAAAAGCATTTCATCGCTTCAGCTCAGTATAATCATGTCTCGATTAAATGAAGTAAAATGACCGGATCACATTTGGTGATTCGGACAAGTGAAATAACGTAACGACTCACATCTTTAATGGAGAAATAAATAGCTACAAGTAATTAAAGAGTACCTTAAATAGCGGGAGACGAGATCAATAAATCCAGATTTCTCGTTTTCACTGCAAAAAAAAAACAAAAACAAACCAGAAGATCGCCTGAGCGATCAACATACAGATCGAAATCAAACAATCAGAAGAACGGATTGAGATTGCACTTGCCTGATCTGGTTAAGGCTGGAGACGGAGGCCTTGAGATTCGAGAGCTTCTCTGAATCGGCGTGATTGAGAGTAGCGGTAGCCATTGCAGAAACCAGAGAAAAGCTCGGATCCGGAGAGAGGAAGTATCAATCTATGGAGTTTGTGGGAGAACGAATGAATGGCTCGATGATGGAGGAACCGAGGAGAGACGGTGCGTGTCTGTATATATATCAGTCTGAGCTTGGAAGGAAACAGGTGGCGGGTTGAGGAGAAAGGAGAGCCCAACGGAATGCTCGTTGTTAATCAGTGGTCTGTTTTTCACGCCCTCAGGTGTGTTCAGATATGGAGAATAAACCTTCCAAATGTTCGAATATTCAGTTTTTGGACATACTTTTTGGTAAAAATGTCATAATCTCATAGTTACACATGCAATTTTCGTCTATGAAAACTACGTGTTTATAAATAATTATCGTCTATATGCATACAAATTTCATCTACCGTGTTAATCATAATAAGTTTCTAGTATGACTCAATATTTGATATAATGGTAGGTAAGTAAGACATATTTTGTAGATTTTAAAAATCTATTGATATCGAATTTTCTTTTAGTGTTTGATAGAAATTATCTCCCGAAATACAAATATCAATACCTTCATAAAAAAGAGAATTTCGAAATCTCTTGAATTAGGAAACAACCCTCAGCTCGACATGAGCTACTATCGACCTATTGTCGTCGTCTATCTACCATCGTTCCTTTTACTTTGTCGATCACTCATGTCTATTACTAAAAACTATTATTTCAAACCTCTCTACATACTTTCATTTCAGATTTTTAGATCTCATATCAATATTCTTAAATTTTAAAAGACATATCATATCAATCTTTCAAAATTCACTGAGTTCTTAATTCTTTCGCTTCAAATATACATATAACAATACTTTTTACTCAATTGACTACTTACTACATATATTACAATTAGGTTGTCAATGGGTCGGGTATAGACTCGGACTCGTAGGGTATAAAACCCTTAATTTCTAGCGAGTTTAGGAATATGAAAAATAATATTTACCTGTGCCCGAACCCGTACATGTTGTTTAAAAAATAAAAGATCGGGTATAGGACGAATAGTCCTAGCCCGTTTAAAATCCGCACCGGTTAAATTAATAGATGATATTAAATACGAGTATTATAAAACGTTATCCCCGTTCTTCAATACTCTCCTTCTTCGCTGATTGCATGACTTCAAAATCTATTTGTATATATTTCACCACATTAGAGTTATGTACATATTGGTTTATGCAGTAGTATGAAATAAATAGTTTGGAATTACTTGTAATTTTATAAATAATATTATTGCAACATGAATGAATGTGACTAGAAAGCTGACTATGAATATAAGATTTTTGTTGCAGATTTTTTTATTAAAGAAAGCTAATTTTTGTTGAAATAACGTATTAGTCTTATTTTTATTTTATTTAGTTAAGATGTTTTTCATTAATTGTACGCCCAAATTAAGAATCTAGTACTAAATTTTTTTCAATTATACAAAAATAAGAGACGTTAACTTTTTTTACAGGTATACCCAATCCGATATCGAGGTCCAAATCTAAGAATAAACTTCAAGACCCATTGGGTAAATGAATATGAGCCAGGATCAATTTTTTATAAGGGTACAGGTATAGAACACTATGAACCGGTTCGAACCCGACCCACTGATATGCCTAGTTACAATGTAGAATGTGTCCTTACATAAATAAAAATATTTGTTTATATGTGACAACTACATTTTATACGTGAAAAGATACATATTCATGATGCAATGTTACTAAAAAAAATTGCTCTGAGGTACCCTCGGTTTTCTGGTAATGACTTCCAGATCTCACAATATTTGAAATATACTTCCGGGTACCCTCAATTTTCTAGTAAGAATACTCAGGTCTCACATTATTTGAAATATACTACGTGGTCCTTAAAATTAGTGGTAATGTAGACTTTGGTTATATATTCTGTCTCTTAGACTCTTAGGATTAAAAGTTTTGATACTTTGACAACTACTAAATTTTAGCTTCATAATCATTATTTTATTAAATTTAAATAAAACCTTCAGTTTCTCAAAGTTAAAGAACTTTCAATCTCAACACTTAAATGGATGGAATATACCCTCGAAGACCCCAAAATATATTTCGTATAATGTGGGACCTAAGTGTTCTTACCAAAAATTGAGGGTACCCTAAAATATATTTCAGATAATGTAGGATCTAAGAGTCATTACCAGAAAATCGAGGATACCCGTGAGTAATTTTTGAATTTTAGAGGGGGAAGGCGAGAGAGGATTTCAAGGAAATTAGGTAATAAGAACCATTAACTTTATAATCATTCTAAACAAACCAAGTCAAAAGAATCATAGTAAAAATCTAATTACGGAGTATTTACCATCTCTTTTTGAAGTTAAATTACCCATTTTAATTTTCAGAGTAAGCATGAAATTATTTTTAATTAAACTTATATTATTATGTATAAAATAAAAAAATAAAACTTTTATATTTAGAAACTATATAAAAAATTTGCAAAAAAAATGACACAACTAAAAATCTATATATTCCGCCATTGGCTAAAAATTCATGACTTTCCCATAACAGATTGAATGGTATGAACTTCCCCCATTGTACACAACAAAAAGAAAAAAAAAGGTACAAGATGTTAGGTAGCTACAAGAGTGAGGTTACTCACTTGCCCCTTTACAAGACATCAATCAATATTCAGGCAAGAAACATGTTCTGGAAAGGACGATTGGAAGGAAGCCAGAAACGCTTGTGCTCTATAGTTTACACCATTATCAACAAAATCTTCGGTTAGCTATAAAGTGGCAGAGGCAGGCAGGGGGATGCTAGGGCATGTGTCCCCCGAGGCAATTCTGACAAGTGTCCTCCATTTTTCAAAAAAATGACGAACCCCCCCCCCCGACTCTTTAATTTCGGTCGTATGGTCATTGAAAAGAGATCAATTAGACTTAGATCGCAAATTGGTGGGAGAGTTAGGAGCATGCACCTGGTACTTGCAAAAGAATCGAAGTCAGGTCTTACCCCCTTAGCACTCGTTGCTTATGTCAACTGTGCACCGCTCACTGACATTTTCAATAATTTCAGCATGGTGGGGCCCCCCTAGAACGCGATCCTGCCTCCGCCATACTGGGCCTATAAACATAATCGGGTTGGGTGTTCTTCTCTCTCCTCGCCGGGACCGTGGTTAGCTCGTTCCGTTAAACATCTCTTGTAAGGCAAAAACCCATTCTTTCTCCTGGTGGAGCTTGCGCTGAGTTTCATCTTACTAGTCTCAAATGATCTGCTGCTAGATGAGGAGACTTCCATGTGCTTTTCTTGGTCTTCTTCCCTGTCTTTGTTTTCAAACACTGGCTGTGGTTTGATTGGGATTGGACCATGCACTTGTTGGGCACTACTAGAGGAAAAAGACACGGCTGTGTATGGGAGTGCCCACGGCAGGGAAGGGTAATATAGGGAATCTGAAGTTCCCAGCATAAGTTTCACCGGAATGAAGCCCCATGGAAGTGTTTGTGATGTGAGCTTGTCTTCTTCTACTTCTTGAGTTGGCAGCAGTTCCACAGAGGCGCCAGAAGTAGGAGAAGACGGCTTATGAGAGTCGGTTACTAATACTGTCCTTCCAAAGAGCTTCAAAGAGTGTGTAGATGATGCCTCAGTCGAAGAGTCATCAATGAATCCGTTTTCTTGAGGGAACAGCTCTAGACTCTGCACAATTGGTTCATGGGATACACACTGAGCAATAACCAATGTTGTAAAAAGCGATAAGCTCTCCTAAAAGGGCATTACAAAGTGGACGGCTTGTACATTTTCAAATGTGGAATTGGCTTTCAAGATGGTAACTCGTTTAAAATATGCCATTGTTTTTCAGGCTTGTCATACTTTAGTAGATGATCTTTAACAACTAAATGTTCATTTGAGAACATCTTCAACGTTTAGCCTTTAATGTTTTCAAAGTTAATCTGCATCATTTAAAAATAATCCAAAATGTTAACGCTAATTGAAAACAGTGTTCCCAAACGAGGCTTAAAATATATAAGAGACTTTTACGATGATGCCCTTACTACTAAAAGATATTAGATTCAGTTACGTACCACGAAAGGCTGCTCATTCGGACTAGGATTAGTATCCACATGGATATGTGAAGAATAAGATCTGCTCCCTTCTACAGCCAAATTGCATTGTTCAGAAGGTATAACCAAACAAGACGATTCCTCACCCAGAACTGATGAAACAGGATGTGGGCTACTACCATTAAGTCCTGAGTTTGTCATCTCTTCTCCTTCTGAAGAAAGTGGGGATAATACAGAAGCAGGAGATTGGGTTTCCCGTTTCTCTAGGGTGGAGCCTGCGACTGGAGTTACTTGTTTGCGAGGATAAGGGTGCAACGGCTTCCTTTTTGGACGAGGAGGGGGTATTTCAATCGGGTTAGAGGAAATGACATCACTGCCCTCTGTCTCACGAGCAACCTGACCAGTTAAAGGACCACTAGCATAAATAAACAAACATACTATGCACACACACATATATATATACTTGCAGGCCTTTGAGTCATAGAAGCACGGCTTACTTCAAGAGGCTGCTTGTATTAGATTATATGGTAGAGAATAGGAAGTGATATTAATAGCTGTAAACCTTGGAAAAAAACTTCTGGGCATGGCTTCTAATCTGAACTGCTGTTTTTGTGCCCACATGATCTGAACACAACAAGAAATTCCTTAAGGATATGTTCGGTAGAATGTAAATGTAATGTAGTGAAATGAAATGTATGGTACATAATCAAACCCACATGTAAACTTATTTTATATGTGAATTTGATATTTGTTTTGAAATATACAGAAAATACAGAGTAATAAAACCAACATCAAATCAAAATGTATACTCGGAGTATATTATGCAGAGTATTATGAAGTACAATATATAATTACATGCCATTATTGAACCACGCTAAGTGCAAGGGAGATCAGGATGTGTGAGTGGTGTGACGAGAAAGGAACAACACAAAGTGCAAAGATTTTACCTTCGATGCGCCTCCATGCCCTACCATACAGTTTCAAGGCTTCAAGAAATTTGTTATGCTCTTCTTCTGTCCATCTTTCCCGTTGTTTAGTGATGGTGTATGGTTTTCTTACCTATTTAAATTTAAATGTAAAATAGATAGATGAGTAAACTCTGTCGTTGCCTTAATCTTAACTTCCTAACTGTCTTGAGTGTGGAAGCATGAAATTTATAATCCCAATCAATTTGTCAAAAATTCTATTTGATTATATAAGGTGAGGTTTGGTAGATTGTTATAATGTGTAATGTAAGGTAGTAAATATATTTTTATTGCCTATACAATACAAATACATGTGATTACATTACAAACCAAGCTTTAGCATTGCCATCTTTAAGGTTATTTCTGCTATTGACAGATGCTCATGTGTAAGGAAAACATTTTTAGGAAAACATTTTCAAAGAAACATTTTCAACTGCCAGTTAATACAAAGTATTTTGCTGGAAATTGTAGTAATATGAGATTTCAAGGCAAGTTGCCACTTGGGTCTGTTTTGAACTCCTAAGCCTTTGGCTTAGAATATCTTGCAGAATTATAAGATTCCAACCTTAGTTTGAGTATTCGATGTGGGACTATATCATCAATAGAAATAAGCTGAACGTAACAACGGTTCAAGAAACACAAACCTTTAGAGCATGCTCATGCAAATGGGCAAGCTGCCGGATGCTCTTAGACTCTGTAATCCCTAAATCCATTGAACCATGGATGTTGGTCCCTCCATTTTGATCCTGCAATGTCCATAAACAACCCCATTATCAAACATATTCCTGTAGTTCAAAACATATGAAAGATCAAGAACATTTTTGAACCAAAAATCCCAAAATACATAGAGCATTGGGTTCCAACATTTTGCATATGCTTACATTGCTAATCATGACTAAATATGTGATTATTAGAACCAAGATGATCATTACCTTTGATTAGACTTCTACTCAGTATTTTGGAACCAGACGAAAAAAGAAAGATGAAATTTTGTTCAGACATACAAAGTAGTAATTTTTTAAAAATCATTTTTGAGCAACTTAAACTTGTATCTTCCATTTACAGCCAAATCAGGCAACTCCTAATCCAAAACATGATCTCTAAACCTGTAAATCCGGTATGAAACTACAAACTATGGAAGTAACCTGAAGTTGTGAAAGAAAGAAGAAATGATGGGCTAAAAAAAGTAATAATACTACATTTTATACAGCATTTACAACTATCTGATCTATGCTGAACAGTTGCCATCTAGCCAAAATAAATTTAAACAAGTGACATTTCTATAATTAGGGGATGCATAAAACACCACTTTCTGTAACCAATTTTTTTGGACTGTCCAAAAAAAACACCCATTTGAGTCATAATCTTTTTTAGTAATAATCACAAGATTTCTTAATCCTCTAAACAATCATTTTCCTAACAACTTTCTTAAAGTCAAACAACACTTTTCTTAAGTCAAACGGACACAGTTTTTTTTTTTGGGACAAGGGGAGTAAATCTCATTTAGCAATAAATATGAAAAAAATCATTTCTAACCTCATAAAAATGGAAAGACTAATTGATCCTTCTATCACTATAATTTCAAGTTCTGTTTTAAGCACTTGAAACTCGGATAACTTCAGAATAATCTAGTACAGGAGGGAAACCAATTTTGTAAAGTAAGACTTCTCATAGATTAAGCAAAGAATCTGACCTGTGTAGTCCTTTCAGCCGGAACCATTACTTTCCGGCAAGCTCCGTCCAGGGCTGAAGTTCCGAACAACAGACAGATAAAAAAAAAAGCGATCTCAGAAAAAAATGGATCTATTAACGAAGATCACTAATCATCCAACTGCGATTCCATCTCTTCCAGCTTTGAATATCCGAAAAGTTCAATTCAATTGCTATAAACAGGGTGAAATTCGTCTTCACAAGCAGAGCAGTCTAAAATCCGGGACTGGCTTATACAATTCCCTCAAAAAATGAAAGGGAGATGCTCTGATGGAGCTTGATTCAAGTCAAATCCAATCGGAAATGGTAAAATAGAAAGGAAAAAAAAGGTAAACTTTGTTTTTATGGATATAAACAACAGAGATCGAGCTGCTGAAAGCGGTTTCCCGGCGACCGGAGAATCTCGATACTCCGATCGCGGAAATCACCGAGCTGGAAATGCAGAGAAGGAGTAAAGCAGAGGTTGAAGAAGGAGGAGGGAGATGAAGAGAAGCTGAAGAAAATATACTGGTTGGAGAGAAAAGCGGAGAGCGCCACGTCAAGGGGGCGAAGTGCAAATATGTCACAAATGTGGGGCTAATGAGAAAATGTGGTGGAAGTGTCGAGAAGTCGCCAGGAGTTTGTGGCTGAGATTCAATGGGTCACCTCCACACAGGGCTTATTCATGCCAGGCTGCCACGCCACCACTCATTTTTTCTTATCTTTTTTTTTTCTTTTAAATTGTTTATTATTCCCACTTTTTCCACGTTAGCTCACCCTTATGTCCAGTCACTGGCACGATCCCGGTCCGGACCGGTTCTTGTAAGTGTTACTCCGTATTAAACTTGGATGGGACCAGGTGTGGTTTGACCGGTCGAACCGTGACGCAAGTACAAAACCGGTCCGGTCAAATCCCCCAAAACTCATAAAAACTCGAAAAAAACTGGGTCAACCCGAAAAAATCTGAATTGACTCGGAACTCGTTTCCCCACCGGGTCGACCTCCGGTCCGGGTTTAAAATTATTTATTTCTTATTTTGGAATTGTTGGTACTCATTCCACCTTAGAGCATTTTGTCCAATTTTTTTTATAGTAAACTAGATGAATTTTAGAAAAATAATAAAATATAAATAAAACATAAAAAAATCAAAAAATAATACCTATATGTTTTTATTTCTAAAATAAAATTTATAATATCAATAATGTCAAAATATAATATCATAAAATTATAGGATGCCAGTATAGTGTCACATATATTAGTGATAAAGACTATATTTTACTTTTATTTTGGGTTATTTTTTCAAACTTTTTAATAATGAATTACATTAGATTTGTGCTACATATTTATAAAATGAAATAAAATTTTAATTTTTTCTAAAATAAATCTAATGAAAATGTTTTTGCTCTAATATAGAGTATAATTTTTATTTAATTGATGTCAAAATTTGTACGATTTGACTAAATAAAGGCAAACATGACTAATAATATAAGACGAGCGAGGTAGTATATTGTACATCCTCCCCATAAATATCGCCTCAAATTTGTATCCATTCATCAATTATTTGAAAAATTAAAATATTTTTGTCGCATCTTGTTAAATAATTCTTTTGACGTACTTTTGAAATATGCAATGTATACTTTTAATTTCTATACCAATTTGTAAATAAAAATATTTCAGTATAGATGAGATTTTGTATGTTGTTTAGAGTGTGACATTATTTTTTAAAAAAATGGACTGTAATCTACAAATTACAAACATTAAAAATCATACAAGGTATATATGGTCTTAACGAGACCAAGTCCACATGAGCTCGCCGCAGAAGCGGGATACATTAGAGAAAAGAGTTGAAAGAGGCTCTCGTGAGCGGACTATCACGCGTCAGTCGGGTACCTTGACTCTCTCCAAATGAGGAACGAGCGCCAACACCGGACAATGCATTGCCACCCTCTAGCTCTTGCGTGTTTACCTCGGCACCCACTGCCAACCCCGAGCATGAATGATGACCAATGGGGATAAAGATTGTGGGGGGGGCTCATGTTGATAACAGGAGAATTTTCGATACGTTGTTGGATACCGAAAACTCCTGTTAAAAAAAGAAATGAATGAAATGGAGTGAAAATATAGAAAATGTGAAAAAAATAAATGGATGAGTAAAGTGTTGGAAGTACGGGATGGCGAGTCCACAAGGATAGCGTGATTGATTAGGAATTGAGTGCAAATTGCAACTAAACACTAATATCAAATTGTAATATGTGAATCCAGCCAAATATCCATGTCTCAAGGTTCTATCATCTACAAATAAAAAATAATATTGTATGTATAATAAAATATATAATGTCAAACACTTTCACCTTATTGAAAAGATAAATACTAGAGTGGCAAGTATAAAAATACGAGTAGTAAAATACACAAAATTATTATGTAGATATTTAATTTTTTATTTTTTGATTATTTATAATCATTTAATCTATAGGTAAGTTACATAAATAGTAAAAATTGGTATATATTGTAATTTGTGTCTTTGTTATTCTAATATTTATCCATCCAAAACCCCATGGCCACAAGTTTAGGGGGTGTATTCATTTTAGATTTTAAAAGATTTTGATAGATTCTATGGATTATATGAAATTCATTGATTGGTTTAACTCCACGTAAAGTTGGAGAGATTTTATGAATAGGATTTTAAAAGAATGTGTCAATCCACCGATTTTAGAAGGATTTGTTAATCCAACACAATGTCGTGATTCATCTCTTCGTCGCAATATGAAAGTTCATAGTTCTGGGCGCCGATTCATCCAGCTTGTGTCTGATATGCGTCATTGGCATAGAGCTCCATCTTGATTCAACCGGCAAGGGTACTTCCAATGGTAACAATCGCATCCGATCTGCGTCACTTACTGTGACGTCGCACGAGTCCCCGACAGAGATTGTGAAATGGAAGTTGCTAATTTGCGTTTTACCACGTACGGAATGAAACACGTATGTTTTCCCACCTTAAAATAGAATAAGATGAACCCTAGGTTGTGTTGCAGAGCGAGCGGGAGCCCATGGTTCGAAAATGTTGAAGAAAGAGGCTACGAGGAGAGAGCTTCGGGACCGATGGAGAGGCATCGAAGAGGAGGAAGACAATGGCGATTGGGTAGTACCTAGGATCTCTGACGACCCTGAGATTTGATGTCCATGAAAAAGAGGAGACGATCGGACTTGGATCCTTAAATCTTTGGTTGAGAGTAGAGATTTGTTTATAGACTTTTTATTATAATTTCTACCTTTTATTTCATTAAAATTCATGTAGAGTACAAATGTTTAAAAATTCATGAAATATTGAATATCATTAAATTTAGATAGAATTTTTAAAATCTAAATTGAATATATTTGAACTTTATATGACTTTTTAAAATTTGAATTGAATACATTCAGATTTCAAACAACTTTTTAAAATTTGAATTGAATATCTATAAAATTTTATAATCTTAAAAATTCTTTAAACTCTAAGGGGCTGTTTGGCAACTTCTGAATAGGTAAGTGCTGAATCAGTAAGAGGTCTGAACCATTAAGTGCTGAACCAGTAAGAGGTTTGAACCATTAAGAGCTGAACCAGTAAGAGGTTTGAACCATTAAGAGCTAGTATATTGCTTAACTATTCAGAGGCAAATGTCTCATCAATTCAGATAAGAAGTCTTTACCATTCAGACTCTGTATAATACTTAACCATTCAGACATCCGAACCATTAAGAGGCTGAAACAAACAGTCTGAACCATTAAGTGCTGAACCATTCAGACATCTGAACTATTAAGAGGCGGAAACAAACAGTCCCTAAGTCCATTACACCCCTTAATGTTAGAAGAACTAAAATCGGATTAGTAATTTAATACTTCCTCCGTCCTATAATGATCTTCCCAGAGCACTATTTCAACTTCACGGAAATTTATATTTATTTGTTTTTTTTCATGGCCTATATGATAAAATAAAATATTCTTGTCACCACTTGTTTTGTTGAACTTTTGGTGTAGTTTTTAAATATGTATGTTTTATTTTTTATTTCTATACCAATATTTAAATAAAATAAATTGAAAAAACTTGGGATTTTTTTTCGTTTTGCGAACCGGAAAGATCATTATAGGACGGAGGGAGTATCATCTCCAAAGTTTCTCTAAAATAATTTGGCCGCCTATCATTTTTGAAGCTCCGTATTTTACCGTTTTGGGCATTTTCCCAAAAATATTTGCTCTACCTTCCCCAACAAAACCGGTGAGCGTGCAAAGACACCGGCGCCGACATTCATCACTCCCCTGAGGTTCTTCTCTCTCAGCTTCTTCCCCGCCGGGAATTACTCCGACCGTATCCGCGCAGTAATATGATCGTTTCTCTGCTTACCGCCGTCACACTCTGC
The DNA here is from genome assembly GCA_900332095.2 of Cuscuta campestris. Lineage (NCBI taxonomy): Eukaryota > Viridiplantae > Streptophyta > Magnoliopsida > Solanales > Convolvulaceae > Cuscuta > Cuscuta campestris. The sequence continues at coordinate 782,488 of OOIL02006828.1, read as the reverse complement.
ACGATACCTCCGCCCGTTCGTTCCCACTACCACTGGCCGTCCGCCGGCGCCGCTCCCCTGCAATCGGAGTGGAGGTCGGCTCGCGCCACCTTCTACGCCCCGGCGGATCCGCGAGATGCTGTCGGCGGGGCCTGCGGGTTCGGGGATCTGGAGAAGGGCGGCTACGGCAAGGCCACGGCGGGGCTGAGCACGGTTCTGTTCGATCGAGGCCAGATCTGCGGCGCCTGCTTCGAAGTCAAGTGCGTGGACGACACGCAGTGGTGCCTCCCTGGAACTTCCATCATTGTGACGGCGACGAACTTCTGTGCTCCCAATTACGGCTTGGAATCCGGCGGCCACTGCAACCCGCCCAATCCGCACTTCGTGCTGCCAATCGAGGCATTCGAGAAGATTGCGATTTGGAAAGCTTCAAATATGCCGATTAAGTATCGCAGGTATCATTCTTAACATTACTCCCAGGGCAATTCTACCCTACATTGTCCCGTTTTTAGGTACACCCATTGAAATTCGTACTCGTATTATTAATTTCTGGTCCTAAAATTTTACTTGTTTCAAAATTATCGTCTCACTACACAATCTCATTTCTTGTAAAACTATTTTGTTTACAAGTTAGTATAGAAATAAAAGATACAAATTACATTTTTAAAAGCCACGGAATGCATCACAAATACAAAATAAGAAGAGTAGAGAACATTTTGTTTTATCAAATGGTCAACGTAAACATACAATCAAACAACAAACATATAAAAGTTATTGAGATGTCAGAATAGTAATTGTGAATCTGTGATCACTCGATCTTCAAATCAAATAAACTTTATGCTTTCATTCGAAAAGATGATGTTCTTCCGTCCTTACCCCTTGCCCCACCCATAATTCGCCCCCTCGCCCGTTGACAAAGCTAGTCCAAGCTATAGACCATTTCTCACTCGCTTGATCGGCTGATTGGTTGGTTTTCTTGAACAGAATTAAGTGCAGAAAGGAAGGGGGAGTGAGGTTCACGATAACGGGAGCGGGGATCTCCCTGACAGTGCTAATCAGCAATGTTGCTGGTGCGGGCGACGTGGTGGCGGTGAAAATCAAGGGTTCGCAGACAGGGTGGCTTCCCATGGGCAGAAGCTGGGGGCAAAATTGGCACATAAATGCCGACTTCAAAAACCAACCTCTTTCGTTCGAGCTAACCACGAGCGATCGACTCACCCTCACTTCTTACAGTGTTGCTCCCAAAAATTGGAGCTTCGGGCAGACCTTTGAAGGTAAGCAATTTGAACTATGAATCTTAACCAGTGCGGCAAATTAGGCAATGTGTTGACTTGTTCATCCCACATCGCCAATGCAGCCTTATATTGTGCTGCTATTTAATAGCTTGGGTACCTCAACCTCTTGAGTTAACTTTTGGGGTTGAATTGGGCCCAAGTCTATTGTTTCAACACAATGAAAGAATTCATATATTTATCTCTGTAAAAAAATGCCACTGCTTGTGTGTGTGTGTATGATTGCGTGTGGCAAAATGTGATTAGAAATACCAAACAGTGCTTAGATTTTACGCCATTTGAACGCAAATGTGCGAGATATGATGAAAAGGATGCAATTTTTTGATGAATCTTATGAAGCAACGCAAACTAGGCGATGAAAGAATTCATATGACTTATGTTCTTTTGACACAACCCCGGGCGCGGCACACGAACCTTTTGTCCCCATTCCCTGTCTCAACTCCGTGTCTCATCCCTAAAATTGTGGCACATAACCCACCCTCACCACCCTCCCCCTATGTACAATGCCCCTATCCCACCTTCCCTTGAGGTGAATTTGTGTTAAATGATGAGTGAGTGTGAGTTATGTGTCACAATTTAGGAGTGGGAGAAGGAAGGGGCAGAGGATCGAGTGCCTAAACCCAGTGACATACATTACTTCTTTGGATTCTAAAGTGATTCTTGTTGATGCTTTTAGTGTCACTGGTTTTTTTAAATGTAATTAGTTTTACTTTATAAATTGGATGAAAATTTTAATAAATGTTCATAAGTTTAGAGGTGCGGAGTACGCTCGTTCAACGATATTACAAATTTTTTAGGAAGGCCACCGAGGGCAACCAGCTCGGTAGGTGGCGGGGTTGAAGAGGTCGAGCCTGTGGCTAGGGTTGAGTTGCGGGTCAGCTTGATTTTTTTTTTTTTGTGACAATTGTTGCATTATGAATATCCTATGGATTTTCATAAACAGATTCCAAACAAAAGCTACATTCGAATGTAAGCATGTTATATTCAAATGTAGTATTAACCATCTGTGACCTTTGCGAAAAGACATGTATATACATTCGAATGTCTAACTCTAACATTCGATAATTTGATGAATCCAGACATTTATTATAGGCAGAAAATTATTTACGAGTGACAAGAGTTTTGTCGAAATAACTCTCAGGTCCCTCTATTTTTAAGAAGACAATTGAGGTCCTTATATTTTGTTATAATGACTGGGAGGGGACATTTCATCCAATATTTCATCCATAAGTGTTAATAAATGTATTTTTTTTCTATTTTCCATTACCGTTTTTTTCCTATTTTTCCATTACTCGGTTTTTTCTTTTTTAGAAAATATTTTATTTCATTTATTTTAATATAATACAAACAATTTTTAATTTTTATTCAATTTTATAGAAGAATTTCTAAAATAACACTTTAAAAAAGAGTAAAAAAAATTAAGAAAAACAAAGAAATAAAAAAAGGAGGGACCTAAGATTTATTACCTTAAAACATTTAGAAAAAAATAGGAAAAAATATAATTATTTACGTTTATGGATGAAATATTGGGTGGAATGTCCCCTCCCAGTTATTACAACAAAATATAAGGACTTCCGTGGTCTTCTTGAAAATAGAGGGACCTGATAGTTATTTCGATAAAACTTGTGTCACCTGTGAGTAATTTTCTGTATTATAGGCGCCACAACAAAGAAGTATTTACTAATTACTATGTGTAAGATTAGCTATTGACCTCGTTTGATAAAATAAGTAAGTAAAACTATAATTTAAGGGAGCGTCCAAACTAGCTGGTGTTAGCAAATGACATCAGTATCACTGGTGTCATTTTAGACTTGCTCATAATTTAAATCACATAATTTTAGGTTTTTTAAAGAAAACTGGATTACATTTTTGCATAAAAGATTAATTTGGGAATGAAGTCTACATTTTACAATCATAGTGATGGGCATAAACTATTCCTTCCGTTTGTAAACAGTTCTTGTTTGAATTTTTTATCAATTTATTTTTCTAATTTGACATTCTAGTTACTCCCTTCGTTTCAAATTATAATGCTTGTTCACTATTCACAGAGTTAAACTTTATTCACTTTCTTTCTCTATTTTTGTTAGCAATTTGATAAAATAAACTATTATTGTCACTATTAGTTTTGTAGATCTTTTGATGTAGTATTTTGATATGTAATTTTTATTTTTTAACTCTATACCATTTGTTATATAAAATGATTTGAAAATAATTTTAGTCAAACATCGTAAACCAAAATAGGCGTTATAAAATGGGACGGAGGGAGTATATATTTTTAGTGCTAAAGAGAAAAGTGAGACAAATCACCTTAAATAACTTATTACTCCGATCACTACAAAATGAATGTAGTATATATTGTAATGGCTTTATGTAGATATACTTCGTATTAGTCATTTTATTTAAAAAATGAAAGTATTTTGTTAAATAAGTAAACATTAAAAGAGAAAGTGTATTACTCCTTCCGTTCCAAATTATTTGTCATATTTGCTTTTTCAACAGTCGTGGAAACATTTGTTTATATCTACGTTTTCATTGGTTATTTGATAAAATAAAAAGTTCTTGACACCTCTTATTTCAAAGAACTTTTCATGTAGTTTTTTGATATGTAATTTTTATTTTTTATTTCTTTACAAATATGTAAATAAAATGAATTAAAAACATTTGATATTTTGTCTCAGTAATAGAAAAATGTGACAAATAATTTGGGACGGAGAGAGTATAAAACGGTTGGAATGCTCGTAAACCATTAAAAGTTTAAAATATTCTAAATAAAACAAAAGTGGCATATTCTAATCTTATGGTTTATATGGGCCTGGGAGCCATGATTATTTCTGTTATGGATATGCCCACCAATTGTTCAAAAAATGAAACTTCTTCGGCCCAATAATTCATGGGCTAGCCTTTGGCCGATTTTATATCAATGCTCGGCCCGGTTCAACGGTCATCATATTTTATAGGGCCAAAAGTATATGGGCCTCGATAAAAAATTGAAAAAGAATAAAAAAAAAGGAGAAAAAAATATAAATTTTTGTTAAAAACTATTATCATGTTAAAAAGTTGGAGAAAATATTAAGCTAGGAGTTACAATGTCAACATATAATACCAACAAAAATATGAAATGCCAACATACCGCATCACATTGTTATAGTGCATATTCTTATTTTAAAGATAAAAACATATAGCTTCTATTTTGGAGACAATGACTACGTTACTATAAGTGATTCTTTAAAAGGGGTTTGACATTAACTTTTCCTCTCTCCTACAAAATGGTTATATTGTTTTTATCAATGAAAACTTTCCGTGATTAATATTTTCTCTTTCCTTTCATCTCGTGATTCATAATTTTTTTTAAATTTTTAAAATATACTATCTATATTTCATATAAAAAATTCAACTTTGGTTTAGGATGGTTGATTATGTGAATAGTAGTATGACAGTTATTTTTTAATTTCAAACCAATTTTCAAATAAATTGAATTATAAATAATTTGAATCAACGACAAGGTTCTGTTGACAATGGTTTCTAGTATCAACGGATGCTTTATTCACAAAATTGATAGTTCATACTCCTTAACCCCCTCGCTAAACCACTCACCCTCTTACCGATTCCAAATTTGTGGCTATTATTCATTGTGTAATAGCCACACATTTGGAGTGGGTAAAGGGGGGTCTAGGGTAGGGTTCACGCGTCGGACTAGGGTTGCGGTGGGTTTGGGGATTTATGGAAGAAGTTAGGTTTTTCATTTGAAATACTAGAAGAGCTCCAAATGGGCGAGGACAATATGGTGACACTAGAAACCAGGGTCAACAAAACTTTTCCCTTGAATCAAACATACTTTATATAATAAACAACTGCGAACAATTTAAAATGATTGGGACTGGATGATAATTCAATTATTACTCCCTATATTCGATTTGTCAATTCTTGAATATCCATTAAATTAATTTTGGATACCCCTCCAAAAAAATAATCGATGAATATCTATCGAATCATTATTGGTAATTAGCAAATTCATTAGGCTCTGTCGTTTAATGAGTTGCCTGTTTGGCCATTTGGTTTGGAGTTCTTTGTCTTCATCTTTCTCTTTAGCTGTATAATCAACTTGGTATGTGAAGAAAAAATACAGTACATTTTTAAAGCTCCGTTAGAGTTAATTTTACAATTTGTTCCAACATCAAACTTTAAAATTTGAATCGAAAATGACATGTCCTAATTGTGATTAATATTTGAGTTAGAGGAGCGTTAAGTCATTTATTTTTTTTATGAAAACTAAAAAAATCAAATTATCACTTTAAAAATCTATTTAGATATTGCAGAATTTTATTGTGCAACTGAGGTGCTGGGTGGAGTGATTTTGTAAAAACAGAGCGATTGTGAGACAAATGGTGTGATTTATTAATTTTTGTAGTATTCTTGTTATATTAGATATTTGTCAGAGTATTGTTATAAATTTTTCTAAAATTTAACCATTCAAATATTGTTTACAAAGATAATTTTAAAAGGGATGGAGTACAATTTTCATTATTCTAAATTAATCTAGCGACCCGGGGTCAAAGTAGATAAGATGTGGGGAACATGTAATAACTTGGATCCACGAAACTAATTAGCGTCTAGGCCCATTTAAGCCCAATTTATTGTCTCTATTGTGTTGGCAGTATACACTACAGAGCATTTTAGTGACAGATTCTTACGAGAAATTCTTAGCTAAGATACGACTGTTTCACCAAGTAATTCTTTTGAAAAATGAAGCTATTGATACTGCACATGTACTCGGAATAAGCTCCACATTATCTTTTTTAAATAAAATACTACCTCCGTTTCTCAAAAGAGTTCCTCTTTTGACTTTGGAGAAAAATAAGGAAGTGTTAAATTGTAGTTGACTTTCCAATTTTGCCCTTGATGTGATGAGTAAAAGTAAGATGTGATAGTTTAGTTGTTAGTGAAAAAGTATGATGTGATAGGTAGGGTATGAAAAAGTAGGGGTAAAAGTGGTTTTTTAATAGAAAGGGGAAGTGTTTTAAGAAAAACAAAAAAAATGAAAGAGGAAAGATTTTAAGAAACGGAGGGAGTATTTTTTAAGAACCTGCGACTGAAGATGTTCTTAGAGCATTGCAAGAGAGAATTTAATCTTCTTTTTTATCCAGTCATTTCAGCATTTCATTATTTTAAATTATTTTTAGACATTGACTTATAAGACTTTTTTTGTATTAAAACATTAAAAGCATATTACTAGTATATGGGGAAAATACCTCAAAAAATGAAACAATGAAATTGGACGGTCTAAAATTTAAATTTTGGGCCCTATTTTATTATTTTAGAATACTTATGCTTCAAAATTAATAATGAATTAAAAAATATGGATCCTGAAATTTTAGAGTCTATGTGTGATTGGTCACTTTGCACACCCTCCAGGCCACTCATGAATATTTTAATCCTAGTAGATAATTCTCCCATGTCACATAGTCAGAAAGATTAACGCCAAAAAATATTGGGTCATATAAATTGAGAGCTCTAGGAACGTGCACATTGCAAACAATGTCTAGTTCTGGCCCATTTTCTCCACACAAATCTGATACTCCGTATGATATAATTTTTTGAATATTAATGTGATTGAATCAAATCTGATATAATGTAATTAAATGTGAGATATATATATATATATATATATATGGAGTTAATTTTTATATGAAACATAGATAGAATATGTGAAATTTATGCCTCCCACGCCCCCACCATCCTCAAGAAGAAGGGTTAATGCATGTTATGATACGATGTGGGATGCCATTAGGATGCATGTAAGGATGACATATAAGCATGCATGCATGATGCATGTATGTACTTTATCCCACTCTCCAAGCATTTAGGGTGGAGTATAAGCTGCCAATCATGTATATACATTTACTATATCCCCTATACATGCATATAACATTATATATATGTCCAATTCATTTTTGGTTTGCCATTTGCATGCCCAATCTTGAAGAAAAAAAATCTCATTTTGACTATACAAATATTATGAAATATATATATATATATATATATATATATATATATATATATATATATATATATATATATATAAAAGATACGGAGTACTTCCTAAAATACATTTGATTAAAAATTGTTTTATAAAAAAATCATAGCCAAATAATTAAGAGTAACATTTTTAAAGTGTAAAAAATCATAGAAACCTCAAATTAGTGATTATGCCACTTTGAAAGTGGACAAAAACTAAGAAATGGAGGGTGTAACATTTTTAGATTGTAAAATATTATACTCCTACGAAAGTGATGAGAATATACTCTCCATTCATCAATGCTCTTCCTATTTCATTTTTTGTGAAAAGCCTCATCTTTTTTAAATGATTTTATTTACAAATTAGTATAAAAATAAAAGTTAAAACTTACATATTTAAAAACTACATCAAAAGTTCTACAAAATAAGCAATGACAAGAATATTTTATTTTATCAAATGACCAATTAAAAAGCACACGCAAATAGAAGTTAAAGAAATCATCATGCATTCTAAATAGGAGTAAAATATAAAAAAATTACCAAAATAGAAACTTCATATTATTATTATTTCTCAAATTAGGAGTTTGCACTGTGATAATGTGACACTGTATATAAACATTTCAAATTAGTATTTGATAATGTATATGGTCAGGATTGACACTTTATATGCATTTTAACTTTTAATCGGGGAACAGAAACATAAAACTCATATTTAGATATATATTCAATAATATTGCACTTCTACTTTAGTATTTCTCTCGAAAAGATAGTACTCCATCCGTTCTAAAATGATCTTCTGAGTCACTATTCACACAGTTAAATTTTAATTATTTTCTTACTTATTTTCGTTAGTTATTTGATAAAATAATATAATCATTTCCTTTGTTTTGTAGAAGTTTTGGTGTAATTTTGAAATACACAATTTTTACTTTTCAAATTCATACCTATAATCAAATAAGTTGAATTGAAAATCATTTCAAACAAATCTCATTGTTAAAGAGTATCCCACATCGGAAAAATGTGAGAAAATTAATTACTCCGTAGTATATAAGCACTTGAGTTGAACTAAGTAATCAATTGAATTCAATCTTTTAATGTGATTTAACTCAAGTATTTTATAACTCAATCCAGTTATCTTTAATCAATCATGAATTCTATCAATCATAAATCGAACTGAGAAGATCATTTCAGGTAGTTGTACAAAGTACAAAGAGAAGATAAAGCGTGTGTGTACTGTGTAGTAGAGACTAGAGAGGTAGTAGATACATAGAGGGAGGGAGGGAGGAAGAAAGGAAAAAAAAGGGCAAGCAGAAGTTGTATGAGTCAAATCAATCAAACAAACGGCGCCCTACTGCCCTTCCCCTAAAATTATGCTTACGAATTCTTCATCTTCCTTCTTCTTCTTCTTTCTTCTCTGTTCGAACCAGAAAAATCTGCTCATTATATATATATAAGACTGTTTTTCTTTGTTGGTTTTAAGGCAAATTTCATCCCAGCTAGGAAAATATAATGGGAGAAGAGCTCTTGTCTTCTTCTTCTTCTTCTTCTTCTGCTGCTGCAGTGGCCTCCTCCTCCTCTGACAGGGCTGTTGAACAGGTACCTACCTACTCTTCTCCTTCTTCCATTTTTCTTTTACTCCTACAGTAATTATTATGGATTATCAACCTCTGCTGCCAATTCAATATATGTAGCTTCCTCAAATTATCATCTTTTTAGTTGGTTCCTTAACACGATATCAAATACTTTTCGGTACCCTATATAGAGTTCATGGAGTTTGTGAAAATGTGTTAGAGTATTAACATTTTTTTGGGCTTCCGATCACAAGTTTGAGTTAATTAGGCTTTGATACGGTGTTAAAGAAATTAACTAAATTAAAGTTATTTTTCGTTGCGTGTTGCGATGTTTGACTAAAGTTATTTTCAAATCATTTTATATGAAAAATGGAATGAAAATTAGAAAATAAAAATTATATATTAAAAACTACATAAAAAGATCTTCAAAAGTAGAGGTGATATGACTATATTATTTTATCAAATTAAATGGGGAATGAAAATAGACCAACAAAGTGAATAAAGTGAACTCTTTGAATAATGAACGAAAAGATAATTTTTAGACGGAGTATATAAGAAATTGAAATATTTGCTTAGGGGCTGTTTGGCAACTTCTGAATAGATAAGTGCTGAACCAGTAAGAGGTCTAAACCATTAAGTGATGAACCAGTAAGAGGTTTGAACCATTAAGAGCTAGTATATTGCTTAACTATTCAGAGACAAATGTCTGATCAATTCAGATAAGAGCTCTTAACCATTCAGACTCTGTATAATACTTAACCATTCAGAGGCAAATCTCTTAACCATTCAGACATCTGAACCATTAAGAGGCTGAAACAAACAGTCTGAACCATTAAGTGCTGAATCATTCAGACATCTAAACCATTAAGAGGCTGAAACAAACAGCCCCTTAGTCAAACCTTACTCACAAGAGTAAGGTGTGGGGAGTATATGTGTACGTCTACACTCCAAAGTAGAGCTAATGTTTCATTGTGCAGAGAAAAAAAATTAATGTCATGGTAAAAGTAATATTGATGGATAAATTATTAGACAAAAAATATGATGTGGTAGGTGGGGTATAAAATGTTAAGGGTAAACATGGTTTTTTTAGAAAATGAAAGTAGAAAAAATAAAAGTTTAAGAGTTTTTGAGAACAGAGAGATTATATTTTTAATTATTTTTTTAAAAAAATAAAGTTTTTTTTGTGTGGGGACATACTTGAGCAGGCAATTGTTGGATTGAAGAAGGGAGGGCATCTTTTGAAGTACAGCAGAATAGGAAAGCTCAAGTTTTGTCCTTTCAGGTTGTCCCAGGTAAAGAAGCATGGACAAGTATTTTTCGGGTATTATAATTACACTCTTATTTTCGGGTATCAACATAATCCTTTTTTTAGTAAAGGAAAAAAGAGAAAAAATCACTTTGAAAAATGTTAAAGAAATATTACGGGAGAAGGTAAACATTTCATTAAAGAGAATATTGACATTTTAAAGCATTTTTTAGAAAGAAATGATGTTTTTTGGCTTTATAATCTTTTAATTCTCACTTACATACCACAAATTCAATGCCAAACATGTTTGAATTGATGAAATAATCCTTCACACAACCCGAAATCTTTACAATCATATTTTTTTACAATGGTGGATTCCAATCGATTCGTTAGTTAACAACATAAAACCATATAAACTCATAAGTCACTCTAATTTTGATTTGGAACTCTAAGCATCTGGACTGTCTCTTCCACAAACATACATTTTGCTGCAAACACAATTTGTCTTGTGGAATTCTACCGGGTTAATGTTATTGTAGAAGACACGTTTGTTCGCGAAAATTGACAACTTGACATGACTGGACTTTCAGGATGAGAAGTTTTTAATTTGGTACTCAGATGAAAAGGAAAAACACCTGAAGCTGAGTTCAATCACAGACATTACTCATGGCCAACAATCTGTAAGCATCTCTACTAGAACAAATCTGCAACAATTTTTTTGTTGTTGTGAAATTTAATGAAAATTCATCTTCAGAAACAACTTCAGCCTGATAGAGAAAGCCAGGTGATTTCACTTGTGTACGCGAATGGCGAACAGTTCTTCGACCTGGTAAAAATATTCTTCTTCAATGTATAGCCCTGCCACCGTGGAATTTACCTGAGATTATATGTATGTATGTGTGAACAGATTTGCAAGGACAAAATGCAAGCAGAGTCATGGTTTGTAGGGTTGAAAGCTCTAATATCAAAGAGCCACCAAAACCGGTTCTCAGGGACCGAAAGACCGAGACACAGACGGGGAGCTCAAAGCTGCATTAATAGCCCGGCTAGCTGTGTGAGGAGGAGACAGATTCTTGGTCTTCCTATGGAGCCTGTTAGGTCAAGCAAGGTATATATGTTCTTGGTTCACTTGATTATATGTTTATGATTGATCTGGACTTTGTTTTGGTAGCAGATAATGACTACTTTTGGAATAAATAAAACTAGTTGTTTTCGTGTTAAAGTATCTCATGCCGAAAAATTAGAAAAATAATACTTGGTTTATAATTAATAGATAATCGATTTGATACATTCTTTTAGTATGACTCTTTACTAATAATTTGTAAATATTGAAGGTTCGAAGCTTGGCGGGAAGTCCGGAGCAGTCGTTTTCAGGGAGGGGTCATTCTGACGTATTGTCGTGTTCTTCAGATAGCATATTATCCGATGCAAATCTATCAAACATGCAAAATGGAGCCGGTGTGATGAGCCCTACCTCTCCATATTCCGAGCCAGACGATATAAACCAGTGCGAAACAGATTTTGTTACGTCCGAGGTCCAGAGCGATTTGCTTTCCGTGTTTGGGGGATCCGTTCGTGAGCCTGCCCCAAGAACGGGGCACGTCTTGAGAGACGTTTATGTTTGGGGAGAAGGGATGGAGGGAGGTTTTTTAGCGGGAGGGGGTGAAAAGTTAGACTCCTTGATCCCCAAGGTGCTCGAGTCCACGGCAATGCTTGACGTACAAGCATTGTTCCTAGGTAGGACCCACGCGTCCCTAGTGACGGGACATGGCGAGGTCTTTTCCTGGGGCGAGGGAAAGAGTGGGAGACTAGGGCACAAAATAGACATGGATGTTACCAACCCAAAAATAGTTGAATCTCTTAGTGGGATCGGTGTGAAATCTGTCGCCTTCGGGGAATACCAAATGTGCGCCGTGACACATTCCGGTGAATTATACACTTGGGGTGACGGCTACGTAATGGTCGAACTCGCGGGCGAAACAGGTAGAAAACGGAGCCATTGGTTGCCACATAGAGTTTCCGGGTCGTTAGACGGCGTGATCATATCGTCTGTGGCCTGTGGGGAATGGCACATGGGGATCATCTCGATAACCGGGAAATTATTCACCTACGGCGAAGGGAGTTTCGGGGCGCTCGGCCACGGGGACACGAAAAGCCTTCTTCGCCCTAAAGAGGTCATGTCCCTCAAGGGGTTGTGGGTGAAGGCGGTTGCGTGTGGGCCATGGCATACTGCAGCCGTTGTTGAGACCACTTCGGACGCGAACGGGGCCGGGAAGTTGTTCGCGTGGGGAGATGGTGATAAGGGTAAATTGGGGCACGAAGATAGAGAAAAAAAGCTTGTCCCCACACGTGTCACGATGCTCGAAGGGGTAGATTTTGTCCAAGTGTCTTGCGGGAGGACGTTGACCGTTGGATTGTCCAACACCGGGAAGGTGTACACGATGGGAAGCACGATCCACGGGCAACTCGGGCATCCGCAGCCTGAGGATAAAACCGTAAGTGTCGTACAAGGGGAACTCGAAGATGAGTTCGTTAGAGAGGTATCCACGGGATCACATCACGTCGTCGTTTTGACTTCGAGTGGCCGGGTGTACACGTGGGGGAAGGGATTGAATGGGCAGCTAGGATTAGGCGACACGAAAGACCGAAATGCCCCTACGCTAGTCGACCATCTTACGGACAGGCTGGTTGAACACGTCACCGGTGGGCCCAACTCCACGGCGGCGGTCTGCTTGCACAAGTCCATATCCAGCACTGATCAAGCTAACTGCAGGGGTTGCGCTTTGCCTTTTGGGATCACCAGAAAGAAACACAACTGTTACAACTGCGGTTTCTTGTTCTGTCGTGTTTGCTGCAGCAAAAAATCCACAAACGCGTCTCTAGCGCCGAATAAAAGCAAACCGTTTCGGGTATGCGACCCGTGTTTCAACCAACTCCAGAGAACCGAGATGTGCACCCCGAGGCCAACCCGCGCGGGGATGAGAAGGAAATGTTCTAGCATGAGTGATTATGCATATGAGGGGAAGGCATTCAACAGCCAAACAGAGATCAAGGACATGGCATCCCTTCCTGACAGCTTGCCAAGATGGGGGCGGGTCCCGCTCCCTGAGAGTTTTAAACGGAGTTTAAGAGGGAAAAGACAATTTCGGACAGCATCGCAGCGGGACCCGTTTGGTTTGGAAGGAAAACTTGTGCCATATTTTGGTCCATTGCAGCAAGGAATCTCAGAGTCAGATAAGTTGCTTCTTGAAGAGGTTCAGAGGCTAAGAGCTCAGGTAATAATGTCTTCAATATCAGATTTTATTATAGGTCAGGTAAACTTGTTGAGTTTGCTAAGCTCAACCTAATGATGAGTGATTTACAGGTACATAGCCTTAAAAAACTATGCCAATCAAGAAAAGAGAGAATCCAGGAACGCCAACAGAAACTGAAGGAGGTTTGGTCATTGGCACTAGAAGAATCAGCCAACTGTAGAGCAGCAATGGAAGATATAAAATCTTTGACATCAAGGGTATTTATTTATTTTTGGAAAAATAGAATCTTTTTTTTGGGTTTGGGTCCGTTTGGAACCCGAGAAATGCTAGATAAAACTGAACACATTCTTTTCCCTAGCATTTTCCAAGAACCAAACGCAGACTTAAAGTTCAGTATCAAGTGTATAATCTACAGGAAAAAAACATATGGATCTTAACTGTGAAGCTATATAAATTGTTGCAGCTTCAAGCTATGTCAGAAGAAGCTTGTGGCGGCGGTACTGAGTGTTTGCTTCAGATCACTTCCGGAGACACCACAGTAAATGCAGATCTTAATAGTGATCAATCAAGCAACATTCTTGCTATTTGTGCACCTAGAGAAGGCAGGGGAGTTGAAAGTCTATGTGCTTCTCCCATTCAATTTTCTAGTGCTACTAGATCCTTGCGGAAGAAGGAAAACCGCGGGCAGATCAGACCAGAAGAAGAAGAAGAACCGTGTCCGGTTGAAGTGGATCCAGAACACGATTGGGTGGAACAGTATGAGCCCGGCGTCTATATTACCCTCAAAGCTTTGCCCGGCGGGAAAAAGAGTCTCAAACGAGTTCGATTCAGGTAATTTCTAACTCTGGTCTCGTCTCTTGGAAATAGCCTCGTTACTTCATTGGGCTTTTTGTTTCGTAAAGGGTTATTTTCTTAACAAGTGAGAATAATAACTAATAACTTTGGGGGTACATTTTGCAGTAGGAGGAAGTTCACGGAGAAAGAAGCAGAAAGTTGGTGGAGCAATAACCAGACATTCGTGTGCCAGCGATACAACATTGATAAATCTTCAGATCTCAACCAGGATTGATATGTTTAGTTACTTTAGTTGTGTGTGTGTGTAATGTATTACCTACCTATCTCCCAAAACAACCTTCTGCAAGATAAATTTAATGAAATTGGTTTTTGTATTGATATACAATATAATTTTATTTTAATTGAAAACCAATGCTCGTCTGGTTAAACTATAAAAGGTCAAATTGGACGTATACCCCAAACATTAAAAAACGTGAAGCTGTATGGCTAAATGTAATTTGGAACAGGATATATATATATATAGAAAAGTATTTACACTATTTTAATTATGGGAATAACTAATTAAATGCTTCTCCGAAGAAATTCGAACGAAAGTGAAAAAATTTAGAAACATTCTTTATATATGAATTTGAGAGTTCTAACTCTAAGAATTTGACATGTGTAACTCTAAGAATGTGACATATGTCATCTTATATGAACACGACATGTGGCAAACTTATGTGTAATTTTGTTAGAATATCTTTTTGTTTTTCCTTAATTTATTTAAAACAATCATGGAGTACTCATAGTAATTATGCATTTAATCCTGCTATTTTAATTCATCTATTTCCTTCCACAACGATTCTACAATGGAAAACGAAATAATGTATATGCTTTTTAAGGAATATATAATTATATATGGCATGTTTTAATTATGCAATCACTATTTCTAACAAATACTTAACGGTATTGTTTTTAGGGTTTAAATTCCTAACTTTCAGTTTATTCAAGTTCTTCCAGTTCCTTCCCGTTTCTTTCAGTTTTTTCCAGTTCCTTCTAGTTTCTTCTAATTATTCTCATTTTCTTCAAACTCTTTTTACTCTCCAACCAATTACTCTAAAAGCAATATATTTTTAATCTATTATTATTATTATTGCTACAACTATTATGTTCATAACTATAGTTTATAAATTATTTTTTTCATCTCACTATTTTTACGATTCACACCCATTTTTATTTTTTCTTTAACTTTTTAATATGAATAATATCATTTTTTTGTATACTAATCTACATGATAAAACTAGTATCACACCCTGAATAATATCATTTTTTGTATACTAATCTACATGATAAAACTAGTATCACACCCGAGCGTCGCACAAGTCATATTTACGTTACTAAATTAAAATTATACTTGAATGATATAAATTGGTATCTAATGGAATATAGAGATTTTACTATTTTTGAATTTGTAATTTTTTTTATTTTTGGGATGAGCCTAGTCAACCTAGCCCTTTAATAAAAATGGAAACTTGTTTAATTTTTTTAAGAATTAATTTTCAATTAATGCTTACCAATATTAATGCAGAATGAAATGTTACTCAAGTCACACACACTTTCTATTTCTAAATTTATAATTTTTTTTATTTTTTAAATTAGCCTTGTCAGCCTAGCCTTTTAATAACTTATTGGTACATACGCTATATATATATATATATATATATATATATATATATATATATATATATATATATAGGGAAAATTATTAATAGTCTTTATTAAGGAAAAACTAATATCGAATTTCAAGGAAAAATTAATGAAAATGCAAATTCATTTATAAGATGAAGAATGCTTATAAAAGAAAAAATTTATTTTAAAAAAATCTTTTGATAAATGAAATATAATTTTGATATTCTTTAAAATGTCATGGACAACATTTAATTTTGAATGGAATATTTTAAAATATAATATTCTATTAAGATAATTTTTTTGCATATTTAGGCTTCAAAAAAGTCACATAAGAAGTCATTTTTGTGGTTCTTCATAGTTTTTAAGGAAAAAAGTTGACCAACTTTGACATAAGTACCAAGTTTAATGTTAAAAAATATTTGTAGTAGCATATTTCCATATAAGTTAGAAAAGAAGAAAACAAATAACATATCCAGAATAAATAATCTACTAAAATAGGAATTTGACAATATTTAACATAAAAGTATAAATATTAATACTTATTGAATAATTTTCAAAGAATTTCATTCCTTATTTACAAAATAGAACTAAAATTAATGCCTAATATCTTCCCATGGAGGTCATCCAATGACAAATAACGTTTCCTTCTTAAAAGTTTCCTTATATACTATTTAGAGTGATAAATAATATTGTTAAAAAAATTTATTTCTTTATCAAGCAAAAGAATCATTTAAATAAGACAATAAAAATAAATAAACAACTAAATTATTAAAAAGATAAAAAATAAATGAATCAAAATTCAAAAAAAACATCATGGAATGGAAAGAGCAATCTTTGTATGTGTTTGAGAGTCTTATATTATAAACTTCGATGAAAAGTGTTATTGTATAATTGTTATATATGTATTTATAAATTAAAAATTTCCATTTCATACATTTGTTTAATAATACTAATGAGAATAATAATCATCATCATAATAATAAAAAATCTTTACAGGTAATATTAACATTATTATTATTATGAAAAAGCAAGTAAATGATTTTAAAATTACTGTTGGAAGAAATAAAAAAATTATACGGAGTATCAAATTAAAAATGTAGGAATAAATTTTAAGAAGTTGGAAAGATTTGGAAGAATAAAATTTTAAAAAATTAAGAAAATTTAAAAGAAACATGAAGAAATTATTAGAATGAAAAAAAGTTAGAAAAATATTGAAAGTTTATGGCGCACTTGGTTGTTGGAAAATATTTATCAAGAAAATCATTTTTTTTGGTAAAAATGATTTTCATAAAAAAATTATTCTTCCCATCATTTTCTATTGTATGATAAGAAAATAAAATTTTTGAAATATAATTTCCATTATTTCCTATAATGATTTTTTTATAAAAGTACATTGTTAATATTTAAATAAAAATACAGATTTTTGTGACAGATTAAAAATATTTTAAACAGCATAATTTATTTTGTTATACACGATCGATACCAAATTGTCTTGATAGAGCTCCATTCTCTAGAGTGGGGGGGGGGGGNGGAGTTTTTTGTTGTTTTCATAAAATTCAAGTTTTTGAGAATTGGGTAAGAAAATAAATTTTCATCCATAGCAAAGGTAATTTTCCTTTCTTTGAAAGAATCATTTTCCTAAAAAATGATTTTATACGACTTATATAATTAAATATTGAAATGTAGAATTGAATTTTTTTTGAAAAATTATTTTTCTCTCAACAAAACAACAGATCGTAAAAGTTAGAATCTAAAGGAATGAAGTCTGAGATAAACCTAAGAAAGAATAAACACGCATTCGTTCTACCCGTACATCGCACGAGTTAAAATGCTAGTATAAAAATAAAAGAAAGAAAGAAAGAGTGGAACTAGAACTTTAAAGGTGTAGTAAAACGCCTTTACCGAATGTGAAGAAGTTCAATTCATGTCTGGGTTGAGGTTCCATGATAAATAGGCTGGATCTCCAAATGACCTGCACACACTAGACATGATGAGACTAAAAATTGAAGAAAAATGTTGCTTGAGCCCCCAAGAATGACACTATAAGGTTGGCACCAGGAGAGACAGTCACGCGCGGGGTGGGGTTCCCATGACATTGGGTTCCAATATCATGGGATGACTCGGGGGCGCTCCGGTGCCCCGTTCGTAAAATTGACGATTCCTACCCCCCTAACCCCTCGGTAAATTCCCCCACCCCGCCCTGACCCGAACACACCCCCTACCCCCGTCAATTGCACCCCACAAGTTGATTTTAACTTTGGAGTCAAATTTTGACTCCAAAGTCAAAATCAACTTGTGGGGTGCAATTGACGGGGGTAGGGGGTGTGTTCGGGTCGGGGCGGGGTGGGGGGGTTTACCGGGGGGTAGGAACCGTCAATTTTACGAACGGTGCACCGGAGCGCCCCCGGGTCATCCACATTGGGTTCCAATGTCATGGGAACCTTGGGGCACAAACATATTGTCAAATTATTATCCGTGAGACACTAGTGGCGTCAACCAATAGTATGCTCCAAAATTGAATGTTTCCGAACATAAAACATACTCCCTCCGGTCCTAAAACCATGGGAGTTATTGATTTTTAAGAGAATAAAAAGAAATATATTTTGATATTAAATTTCCAAAAAAAAGTCTTTTGATATGATTGGTAAAAGTAAGATTTGATAGGAAGATTATTAGTAAAAAAAGTATGATGTGATAGGTAGGGAAAAGTAAGAGTTAAAAGTAACTTTTTTAATAGAAATAAAAAGTTTTTTTAGGACGAATGAAAAAAGAAAGGAGAAAGGTTCTCAGAGACTTACCTCGGCTTGATGACATACAAAAGTATGAAACTTATTGCCAAGAAAAAGCAAATGCCGCCAATCGTGAGGTACGCTATTCCGAGGAAATCGTTTTTCCCGCCAATCCACGTCGCGGTCGAAATAACTAACTTCTTTTTTCCGCCAAAAACATATGTGTTGTAATTGTTTTGTATTACCACAGTAACCTCCTGGTTGGCTTCAAGATCATTCTCTATTCTCCCATACAATTTTCTGAAGTTTGGTAAAGCTGCAGTTCTCATCCAAACAAGAAGGTCCTCTTGCTCACTCAACTGTGACAATAAACATGAAAACATCATTTGAATTCTCGAATTTCAAACGATAAGAGTAGGTAAGTGGATTTGTAAATGATCTTTGTTATGAATTGGAGGAATTTGATTCAAATCCAAGTCTAAATTTTTAAGATTCGCAAACATGGAATTTGAGCCAAATTCGGATTTGAAATTTGAGTTCAAGTTTCCAAACATGCCATAAAAGATTTAGCTGTCAAGATGTCCCCGAGAACCCAAACGGGGACGTTTTGGGGACGGGGTGGAGCAATTATATGAAGAGTCTGTGCACTAACCGGTAAGCTTTCGTTAAGCTTTCCACCGCCAATAAGGCTTCCTTGTTGAAAATTCTTTGGATAGACATTAGAGCCAAACTTGTGCCTTCTGTCACTTCCCCAAGCAATGTCCTTTCGGTTTATGGGCAAATCTCTGTTGCTAATCTTAAACCCAAAAGAGTCATTGAACAAACTCCAAGCGACAAGTCCACAAGGAACAATCGGCTTATTGTCGTTCATGGACTCGGGAGCACAAGGCTTCGTATCACGTTCATATTCCGGGCTGCGTAATTGCTTGTCGCTTCTGCTTTTTACATATCTGTAATGATATTAAGAAGAAGAAGAAGAAGAAGAATGTTAATGGGATGTTTTCCAAACATCATGAATGATCCTTAAAAGTACTTAAACTAAGGTTCAAAGGAGGTAAGAAACACACAAAACCCACCTGCGATGGTTCTGGTAGAAGTTATCGAGCTCGTAATATACAAAAACCGGGCTCTGCATTTTCTTTGGGATCTAGTCATGATCATTGCCAACCAACTTGTTAATCATGGGAAGAAAAAAGTGAACACTTTGAGCTAAAATACACTTAAGAACATCTAAGTAATCACTAGGGGGAATTACACTAACCGTCAAGGTCGTAACACATGTCTTATTCGTGTCATCGTTTTGTATAAACTTGGCCCTCTCGTGATTTGAATCGCTCTCATCCTCTTTACTTGAAGGAATGCACAAGTCATCGTATCGCTCTACAACTTCCACCACCTGCATATCGGTTTATAAGATTGTTAAAGTTGTGGAACTAACCAATCTACGCGGTTTTTAAAAAAAGTTAACACTCTTAAAAGAATTTACGAGGGAATTACTCTTTGTGATGCAGATAAAGCTGCAAGGCCAACAGGCACAAAAACAATGCCAATGGAAATAAAGGTTGCAATGACCTACAAAAAGATCATTATGAATTACAAATTTAAAAGATCATTATGAATAAAAATATTTAAATGATCATACCCATCCTGGTGTTAAAATTGGCTTGCAAGCAGGAAGTTCTTGTTGGGTAAATCTAGAATCTGAATAACAGTAAAATCATCAATAGTAAAAGATCCATTCATAAAAAGGAAATGAAATTTTTTTTTGGGCCTAAAATGAAGGAAGAAAAAGAACAATTATGAAATCCAAAATGTGAGAAGAAAGGAGAAATGGAATTTACATTGTGGTTTTTTTGATTTCTTTGAAGATGTTTGAGAAACCCCATCGCCAGAGCTCATTATATATTCTGAATGCAATGTTTTTGTGTGTATTTGATTAATGATGTTTCTTCTTCTCCTTGTTTTTTCTTTGAGAAATGGCCAAAAGAACTTTTTACAAGGAAGTTATTGAAACATATTCGGGTGATTTAACTGCCCTATGATCAATATAACCACCTCATATTGAAATGGTCCATTGTCTTCAACTTAATTTTTCTTTTTATCATTAAGTAATTAAAATTAAATTCCATATAAATACAAAAATAAATTTGGTGGGGTTCTGGTAACACCAAAGTACGGTGACACTCCGGTGTCACAATCATTTTGGGACACTTCCGGTGCTCTGTTCGCAAAATTGACGTTTCCTACCCCCCTCACCTACCCGGTAGGAAACGTCAATTTTGCGAACGGAGCACCGGAAGTGCCCCAAAATGACAATGACGCCGCTAGTGTCACCAAAGGTCGGTGTCACTAGAACCCCACCGAAATAAATTTATTAAATTCATATTGTTGAATGTTTTTTAAAATAATATTTTATCTAATTCATAGTATCAATATTAATAATAGAAATGATTATGATGATGATATTATTATTTTTATTAAAATAATGATAATAATATCAATACAACAATAACCCAGTTGAATCCCACAAGACTATGGTCTGGAGAGGCGTGTGTACGTAGACCTAACCTCTACTCAAAAGTAAAGAAGTTGTGTTCATATTATCAAATATTACTCCCGTAGTCCTTTAATTTTATGGGTGTCTTTTGATAAATGATTTCTTTTTAATCTTCTGTCATGTTGGTATTAATTTAAAAGTTAAAAGTATAATTTGATATCAACATCATGTCTAGTGACAAAATCTGATATTGTTTAGACGAATAACACAAAAATAATGACTATGATTGTATGCTACGGTTGGGACGAAAGATCACATCTGTAGACTATGGTTGTAGTAGAAAGCGACTGTAATTCACAAACGATGCATTAGGAGCAGATTTTGGAACTAAACATGACAAGAAATACAAACTATCATTATGAAATTATACTTTTTGCCTCAAATTAACACCAAAATGATTGAAGATAAAAAAAAGACTATTTGTAGAAAGATATGCTCATAAAAGAAGGACCACCGAGTGATATTTGATAATAGAGGACTTTATAAAGAAATTCTCTATTATAAAGGATCAATTTTGAAATTTACTCTTAAAAAATATTATCAAAGAGCAATATTTAACCACATTATTTTCAAAGTTAATTTTACATTCATCGAAAATATTGTTTTTAAACAAGATTGAACAATTTTAATACAGACCAATAAAATCAAAGGTGAACTCCTATGGATATCCATATTCTGCATCCGACTACCCGCTAACCCGCCCCGGAGTTTCAGGGAACAAGCTTTTGCTAGGGTTTAAGGTCGAAACCCTAGAGCTTCTCCTCGTCCACTATATATCACAAGCCGCCCCAGATCTTACTCATAATCTTATTGCAATTCCAATCTTCATCTCCGTTCTTCTTCTTCACTAATACATTTTCCCCTTAGATCTTCACGTTTAAATCTTCTTCGGCCGCATCTATTACTGATTACCGGCGGCGTCAATTTCCGTTGGCCGTCGCGTATGAGAAGATGCAACATACTACCCTCTCCGGTTCTGTCTTCTCACGTTTCGCTCTAGTTCTAGTGGAGCTTTCTCTATTCAGATCTGGAGATATTTTTCACGATTTGCTTTTTTTAGTTGCTTTTGATTTGTAGTTAGATCTATGACAGAGACGGAAGTGATGATTATTTCCCCAGATGATCGAAGCTGAAATTACTGAGCGCTCTTTGTGTTTTCTCCCTCGTAGAAATTCCAAGCCAGATTTCTGATCCGTCTCTTTCTGAATTTCGTTTATTCTTTTTCTTCCAATGGATGTGATGATTATTTCCCCAGTTGATCGAAGGTGAAATTACTGTGCGCTCTTTGTGTTTTCTCCTCGGAGAAATTCCAAGCCAGATTTCTGATCCATTCCTTTTGTGATTTCCTTTGATTTTTTTGTTTGATTTTCATTGGGCGTGATGATTATTTCCCCAGATGATCGAAGGTGAAATTACTGTGCGCTCTTTGTGTTTTCTCTTATGGAGAAATTCCAAGCCAGATTTCTGATCCAAGTCTTTTCAGAATTGAATTTAAATTTTTCCCTTGAACTTACAATGGATATGATGATTATTTCCCCAGTTGATCGAAGCTGAAATTACTGTGCGATCTATATTTCTCTTTTTTGAGAAATTCAAGCCAATAATCTGATCCATCTATCTTTATTTTCCATTTTTGGAATTGGAACAATGTATCTTCTGCTTTAATTTTGAATTTGTTCTCATTTGTCTTCATGAACTTTAATATAATACGTAGTATTGTTTAATCTATTTACGATTTAGGATTATAATTGACCTTTTTCGGTGAGGGACAGTGCAGGGCATGTGGAGTGCAGCAATGTTGAACCAGGGATTACTGCTATAGAACTTGTTTTCTGATTTTTCCCTTGGCAAGATGATTAAGGATAGACCGTTTGTAGTTTATTGTTGATCTTTATCAATGTATTTAAGTGAGAGTAACGTTTTGAAAAATATAAGATGTGTGTTTGCTGTTTTTACATAAGCAGTTATTCCAGTTTCCTTGCACTGCAATTTGAGTTCATTGGTCTCAAATATTTTGATGGTCATCCATGGATCACTCTTATTGAAAAATGATATTTATACATTAAAAATTGGACTCTACTTTGCATCCGAAAGTATGCACTTCCACAAAGTGCAAAATCTTTTGATTGAAATAATATTTTGTGCTAAAGTGAATTGTTATAATGCTAATGTATATCTCTAGAAATTAACTTTGAAGTGTATTTTTTGTTATCCTACTAGCATGTTTGAAATATGTGACTTCAAAGAATCAAGCTACTTCTCCCAATATACCTAAATTTCTCCCCCAAAGATTCACACTTAGCACTTTGATGATTTATATTGACAAGCGTAGACATTTTTATATTTTTAATGGTTTTATATGTTGATAATTTTGTAAAAGGCCCATTTTAATACTATAAATGCACTCCAAGGATCATGGACCTTATATTTAATGAAAAAATTTCCTTTATTAAAATCGTTTAATCTTTCGTAGTCCCTCTATCCCCAAATGTTCCTTCATTTAAAAAAAGGTGTACTTTTATAATAAGAATTTTTTTGTAATATTTTCTAGTTTTGCTTTTATTTAGAAATTTTATTTTTCTTTTATAGTTTATTACTTTATGAAAATTCAAATATAACGGAGTATGTTTCAAATATGAGAATTTTATTTTGTAATTCTAACATTTTGTGCATTATTTTCTCTGTAATGAGGGCTCTTTTATTTTTCAGTTTTAATTTCCTTGTTTATTCAAAAAAACAAGTAACATATGCTTTCCATCTCAAATTTGAATTTTTAATTATTTATTTTAAAAAACTATAATATTTCGGGAAATGTTATAAAAAAAAAAGAAAATGAAATAAAATTTTCTTTACAAAAGTAAGAGAGGATTCAGAGGGTAATCGAAAAGAAGAAAAAAATAAAGAACTACTTTCTTAAAGATGTTTTCATTTAGATTTTTTGTTATTAAAAAAATTTGAAAAAGGTCAAAGTATATTAAAATTCTCTTAATAAGGTGTTTTTAAATGTTAAAAAAATAATGAAAAGATCTATAAAAAGAAAATAAAAAAAATAATAGAAAGATCAATGAGGGACTTAGAGAGTAATTTTTTTCTTTTACTTTCTATTTCATATCATTTTTTTATATTCCAAAAAAGGATTTTATTTATTTTTGAAAATAAATAAGTAAAAAGTTTTAATTTGAAAAGTGAGTTTATCAGTTTATGTCATTTTTATTTTATTTATTTCACTTTTACAGAAGTTTTTTTCTTTTTCTTTCATCACATTTTTATGTTGTTTTTTCTTTTACTCCGTACAAAGTGTTTTATTTCACTTTTTTAAAATTTCATTTTCCTTTATAATGTTTTTCAAAAAAAATTGTTCTATTTTGGAAAATAAATAAATGATTTTTTTATTTGAAATGGAAAACATATATGTTATTTAGCTTATTTTTATTCATTGCATAAACAAAAAGATTAGAGCAAATTTTCAAAATGGTCTTTTGTAATAAGGTGTTTTTCCAATTCAGTCATTAATAAATTTTAAATACCTACATGGTTCTCTATAATTGAGATCCATTTTTAAGATAGTCTTTCGTAAATAATATTACTCAAATGATGATTAATTAGGAGATATTTTGGTATTTTGATCATCCAAATTTAAAGAATATTCTCGAAACAATCATTCTGTACAACTAAATGTAAAATTTAAAAAAATACATTGATTATAAATAATTAATGAGTCATTTAAAACTGAAACAAAAATCTTTTAAATTTTAAATCAAATACATATCTTTAATTAGAAAAAAACCATTTTGGGAAAGCACTTTATTATAAATGATCATTTTAAGAATTAATTCTAAATTTAGCGGATTAAAAAATACCTAAATACTCTCAATTAATCTTCATTTGAGTAACATTATTTTTTGAAGGACCATCTTGAGAATAAATCTGGATTATAGAGAATCACGTAGATAATTAAAATTTATTGATAACAGATTTGGAAAAATACTTTATTACAAAGAACTATTTTGGAAATTTATTCAAAAATTAGAAATATAAGAGTGAAGCTTCCTAAGAAGAAAGAAGGGCATAAATATGATTTTAAATTTGAAAATAAGTCGGGATGCGTGTGTGCTCTTTTGCAAACCACGGAGATACTGATGCTATTAGTCCTAAACCAAAAAAGTAATCTAAATTGGGACGGGTGACTAATAACATTCACCTAGTCGTTCATTCACAAATATTCACAAAGAAAGCATTTTCATGCTGTAATGGTCTACGCCCGGCTGAACACGTTCTTGCAAAGTTCATTCCCTTGAATAATTTTGACAAAGAATTTCATCTATATTATATGTACAATATGAAATACAGTCACATAATATAGCCTTGAAATTCAATCTCCACTTAATAGCTAACTTCCATCTATCAAAAGACCTTTTCCTAGTAATCACACAAGCTTCTTCTTCTCCACTCAACTTCTTGCTCTCATAGAAACCCAACAACTCTTGAGGCATTTCCCTAACCTCCATTTCATGGTCTTCTAGAACCTTCTCTAGGAAGTCGAGCAAGTTCTTGTCGCTCTCGATCGACGTGGGGAGTTTTTCCAACAATGCTCGACACTTGTCTGAGATCCACTCCATTACAGAGACTTCATTCGCGGGAGAGAGTTGTTTTCCCGAATAGACATTTTGCCCGACCGACTTCCGTGCGTTTTGTGGGGCCCACCATAGCCGCAGAGTGGAGAGTAAGGCGAATGATGGGTTCCCGCCTTTGTGAATGTGGATCAAATCGCCAGACCACGAACACAGTCGATACATGTTTGGTTCCAATGGAATGAATGCTTTGTCGTTTGGATTGTCTATCAGCAGAAAGCCATAATGTTCTAGAAGCTCCAAGTTCGTGTAGGTTCCGTAGCTTAGAAGAACCTGTGAGGAAGAAGAGATATATAATCACTAAGTAGTGGTCAGTCATGAGTCATGTTGGTGAATGGCTTACTATTATGGATAATGGATAGCCAAATGAATGTTTAAACAATAGGTTAGGAGCCATTAGGAAGTATTGCATATCAAATACGGAGTACCTGTTCTCCTTTTCTGTAGTTTCTTCTAGCATAGAAGCAATAAGCATTGTGATCCTCTTCATATCCGGCATCAATTAGCCGTGCCACAGTACTGCCACAAAGATCATCTGGGCCGTTAAAGAGATCTTCGGAGTTTTCCACTCCTCCGGGTGCATCATAATTGAAGAAATCTCCAACGGGGCATAAACAGCCAGCGGTATCCCATGGTATGTGCATCGTACGAGATGATATCTTCAGAAAAAGCATTCAAAATACCAAAACAAATTTAGCATGGAGATTAGTAGTTAAGTGAAATATTTATAGCATGAAGATGATAATTAGACAATGGATTTGTAGCTTTTGCCTTGTAAGGGCTTGTAAATTGTTCTGAGCAAGGTTTAGCACATGGGGTAAGAGTCACATCCTTGACATAAAGGACCCTACAAATTTCACCTGGTGAGAGATTTAGCTTGAGGGTATATGACATTATTTTTGAAATGAAGTATAATGATTATTTATACTACTTGTAAGGAGTCAAAATCTTTTACAGATTGATGGGGTATGAGTTTTAATTAACTAGCACCAAAATGGGTGGAATTTGGTTTTTTCTCTTCTTAGGTCAATTTGACATGTTTCTCATTTTCTTTCCCTTCTAGTTTTCTTTCTTTTCCTCTCTAACCAAACATAGCGTTAGAATTCTAATTTGAAGCTATTATTAATACTCATAATAGGAAACTACAGAGTAATACTGATATTAATACTACTAATTGATATTTCTGCTATCCCAAAAAGAGACATTTTTTGAATATTGTTTGTCCAAAAAAGAGGCCATGTTTAATGAAAAATAGAGATAAATTTGATCAAAGAATGCTAACATTTTTGTATTATATTAAAATAATTGCCAAAAACAGTTATCGACAAACAGCACATGATAATGTAGTCTAACCAATAACTATTTTTTTATAAACACAATTATGATTCATAATTTCTGAGTGCCGTACATTGCCAAAATTTTAAAGTTGGGTCTTGATCAAAGATGACTCAGTTTTGGGAGCCGGGGTAGTAATATTATGAACTCTTGGGCAGATCCAAAAGCCCATATTACAAATCATATATGCAGTAGAGTTAAAAAGGCAAGCAATTGCATGATGCTGGATAAACATTCCTATAAAAATCCCTCATTTGTCATTTACAACTTAGGCCGTGCCCAATGCCCACTTATATCACAGCTAAGATACCTACAGTGAGAGGTAACATACTTACAGTTGCAGAAGCCCAAAGCCATGCCTTAAGTGTCATTAGATGAGGCTTAAGTTTGATTTCACACATTAAAGCACTAACTTCTTTCAGCTCCACCTTGGCCTTCTGCACAGCCTTTTCTGCAGACCAGATAGCATCTTCCACCTATAAATCATTCCAAACACTTTAAACAAAAAAAAAAAAACTCAATCATCTTTCATGCTCAAATGAACAGATAGCAGAAAACAGTAAACTGCTTTGGGTCATAGCTTTGGAAAAACCTGCAATGCCTGGATCTCAAAATGACCAAAATAAGCAAGGGTGTCATAACTTTGTGGCAACTGCTTCAAATAAGTGTGCCAGCAAGAACTCTTTCCCTTGTTTACTTCATTCAGCAAAGCAAGTGCCAATATCTGCTCCAAAAGAAAGATTTTTTTTAACTTCCCAATCACCTAATTCATTAAAAAACATCCATCTAAATAAGACTAAAACATGAAATTCATCACAAAAACAGATTTATTATGTTTTATCCTCTAAATATTTCTTGGCAATTATACTTTGGTGTTTTTTGGTAAAAGTCCTAGCTAGGTATTTCTCCCATTCCTTAATCTTTCTTCAGAATTCCTCTAAAAAGAGAAGCAGTCCACTGGGTTCATGGCAAAAAAACATAAACATTCAGAAAAATTTACAAGTCTCATTCAGACATTTTCACAAACAGCTTGCGTTATAAATCAGAATACACAACAAATACGTAAAAATCCAACCCCCATCTTCGATCCACCGTGAAACGCACCTGAGTAGATGAGAGAGACGTGTGATTCCGCAGCGCCCTAGAGAGAGATTCGTCTTCCTTCCCCAGACTCTCCGCCGTGATCAAAGCAGATTTTGGAACTCTGAGAATCGACTCCCCTTTGCGAAGATCACGAGCCGCCGCCAAACCCCTCCTGCATTAGGGTTTATGGGTATCATCAAAATGAATAAGTATGTGTCGAGATGTGGACACAGAAGCATAAATGTACCCTCCAGCTTGGGGAAAATGGGAGACGAACAAGGAGTGGCCCAGACAGGAGCGCGATTGGGTGGAAGATGAGTGGTAGTCTGTGATCCCCTGCTCCGCTGCCCATCGAAGAAAGCTTCTAAGACTAGTTTCTTCTTCTCCTTCTTCCTCCATCTTTTACTCTTCTACTCCTTCCCAAGTTCCAGACAATGGGTTACAATATGTTGAAGTGAGAAAACAGAGTAGAGTGTCACTGCTCCAAGTTTTGACATTTCCAAACATTCTTCGCGTGTTGACTTGACACATTTATTAAAATGTAGTAAAAAAAAAATTAAATTTCCAAAAAATCATGTACTGTTAAAGTTTTAGACCTTCTTTTCTTATTAAAAAACAATTGAAAAGTAGATTAGTGATAAAATAGAAAGATATTATTTAAATTTATCCTTAAAAAATAGACTAAAAAAGAAAACCGGAAGAATATTTTCGAACAACCAAAAATAATGGAAAGAACATTTCCAGAGGGAGAGAGTAATCAAATTTTGTATGAGGGAGAAAGACCAAAGTATGACTAAAACATTGAAAATATACCAAAATATGATTTCCATGTTTTTATTCTTGAAATAAGACTTACATTACCAGTCATGTACATTATAAAAAAAAAATACAGTAATGTGCACATGTACAGTGTCACATTACCACAATGCAAAGTCATATTTCATGAAAAAACATGAAAGTCCTATTTTGGTACTTTTTTTAATATTTTAGTCCTATTTAGGGTAATTTCTATTTGTATTATGGATGCCAAAATAGAAGGAAAAAAGACTAAAGTAGGAGCAAAACATTGAAAATACATTACTCTTAAATTGTGGATCCTACTCGTGAGAAAAAGGTGTCAAACTTAATGTAATGGTGGAGACATCGTAGCAGCACTCAAAACTTAAACCATTCATATTGAGATTTCTAAAATTTCACTAAGAATGTGCTCTTTTCGCTTGATATAATTCAATACGGAGTATAATCTAAATTTTCTGTTTAGATCTACTATCTCGACTAATTGGGCTGATCCTAAGCACCTTGGTAACGGGCTACGATCAATTTTTTTATATCAAAATCGAACACTGATGGTAAGAACCAAATTAATCAACTATTTTATGTAAAAAAATATTGGAAAAAGACTAAAATTCAAAGTATAATGTCTCAATTTAACTTGCACTTTGATCAGGTCTAGCTTGGATATCTAGACTCAATTTCTAATATTCCATTTTGAAAATGGCTAGTAAAGATTGAAAAATCCAATGCAATGCAATGCTTACTAATCAAAAATAAATTGTTCACTTAAAATCTAAACTCTACAAATATGTTTGCGAAGTGCACTTCTATATTACACTAAGAAAAACTTAAAACAAGCAGTTTACATGTTTAGTTACCAAAATTGAATTTTTCACTGATTTTTTTGATCTAATCTGATTCTAGTTATATTTAAAGTTAATTTTTCTCTGATCTGATTTCTGTAAGAATAACAGTTAATTAGAATAAGTTCAAAAAAACTTTTAATGTATATTTACATTTGTTGTCTTGTATGTGAACGGCATTTTTGAATAGTATTAGTATTTTAAATAAAATTTAAATGGTATAGATTATCTTTGAAAATATTATAAATAAATGTTATCGTTAAATAGTTTTCTCAAAACGTTAAACGGACGTGAAATTGTTTCCCAAATGCACCTGTTATAAAAAGGTGTTCGATTTCTGACTACTATGCTAAGCATAGGGCTTCTGCATTTACCAAATGCAAGTTTCACTCGTTGCCACCAATCTGCGATCAAAGTCTAATTTACCTTCTCTCAGTGACTATCTGACTGGGCCTGAAATGGCCCTCGGCGGCGATGGGGCTCATCTTTTTTTATTTATAGAAAGGAGTTGCAACAAGAGAACCCAACAATACATGCACTGAAAGTCAAATTTGAATATCAGGAAGAAGATTGCCCATGCATGTGAAAAGATCCACCTAGGAATTGAAACTTATGTATATATCTTCATGTCAAAAAGATTGCCGTTTCATTTTGACTAATCAAGGGCATGCAGGCCAACATGAGGGACTAACTCTTATGGATTGTGTGACCTTATCTTCCAACCTACTCCAAAAATTATATTCCCTTCATTCATAAAAGAAATTCTTGTTTAGTTTTTTTATGGAGTTTAAAAAATAAACAAATTAAAAGGTCAAATTTTCTGCAGATGGGAGAAAAATTTTCTTCAAGTTGAATGATAGATTCTTTTTGACCATTCATATAGGAAAGCATAAAGTTGTTTTAGCCTCCCAAATGCTGAAGACAATTTATGGTGAACTTAAGATCTACTATGGATCTACATGTGAGTAAAATAAATATTTTTTTATTACTTAGATAAGAATTTATTTTTTCAAATAAAAAATATATTAATAAAGATTTTTAATGTTAGAAGGTTTACCAAAATAGTACATCATAAAACACTTCATGCCCAATAGGATCTATAAGACATGGTTTAAACCCAATCCATCATATGAAATCATTTGAGTGGTGTTCAAAAATAAATCTACGTGGGCTTAATACAAAACAATCAATATCATACAAAATATTATATGGAGTACAATATTTTTGTGAATTATATATCGATCAATCATAAATATAAAATGGAAATGTATGTACGGAGTATATAATTAATCAGACTCCGTTTGGTACGCGGAATTCAAACTATGGAATTGGAATTGAGGACTTTAATTCCAATTCTCATGTTTGGTAGCACAAAAATTATGTGGATTTGGAATTGGTAGTGCAAAAAATGAATTGAAATTGGTGAATTCAATTTTATGGAATTGAATCCCATGAAATTTTAATTCCAATTCAATTCGAATTCCATCAATTCCGTGTACCAAACGGACCCTCAGTTTTTCGATCAATATTATAACTTTATGACACCAAACAAAAAATTAATGAAACACTCATTAGAAAATTAATGTAAGGCTGATATGCTAATTTATCATTTTTGTAAATAAAGTTCTCCAATTCGTCTTTATATAAATCTTCTCACACACTATTGACATAATCCATTTAATCTCACTGTATTTGTTTTTACTATTTATTTCATAAAATACAACCAAGTATAGGCTTGTCACTTCTTGTATGTACTATTTTACATCTATAACTAAATAAAATAAATAGAAAATAAAATTTGGCAAATCTTATAACACAAAATGACAAGATGTATAGAGAACAGATAAGTATATTAAAATATTCGTCACATTAAAAAATAAGACATATCATTAATGTTTAATTCAAGAAATAACAGATCACAAAGTTTAATTTATCCACTTAAATATATCCAACATCTCCTTCGATGCCTGGTCAAAGGTATGAACATGGAGACATGGTTGTCGGTAATCTCGGTCTCTTTTTTTCTATAAAAAAAATAATTTAAAAAAAAATTATCGTTTCAGATTTTATTGGTGGCACTCATGCTGGAAACAAAAACAGAGACCGCAAACCAAATTGATACCAATCAAAATGAGCTAAAAAACCAAATCAAAATTGAATGTAAAAATAAAGACTGGAACTAAATCATTATTATTTGATTTCCGTTTTGATTTTCACCCTGAAAAACCAAATCGGATAAACCAAAATTTCATGTGTACGATTATATATTGAGGATACGATTATATGTAATATGTAAAAAGAAATCATAAAAAATAAATTTAAATAATTGATTGGTCGATTAAAATAACTTTTTTATCCATATTATAAATCTAAAAAAACCAAGAATATAAACACAAATAATTAATCTTAATACGTGGTTATATTAACATTAAAAATTGAGTAAATTTTTAAAATGATCTTTCCAATAAGATATTTTTCTAACATTAAAAATTATAAAATGTACAAGTTTTTCCAAATTAAATTACGTATATCCTTTTTTATGTACTATTTAAAGTGATAATTTTTTCTCTCTTCGTCCAAAATTAACTTCACGGTTACAATTCTAATTAATATCTCGAAAAAGTATACTCTATGATTACAAAATGAATTAAACCACTTATACACCAAATTATACAACGCATGTATGCATTTTATGTGAGTGTGATGCTAGGGTGGTGATTCACACATGCACAAAATTGAATATTTTTTATCACACTAGCATAGTGTGTTGTCAGTGTCAATTATCGAAATGCTAATGCATAATTTTGATGTTCTCCAGCATGGATTAATGCTACTTTGATCCCAAAAATGTGACCTTTAATCTCACCTTTACAAACATTCACATGCACGAAACAATATTTAATAGTTATGAATGTTTATAAGATTTGTAAAATGGTAAAGTTAAAAATGGTGGAGTTTACAGTTTGAGGTTAATACAGCATTTTTCTCTAAACATTTCCATGTCCTTTTTTTCGCAACTTTCCATTAACTTCATCTTGTAATGAATTAAACTACTACCTCCGTCCCGTGAAACATGGGACATTTGCTTTTTAGGAGAGATTTAAGGGAGTGTATTTTGGTATTGAATTTCCAAAAATGTCCTTTGATGTGATGGGTAAAAGTATGATTTGATGGATAGATTATTAGTAAAAAGATATGATGTGATAGTTAGGGTATGAAAAAGTAAGGGGTAAAAGTGACTTTTTAATAGAAATGAGAAATGTTTTGTAGGACGGATAAAAAAAAAGGAGGAAATGTTTCACGGGACAGAGGTAGTACAATAATTCATAAATAATTTTCAAAACTAAAAAAAATGTTTCAAAGAGCAATATATAATTAACATATTAGAGAAAGGTCAACAATCTTCCCCCCATTGGAAGAATATCCACATGTCATTAAGAATCAACAATTTTGAAAATAGGATTCCAAACACAATAGCAATGGAAAATTGGAAATCTTTCCTACTCATCATTGCTACATTACATTAATCCAACTTATAATTAGGACTTTTTTGAAGTAAATTCCACAAATAATACTCAACATTTAAAGATACTTTACATTTAATCCATTACTTTATGAAATTTCATTAGAGGTCCACATTATTTGCAAATATTTTCCTACTTTAGTCCTTTGTGAATGTATCATTTTGAGTACTTTTGATTAAAAAAAAGACTAAAACTGACAATACTCACTGCTAAAATGGACCTCCAATGAAATTTCATAAAAAAAAGTGAACTAAATGTAAAATATTTCCAAATATAAAATATCATTTTTGTGCAATTTACTTTTATTTTTTTAAATAAATTTCTTCAAGCCAAGAGAGGGGTTTGATTAGCAAAGTTGGTAGAGCTGGCAGATCTATGAGGGGGAGGAGGATGAGAAGGCTTATTATTCCCAATAAAAAAGCTTCCATTTTTTCTTGATCCAAGAGATGAACAGAACCCTCCATTTCTACTAGAAGCAGAAGATTTCTTCATGATTCCAAGCTTTGAAGAAGATGAAGAAGAAGAGCTATGGCTTCTCTTAGAGGCTTCAAGAAACAGGCCTCCATAGCTCCTGCAAGATTTGAGCTTCTTGTTCAATGGGTTCTCTGGTTTTGCAAGATCCTCTAAACTCCTCACATTTGACAGTGATGAAAATGACTGTGATTTCCCATTGTAATGCTTTGACAACCCTTTTCTGCATTCATAAGATTCCCATCCACACCATTTATTTTGAGTCAAGATTTCCAATAGAAAACCAAATGAATTTCTTTTTTGTGACTATTTTGTTTGTGAACTAAGAAACATGATTTTTAAAGGTTTGGTCTAACTTTACAAAAAATAGAATATGTATTCTGATCCTTTTGGAAAAAAACCATATACTTTGATTTTAAAATGTCTACTTATACTAGTAGTAGTGAAAATAAGTCTAAAAAAGAAAGATGATGAAATACAAAAATTGGTAAAAATAATTATAAAAAAAGTGGAAATAGTGGAAAAGATGAAACATTTATTAATGGAGTGATGATGCTTACTTGAAAGGGAGTTCTTGAAGAAGGTTTGACATGTCTGGCAAGGGTGGGGATGAATTTTCTTCATCTTCTTCATCTTCTTCTTCCCCAAACAAATCAGAACCAGAGGAAAAAAGATCATCACTGCATAATACATCACATGAATCTGAAGAATCTTGAACATGGCAATTCTCATCCCCATCCATGTCTTTCTGTAACCCCAAATTTCTAATAATGACTACAACAATACCCAATAATAATCAGCCTTCAATTCAAGAATTAAACTCAATTTCATCAAACTCCTCCGGATGAAAAAGAATACCCAGAAATCAAAGTCCAGTCTTGTGCATCAAGAATGTAAATAGGCCAAATTTTTGTGGCCTTTGAAAAAAATGGGAGAAGGAAATGGTAGAAAATGGATAAGGAGAGCCTGCGGTTCTGGTATAAATACCGAGGATATGAGCATATTATCTCAAGAATTATTAATTCTGTCCCAAAAATATGAATAAATTAAAAAGAAAAATAAGAAAAATATTACTGAAAATAAGACTAAAACATATAGAATTTGTCAAAATTGGAATGATTTTTTTATCTCCAAAAAACATTCTGTACTGTAATAATGTATTATTCTATATGAACATTTTAAAATATTTTTTAATGATGTATATGGTCATGGTTGACACTGTAAATACATTTTAATTTCTATTTTAAAAATAAAAATATGAAACTCTTACTTTGATATATTTTTTTATGTTTTACTCTTAATTTAGTTTTTTTTAGAATAATGTACATTAATTTTTAAATAAAAGAATAAAATAAGTAATTTCAACACAAATGTATTTCTTGACATGATAATAATAAGAAAAAAGTGATAATTTTTTCTAAGAAGGAAAAGAAACGTGTTTTTTGATATGGTGCAGATTCGGCGTTATCCACATTGCTTTGGTATGGATATATTTGCCCACTTTTCCACCCGTCCCCACCGTACCGTATGAACCGTAACACAGAGGACAGCGTCTAATTAATGGGGGTGACGTTGGTGGATTGACAAAGGTAAGGAATGCTAATACCAAAAGCTTTGAGTTTAATTTTTGATAATTATGTTGGAAGATAATTATTATATGTGCCTGTTTGGGGATATCATTAGCGTTTTGAAAAGGTTATTTACAATCAGCATTTAATGTTAGTATTTTTAAAACAATCTAAAATGCTGACGCTAATCTTTAATATTATTTCATAATAAATGCTAAGTATATGGCTTCTGCAAGTAGCGGGTGCGTGCTCTACCTTTTGCTACTAATCTGCAATCAAATTCTATTTTTTAGTTTAAAAATAAAAAATAATCACTTAAAAAGATATACAGGTAGAATATTTTAAATATCATAATTATATTATGTTATGATTATATTTTATTTTATATTATGTTATGATACTACTAGGCCGATTTTTTAGGGACAAAAGGGGTATTCATTGTTTGTGTATAAATGTGAATTAAATTATGTCGAACTTTAATGTTAAATTTTCAAAAATTGTTACGAATATCTAAGAATTTTTGGGCTACCATATTTATCCAAAAGAATCTAAGAAGTGCTTGAAATTTATGGTAATATAGTCTGAGGATACATTTTATTCAAAAAGTCGTAAAAAGTGAAAAATTCACAAGTTTGACCATAATTATTTTTAATAAAATTTGATCAAATCTAATAGTATTAGATGAAGAAAAGGAGCCCT
The DNA here is from genome assembly GCA_900332095.2 of Cuscuta campestris. Lineage (NCBI taxonomy): Eukaryota > Viridiplantae > Streptophyta > Magnoliopsida > Solanales > Convolvulaceae > Cuscuta > Cuscuta campestris. Next base: position 746,434 of record OOIL02006828.1, on the reverse strand, counting down.
ATAGAGGAGAATTTGGCGCTCCTATATTTCACAAAAGTGAACATCACACACATAAAATGCGGTCAAGATCTTTTAAATAAAAACTTTGTTTCATGCCAAATCCTTTATATATATTATTTAAGACTCGAGCTCACAGAATGTCGACATGTGGCGGGTTTACTTGGCAAGTTTTTTATGAGTCATCCGCCACCTTTGAAGAGTTTAATGACTTGGCACTTTTATATTAAAATATAGAAAGATCAAATTCTAATTAATATGCCTAATATATACGGAGTACCTTATACGGCGACTAGAATATAATTACGAAGTAGAAAAATAAGAAGATAATTAGGATGAGTAATTTTTAAGTACTGATAATATATGTTTAATTTATTTTTATGTAAATTAATATTTCCATTGAATAATAATAATAATAATACATTTAAGTTAGAACAAATTGAAAAGGTTAAAAAGGAGAAAGACTATTATAGACGTAAAGTATAAAAAAGTATCAAAATTACTTATTTTGACATCTACCTCAATACTTCTCCCTTCTAACTATTATTGTCATTTGAGTTTACTTTCATCTTTTTTTTATTGTGTATTCTAACGTCTAACATTTGATAATTTTAAAAATAATTAAAATTTTGATTCTAGGCATTTTTTAACTGAGAAAATTATAATATCCAAAGTGGACACTTAATCATATTGTTTAATAGAGAGAGAATCGTGAGTATTTCTTTGGTGCACCTTGAGTGCGTATCATTTTTGTGGACCTTCTCACATAAAATATATTTTTTTAATTTTTTTATTTATAAAAACAAATGCTTATTTTAGTAATAAAGAAATACTTATTTTGCTCATATGTACGTCTATGGTACACCTTAAGTCCACCATAGAATTTGTCGAGAATCATTAATATGTTTAAAACGAAATTCATAGATTGAAATAAGACTTTCAATGCGTTAAA
>OOIL02006828.1:687431-742003 GCA_900332095.2 Cuscuta campestris | reverse complement strand
ATATATTTTGCATATAAAAATGTCTTATACTTTGAGATATCTATAGAGAAACAAAATATAAAAATAAAAAATTAGGAAAGACTATATATAACGGATCGGATATACGGATAAACGGTTATTTAAACGGATGTCAATGCGGAGCGGATTATAAACGGATCGGATGTATGATTACCAAATCCGTATCCGTTTAGCAATCGGATATCCTTAATCGGATATGGATAATAACCGCTTTTAACGGATGCGGATATTTTCCATATAAACGGATACGGATGCGGACGGTAATCGAATTTTCGGTTATCCGTTTACAGCCCTACTAAATAGTACTAAAACATAGTGGTTTTTCCAATGTAGCACCAAATATTTTTATTTTCAATGTAGTACCACTTTTAATGTCTACTGGTCATGTCAAGTAAATGGGCATTGTTCCCGCCATTAGACATCATTCAAGAACTATTAAGGGGAAAAAAGTTAAATGTTACATTGGAAAAGAACATATGTTTTAGTGCTATTTACTGCAAATTTCACAAATAATTTTGTTTAAGTTCTTATATAAATAAATAGAAAATATCCTTACAAGGTAAAATTAAATGGAGTATCCCGTTTCCGTCTTTATATGTACTCCCTTGGTCCCAAAAAGAATGTCACAGTTACTATTCTGGCCCCTCGATAACTTTTACTCCGTAGTTGTTTACTCGTTTTGGTTGACCATTTGATAAAATAAAATATTCTTGTCGCATCTTGTTTTGTAGAACTTTTCATATACTTTTGAATGGTGTAATTTTTACTTTTTATTAATCTACCAATTTGATATTAAAGTAATTTTAAAAGAGATGATATTTTGCACATCGTTCGAAGTGTTGCAAATAAATTGGGACGGAGAGAGTACATTTTTATTCAATACTCTGTACAATAAAATATTTCTGTATTCATTACATCAATATATAAACAAATTGGGTTGAAAATAATTGTATTAGCATATCAGAAATTAAAACGCTCGGGTACGTATTAATTTCTATTAAATGGAATAATAGTCTGCTTTAGAAGATCACAAGCACAAAGTGGACGTGCCGGAGTGGTTATCGGGCATGACTAGAAATCATGTGGGCTCTGCCCGCGCAGGTTCGAATCCTGCCGTCCACGTTCATATTAACTTTAAATTTAGTTATTTTTTTGCATAATTTCATCAATCATTTGATAATACGTAGTATAAAATATTCTTGCCACATCTTGTTTTATAAGACTTAATATAATTTTAATTAATGTAATTTATTTTTTTTATGATATACCAATTTGTAAATAATTTAATTTTAAAAACGGTAGATTTTGTACATTGTTCAAAATAAATAGTTTATTTTTGGACTGAATTATTTTTTGTACGCCATCCTTTTTTCGTGCATTTCACTTTGTACAAATAATACTCCCTTTTTTAATACCACCAAAATGATATTTTAAAAACCTTTATGGATATAAGTATTGTTTTATAGTTTTTATATTTAAATTAATTGCATATTTATGTAGTACTACATGATTAATATTCTTTTTTCATAAATTAAATTATTTGTTTACTATTGGTATGATGAAACTTCATTCATTTTCTTTCATTATTTTCATTACTCGTTTGATAAAATAGTAATAAAATCATGTCACATGTTAATATGTACTCCCTCTGTCCACCATTTACAGGGTCAAACTTTACTCACTTTGTTTGCTTATTTTTACTAGTCATTTTGTAAAATAATATAGTCTTGTCACCTCTTGTTTTGTAGAACTTTTCATGTAGTTTATTACTATATAAATTTTATTTTAAAATTTTACTTCTATAATCAATTAAATTGAATTGAAAATAAAGTCGGTCGCCTTTTAATTCATACTCTGTTGAACATGTTAGTTAGTGACCATAGACATTAAAATGATAACTTCAAGGTGTTCCCAACAATTTCCTAAATTTTTATGTCCTTTTTTTGAATTTGGGACATGGAACAATTTTGTTGATAATGGACAACTACGGTGTCTTTGCCTTTTTGGGCGCTTACAGGGGGCTGTGGTAAGGATATAGGATTATAGGAATAAGATCCATCGATTTTACGAATGGAACTCTATAGATATCCAATCGGAATCAATGTCATCCATTGACACTCGCCCAACATGAGTGTCATCGAGTGTCAACAGATTGACGCCTTTAGAAAAACAAGATGGTTCCGTTAATATTGGACTACAGTGACACTACGGTACCACCTTTAGCCTCCTAGTGAATTATTGTGTTCAACTCATTTTTGCATAATTAAGGAGTAATACTAGATTACTAGTCCATGTTCAACTCATTTTAATTTTTGACTAATTCCATAGAAATTGTTACAGTATTTCACTTGGAGCATGAATCACATTTTGTTTTCTATTCGATCAGATACAATTTAAAATTTGGATACAAATTTTATTTAACATTCAATCTCGGAAAATCATAAGCTAGGATTTTAAGGGTCTAAAAATTACTCCGTACAATCCGCTATGCCACCCAAGGTGTTCTCGATAATATTTTTCTCTGGAGACTTTCCGTGTGCTTGATATCCTCCAATGAGGAAACACGAGGTTCAAAACAAAGTTTGTGATTTGACTTCACAATTTTTTTAAAAAAAATATTGAAAAATAAAAAAGTTTAAAATTAGAACCTATGTTTGGAGGAGAGATCATTTGTGACTTGTGAGCAATACATTCCATTCATTAAATAAAAAATAAAAAAATGTGAAATTTGTTTTGCTAAAATCACCCAAAACAAGAGAGTAAAACATAGGCTTTATTCTCAAAATAAAAGTTACCGGAGTACTTGTTTTTATCCTCAAAAGAAAAGTTTACATTGTGACAATGCAACACTATATTAAGTTTTCATAGTATTTTTTGGTATTATATGTTAATATTATTGACATTGAAACTCTTATTTTGAAAATACAGAGTAAAAACTTAAAAATCTTATTTTGATATTTTTCGTCTTAGTTTTGTCTTTTTCCTTTTATTTCGAGACCGACAAAAAAAATTAAAATTCATTTTGGGATAGGCGAAGTACTACAATCAGTTTTTTCTATATGGACACTCAACTAGGCCACCCTTCATGGAGTTCATTCATTCTCACCAATGAACAAAGGGGCATACAAATAGTATGATCAAATCTCAAAGACCTTTGGTATGATCAAATCTCAAAAGGCTTCCAAACAAACAAAAAAGAAGCCCATGAATAAGAAAACTCAGACTGAATTAAGTAGAGGCATATATTCAAATTTCAAAGGGCTGATATGAACCTTTGGATTCTTGATTGCGTCCTCTCCTTCTCCTCTGGTCCGCTGAAATCGCCAATGTTGTCATGATATTCCTGTTCCAAAGGACACAGATTTACAATATTTTGAGCACAATTCTTATTCGACGACAATCCAGCATGTCCTAGACCTCAACTCTACCTATTATCTTATGCGTAAACAGAAACGCAAGATAAGGGGTACCGAAAAGGCAAAAAATAATGTTTTCAAACATCATTTGTAAATACTAACTACTAAGTAAACAAATAGTTGTAAGAAGGCTTTCCTTGGTTCTGAAACCCAGTCTATTAGAGGTCTTGTCACTGCAGTTCTTCTAGCACCGGTTTCGGGTTCCATATTATGACGTTGGGGCCCTACGATGCTCATTTTATGGTTTAGTAGATATCCTGGTGTGTGTATATAGTTGAGATTTCTCAGAGAAGCCCCTTAAAAATCTTCCTAGCAAACAGTCTAAAATTTGCATACTATCTAAGGGCACGTTTGGTAATGATTATTCACTTATTTGACTGAAATGCTTAAATTTTGAACAAAAAAAGTGCTAGTAATATACATTACAGCTAAATACGCAAGTCAAAAGCTATCCATTCTGATTTGGCGATAATTAGACAAACCCAAATCTAGCTACCAATGGAATCCTAAACCCAGCAATGTGTGCTGTATGAACTACAAATATATTTAATGCAGTGAATAGGCTGAAAGGATAATTAGAGGGAAAACATAGAATTTCATAAGTGATGTGCAAATACCTGGAGTATATCCTTCACATCCTGCTTGGTGAGCTTATGCTGCTTCAACAGTAGCTCAATCCTTGCTCGGATCCGAGGATGCCTAATAGGCATGCCACGAAAAGAGTGAAAATATACATCAAGCCCTTGTTTGGGTGAAGGATTTCAAAGGGGGTGGGTGATAAGGAGTATTTATTTTATAAACTTGTGCTTGAATTTACATAATTACATGGTTGGAAAGAAAGTGAAGGTGATAATTTAAATAGTAATACAATATGAATTCAATAAATATAAACTCCCTAGTTATTCTCTGATCGAAGACTAATAAATAGAGATAAATTAGTAAGACAAAAAATAAGGCCAGATCTGGGAGAGAGATGCCGCTGGAAAACCATGATATTAAGCACAAAATGAATATTTAGGTGCTGATACATACTCAGAAGTCCACAGATGACCAAGGATCACAGCAATCAACTGCAGAATATGAGAGAGAGAGAGAGAGGGGGAGAGAATTAGAACGTAGTACAGTAAAATCAAAGATAGAGATGATAAAACGCTCCAGGAAATGAAAGAAAAGAGAGTATTCAAGATAAAAATAAAATACTCAACCTGAAGGGTATAAAGTCCGGCTTCTAGCTTTCTGTTGTATTTTTCATCTTCATCCATCTAAAGAGATAACGAGATTAATGCATTAAGGCTATGTTTGGAAAGTGGAAAAAAGTGGTGTGTGCGGGTGGGGGGTGGGGGGTATGCTTTTATAAAGTAGTTTTTAGAATTTTTTTTTTGCTTTGCCTCTTAAAATAAGGAAACTTAAATTTGATTAAAACTTAAATTAGATTTTTTTGTCCTTATATAATAGAAATATATAATGAGTTCTAGTGCAAAAACGACAACAACCCAGTAGGATCCCACTAAAGTGGGGTAACTAAAATGAGTTCTGGTAAATATGTAAACTAAGTGCATTGAATTTGAGTCTTTCATTTTCCCCTAAATTTTCCATACTACCAATTATCTTCTCTTTTTTTCTTCCTACTTTCTTCCTCTAAAATTTTCTGTGTTCCAACCTTAAATAACCAAAAGGACTGTTCAGAATAGAAAGATGATGGCATAATGATGTTACTCTCAGAATTATAAACAGAAATAACCTCCAAATCATCAAGTTCAAGCTGGTCAAACTTAGCAGCTTCTTTTTTCACTCTAGTAGAATATCTGCCAAACAAAATCAAACAAAGATCAGATGAAAGTACTATCACAGGGGAAGAATATTTATGTTCCTTGAAGGCTGTTTTGTGACATAAAAAGAAAGCAGGCTGATGACCTCATGTATAATTCCATAAGTCTGTCTATCTTCTCACATTCATTCTCCACAAATTTACTCAACAATCTCTCTCTTCTAGACCCTCTTAATATTCCACCTGCCATTCCCAAGCACAATCACAAGACAAAAGATCAATATCCACAAGAAGCATGATATGATGCAAAATTGCAAATGGAAGCATTAAAAGGTTCACAATAGCCACGGCATATTTTCCGTTCTTCCATCCGCTCATCAATACTTAAATAATAATAGTATTTGTAAAATAGATATTTAATGTTATTTAGATTTTGGGAAAAGAGTTGAACTTTGATGAAGCTTTTGTGAATAGTTAAAGGCCGAAGACATGGAACGGGGCAGAACTTTCTAGAACAATTCTACCCGTCGAACCAACAACCTTCTTGAGTAATTGAAGAGGCTGAAGATGCAGGGAAGAGTAAATAGGACTTAACAAATCAGAGAAGAGCGAAGTTGTGGACGAGAGTGACAAACCATTTCCCTATAAGACCTAGCGGTGCACATCTCATAGATTGGACTTCCACATCCACAATAAACTATGGGTGTTGCTACGTCTGTTTTGATTGGCTTCGATTTGGTTGGTTTGTTTTTGAAAAATGTAAAACTGAATATCAAAGTGGATGAGGTAAGTCAGTTCTGACAGTTCTGGGTTTTGACAAGTCATTTTTCTACCCGGCTTGGTGGTGCGGATCGCATAGATTGGATCCCACTGCCACAGACACAATAAAGTAGGGGTCTTTGTATCAGTTGGCTTCGGTTTGGCTGGCTCAATTTAGTAAAATTGCAAAAATGAAAACCAAACTGAACAACGTAAATCAATTTGATCAGGTCCATTTCACTTCTGTCATTTGTCTGTTTTCATTGGTTTCTGTCGGTTCTCATATCCTAAACTTTACAGTTTACAAATCATAAGGAGGTCATCCGCTGTAACACGATGATACTTATAGAGACCACATACATAATTCTTTTTTATTGAGTTTCCCTGTGACAAATATAAGCAGGAGAAAGAAAAAGTTCACCTACAAAGCCTATTTACCCTTCTAAGCAATAAATGATGCAACAAGTGATACATGGCCCTCTATCAGTTCTTCCTCTCATCTTTTTCTGTTCATTTGCACAAAAGGCCCGTAAAATGCACAAGGAAAAAGTTCAGCTGTAAGATCTATATTATCTTCTAACCAAGTAATGATGCAATGAGTGATACGAGGCGCTCTTCCAATTCTTCCTTGTAGCGCTTCTTGTTCTTTTTGCTCAAAGGAAGCTAAAAGTGCAAGAAAAAAGAAAGAAAAACACTTTAAAGTTTTGCATATAATGTTGGGAAAGAAGGGTTGAGAGCTTGGGAAATATGAAGCGACATTAGTATAAAAGATTAGTGTAGAAAGTATATATCATCCTTCCCCTAAAAAAAGAACTTTGTTTCAAACTTTCAGTAAGGAACCACCGTAACACCATTTGGCTGAGTTAAATCAATCAACATAAATCGCTTTACTAAAATGAACTACTTCAATTAAACCGCTAGCCACTTGGATTTACATGAATTTTACTTAAAATGATGATTAAATTTTAAAATATATCTCTATTTTTGGGACAAAAGTTGTTACAAAGGACTTCTCTTTTTGGACATAAGAAATGAAAAATCGTCTAAATGTTTTTATATTTCAAAGCAAAAATTGTAAGAAAAGTACAGGGTGGAATATCCCCAATAAAAATACTGAGTGGTAAAACTAAAGAGGAAATGTGCATGATGCAAAGTCCAGTATTAGTTCTTGGAAACCATATGACGTCTTAAAGTGAACTCCAACTATACACTTTCCTTTAGACTTCAGAAAACAAAACTTGTTCCGTTTCAAAAACATCCCCCCAAAAAAATTAGTAAGCTAACAGTAGCTAAAGAGATCATTACAAAGCATCTCGTGATGCCACTAATGAGATCTAATGAATTCAAAAGTAGCATATACTCTGGGGTAGTTAACAATAAAAAGAGGCGGCTGAACTTGCCTTACCCATGAAAGCGGGAAATGCAGTCTTTAGCCCCATCACGTCCACAAATCTCTCGCACGCTGGGGGGTAATTAGTCATTGCAAAGTCCAATGCCCTTATTGCAGAACCATAAGATAGCTTCTTTTGATTCATAATTATTATCATGAGCTCGACTCCTTCAGACTTCACAAATCTTTCTTTGTTCTCCAATGGCATTAACAAACAGCATAGTGAGTCAAACAAATTCTCAACCATCTCTTCCTCATCGGGTGTCTTGGGGTCCTTCGATTTGTAAGCTGCTACAGCCTGCAAAATTGTGTCCACCCCATTCATTTGCCCTAACCTCTTCTGATTGGCCGTGCTACTCTGCAACAAAATAGCCAAAATCTCAGAAGCGTATTGTTTATTGCTGTCAAACTCTTTCACCTTGAGTCTACTCAATAACCACTTCATAAGCTTGGTTCTCTCACACACAAGCTCCGCCACTGATGGCTTCACTTCAATGAAGTTTTCAATCGTAGCTAAAGTGTTGTATATTGCTGCAGATTCATCTGGATCGGCATCAGATAATCGGCTGAGGTTCTGAACAAGCAGCTCAAGAGCATTGTTCTCAATGAGAGCATCAACTAAGACTTGAGCCGGCTCGTCATTGTCCTCGAGAACATCTTCATCAGTGAGGTCCTGAAGCAGCCCAATAACGTCTATGGATATATCTGTGTTTTCGTGATTAATCAAGCTGGTAATGGAAGCAACCGTGCCCAGATTTACTAAATCTGGGTAGAATTCCGGTCCACCTGCCATTACTTTCAGTTTCTGAATCTCATCGTGGAGTTCCATTTCAGAGTCCACGAATTTATCTGGCTGGTCCGGATACTTGAGCCGGGCTGCAATGTTTTCTTTGAGGCGGCGTTCGAATGAGAGTACGAGCTTTTTCACCGTCTTCTGGTCGAGAGCCTCGACGGCGACCTGCTGCGATTTTTCAAGGGCTTCGAGGAGGGAGAGATCAATTCCACCGTCCGTTGTGTCCGGAGGTGCCGGCCGGCCGCCTCCGTATCCATCTTGTTCGTACTCGTCGGCGTTGCGTTTGCGTTTGGAATTGTTGTTGACGACTTCCATGGATTGCCGGACGAATTTCACTGCGCTCTGAACCCTAGCTAACATCAATGAGCAAAATCTCTAATCCTGGTAAACTCCACTCATTTAATACACTCCACCCATTTTTCATTAAGGGTATTATGGTAAACTTTCACCTTTTTTCAACACTCCTTAAAAACCACCAAAAGTCAAAATGAGAACATCTTAGGCGGACGGAGGGAGTATTATTTATGATATGAATTTTATTTTACATGAGAATGAAGACTAAGAGGCTGTTTGGCAACTTCTGAATAGATAAGTGCTGAACCAGTAAGAGGTTTGAACCATTAAGTTCTGAACCAGTAAGAGGTCTGAACCATTAAGAGCTAGTATATTGCTTAACTATTCAGAGGCAAATGTCTGATCAATTCAGATAAGAGGTCTTAACCATTCAGACTCTGTATAATACTTAACCATTCAGAGGCAAATCTCTTAACCATTCAGACATCTGAACCATTAAGAGGCTGAAACAAACAGTCTGAATCATTAAGTGATAAACCATTAACAGTCTGAATCATTAGTGATAAATCATTAAATGATAAACCATTCAGACATCTGAACCATTAAGAGGCTGAAACAAACAGTCTGAANAGGCTGTTTGGCAACTTCTGAATAGATAAGTGCTGAACCAGTAAGAGGTTTGAACCATTAAGTTCTGAACCAGTAAGAGGTCTGAACCATTAAGAGCTAGTATATTGCTTAACTATTCAGAGGCAAATGTCTGATCAATTCAGATAAGAGGTCTTAACCATTCAGACTCTGTATAATACTTAACCATTCAGAGGCAAATCTCTTAACCATTCAGACATCTGAACCATTAAGAGGCTGAAACAAACAGTCTGAATCATTAAGTGATAAACCATTAACAGTCTGAATCATTAGTGATAAATCATTAAATGATAAACCATTCAGACATCTGAACCATTAAGAGGCTGAAACAAACATCCCCTAAGTTATGTGAGAATGAGTATTGTTTTGTTTAAGAATGAAAATTACATAACTTGTAGATAAAAATTATAGTTATATTGAACTAATGTGCGAAAATGAGTACTGCATTATTTTAGAATGAGTAGTCCTAGTTAGTTAATACGCGTATTATACTTACGTACGTATAATACATGTATTATACTTGCGTATACGTATAATTTCATAAAATACGTTAAAATACGCGTATTTTTAGTCCAACCGTATAAACACGTTTTTATCCGACTGATTCACAAATCAGAACCTTAACCCTTTTGTTATTTCTCGTTGTCCAGTTTACGAGGAGCGCCGCTGGAGTATTTTGTCGCTGGACTGGTGGAGTGTCTTGCCTCTGTAGCGTCGGCGATTTCCTCTTCCTCTTCGGCTATTTGGTCTGATGCTCTGTTTCAAGTCATTCAACTCAGCAGCGCCGACGATTTCTTCTTCCTCTTTGGTCTGATACTCTAATGCCAGTAAGTTCCTATAGTTTTTTCATGTTTTCATCATCTGATTTATGGATTTCCTTTTGCGATTTGTCTCAAACTCCCAAATCCCTAATATGCAATTACATATTTAAAACAATCTGCCAATATTTCCCAAAAAAAAGTTGCTAATAAATGGCTAATACATTCTCATGCATAGTATGAGTAAGGTATTATGTTATGCAGTAACCACCCAAAAAAACCATCACAAGTTCATGTATAGAAAATAAGATGTTATCGTAAATAAATTTACTTGCTTTGTTTTTATCCAATACTCAATCCCAATACTTATTTCGTATCTGACAAAAAAACATTAAAGAATACTATGGAGTACACAAAGATTCTTACAATAAGAGTCTTGGATACCAAAATATCATGACATTAGTGCTCATAGTGCATTCCAATTGGATTTGAACGTTATTTGTTTACACATTTACATATGATGAAGTGTGTAAATTTAGTCAAATATTTAGAAATACCAAAATAAAGAATAATTAAATTGAAGTTAACCTTTCAATTTTGCCGTCAATATAATGATAAAAGTAAGATGTGATAGATATATTACTAATGAAAAAATATGATATAATTGATAGGGTAAAAAAGTAGAGCTAAAACTGATTTTTTAATAAAAAGTGGACTGGAAGTTTTTTGGTTGATAAATTGATTGTAAAAAAAATAAAATATGAAGTATTTTGTTGAAAGGATAAAATTAAATGGATACATTTCACATTGTGCATGGCACAAGTGATGCACTAGTTGGACTAATATGTCAATCCAATTAGAATAATGTTAGGGTGCCATCACATGGGTGCTACCATGGGTGCACCCATGCTTCACACAGACAAACACAAACAATAATTGTTTGTGTCACACAGACAATTATCATCTGTGTTTGTGCGTGTGAAGCGGTGCACTCATATGGTAACACCACCCATATGGTGGCACAGACCCATCCGCTAGTAAAATTAGGGATTGAAGATCGAATTCTAGAATCTGAGATTGAATTAGTGGGTTTTTTCTTTGACTTTTGACATTTTAACACAAAATTCATGTTAAAAGGCCAAACGCCGCTTAATAAATTCTTCATTTCATCTTCTTCCCAACTTACATTCCAATTCACCCGCTCCCAGGCAACTCCCCTCTTGCAGGAAGATCCAAACATAGAGACCAAAGCTGCCATGGCCGGAGTTGAGATGCTGCCAAGGGAATACGGCTACGTGGTAATCGTCCTCGTCCTCTACTGTTTCCTCAACTTCTGGATGGCCATCCAAGTCGTCAAAGCTCGCAAGAAGTATACAGCTTCGATTCATACTCAATTTTGTAGTTTTTGCGAATTACGTTTTCAGACTTGCACCGATTCGGATCTGAATTTGTAATCGAATTGTTTTTCGGTTTTAGGTTTTAAGTTTTGAATCGAGTTGTTATATTCGTGGCAGGTATAATGTTCCCTATCCTGCCATGTATGCTTCAGAAGCTGAAAACAAGGACGCCAAGCTCTTCAACTGCGTTCAGGTTCTTAATTACTACCTTCTCTGTTCCTCCCCCCCCCTCCCCCCCCCAAAAAAAAATGGGAGGTGAAATGTAGAGATGATTGCTTGAAAATGTGTGATTTGCAATGGGTTTGATTGGGATTGTTGGGTGTGATGACAGAGGGGACATCAGAATTCACTGGAACTGATGCCTGTATTCTTCATGCTGATGATAGTGGGAGGAATAAAGCACCCTTTGGTGTGTGCTTCACTGGGTGCTGTTTACACATTTGCTCGTCTCGGCTATTTCATAGGCTATGCTACTGGGGTTCCTGAGAACCGCCTTACAGTTGGGTATGCATTTTTTGTTGATGAAAGTTTATAGTTCAGCACGTGCGTGTTCTCATAAACTATTAACGCCAGTTTGTTGAGCTAATCAGGGATTATACGTGTTCTGAAATGTGGAAGAAATGATATGAGTTTTGAAATATGAAGTGAAAGTGTTTTAAAGATTTGGAATAATGGTCGTTAGTGACATGCTGGGTGGCCGGCGGTTCAGGGAGATATCAAAACTCCGGATTGATATATATTATCAAAACACTATCATTTTGGGAGGATTGTGATGCCCAAAGATATCAAATCTAAACCCTGTTTAGGCTTCACCAAACACCCATAAAAAAGATTCTGAACCCATTTTTCACGTGCTCAACTAAGAAGTCCTTATAGAGTTGATTGAGGTTTGGATTTGTGCTAAATTGCTTGCTAGTCGATAGAGATCCTCTTATCATTAGTTAAAACATCAAAACATAAATGATGGCACGATGCAAATATCAAAAAATGATATGCTTGAGTGAATGATGTAGTTGTTCGCATATGCATTACAACATGTATATGAAATTTTAACGTTGCATATACATACATCCATGGATTCAATGCACATGCTATGTTGTCTAGAACTCATAGTCATAGCAACTTTAGACTTTTCGTGCACATCATTGGGCACATGTGATGTAGTCTAGACTCTAGAACTCATAAAAACTTTAACCTTTTTATGCACTGGGCACATGTTAAGTAAGCTAGAACTCTTAGTCATAACAACTTAAAACCATTTTATGTACACCACTAGGCACATTTTAAAGTAGAGTCTAGAACTCATGGCTTTTAGAATTGAAAGGAACATTTTACTTTCCAAATGAGATTCTAGGTTTGGATTCTGGAAATATGTTCACTCCCCCAACTCCCATATGAATACGTAACAATTATGTACTCTTACTTTGTTTACTGTGGTTACTTTGCTGGTTGTGCTTTCTGTTTTGGCTGAGGATCTCTTACACTATGTTTGGTTTAAGGAATTTGAAGATGAAAAGAAAAGAAATTGAGAGGGAATCCAAAATTCTCCCCATTTTGGCAAGGAGAGAGAAAACCATTTTCTTTTGTTTTCCTTCCCAATTCCTTGAACCAAACATAGACTTAGGCTCCGTTAGTTACACGAAATTGAAATTATGGAATTGGAATTGGAGAGAACAATTCTAATTCAGCTGTTTGGCAGCACAAAAATATGCGGATTTGGAATTGGTAGTGCCGAAAATGACCCGGAATTGGAGAGTTCAATTCCATAGAAATCAATTCATAGAACTTCAACTCCTAATTCAATTCCAATTCCGTCAATTCCGTGTACCAAACGAACACTTAGAAAGCTCTCTACTATCAAGTACATATTATCAAAAGAGGTGATGGCAAACCCTCCCCATATCCTACTTATTGTGAGATTTTACTGGGTTTGATGTTATTGAATCCGAGAACACCCATGGCAATTGTTGTTTATGCTACTCGTATTCTGAGCCATTTCTGACCTTGCAGGAAATACAATCTTGTTATGATTTTTGGCCTCATGATTTGCTCACTATTTTCCGGAGTGAATATTCTTGCCTCATCATGAGCAAGAGGATGATTGGTAACACTCTCTTCCCTGAGAGAATCCACATACCTCTTCTTCTCTCTTGCGTTTGGGACAATGCCATTCGCCTCTCTGTACTCTTTCACTCATGTTATACACCCTGTAACATTATTATATGTGCTGTGTTTTTAGGCGTTTTCAAACTCCAACATAAACTGTGCCAACCATATGGTTTGCGTTATTCATATGATCTAAATAAAGTGTTTATGCTCTGCAAATTTATTGTTTCTCGCAAAAAAAAAATGCCCCTTCATATAAGGGCTCATTTGGTAAGTGCTAAAATGGTAGAGACTGAATCTGCTGCGAAATTGAATGTTGAAATCGCTTTCTTTTTGTACATAGGAAAATTGATCTAAAATACATTTCTTGAATAAATTACTCCGTAGATCAAATATTATGGTTGAAGTGTCATATTCAGCCAAAAATATAAATTATACGGAGTACTATGTTTACTCTTTTTTATTCACTTCTTTTACATTTGTGAGATAATGTAGTCGTTGCATGATGAATTTGGTTGTGTCAAAGTAATTGGTGTAATTAAAACTTGTGAATCAACTTAGTCTCTTTAATACTCCCTCTTTGAATTATGTAAAAAGTATATATGATGGAAACCATTTTTTCGGGGCGTCGACCCGATGAACTTGGTACCGGGTCGGCACCGCACCGAACAATGAAATCTGATAAATAAATAAATAAATAAAGCAGAAAGAAAGTATTTATATGCGGAAACTCAAATTGAGAGAAAACTACGGGCTTTTTTTAGGCGGTGTCATGCCAAGCGGATGAACTTTCATTAATTTTGGGAAGATTTACATATACATCATTGTCAAAATTTAGAGCCATCCCTGGAGTTCTTAAACTTAAAATGAGAAGGAGAAATAATTATAGTACTAGGAGCTCTCCCAATGTAGAAATTGGTTTCCATCCTTTCTCTCATGGCCTCTTCTTATAGTAGGAGAAAGGAATGAGGTAGTGTGAGACAAGGGATTATGTCAAATATATCCTTGGATTCTTGCCAATATTTATATATCTCATCAAATTATCTTCTTCATCTTCATATCTCTGGCTCCGTCTTGAATAAAATATCTGATTTGTATGTTGGGCCGGACTAAATTGGGTTTATTTGTATTGTTCAAATAGTGTTAGATTAGGTAAAATCCCTAATCCATCAGTATATTTATAATGTTAATTTAGTAAAATTAGATTAATTTAAAAATAAAGTTTTGAAATATTAAATTTTTATACAGTAATATTTAATTATTTTGAATTATATTTAATTCGTGATCAAAGAGTATCACAGTTTGATCAAAAAGTTAAAGTGTGACAATCTTTTAGGAACGAGGAAAGTATTATTTTTAGGGGTATTTTTTATAATTCTCAATAATATATTTACTAAAAATTATTTCCTTAATATTATCTTCAGTGGGTAGTTTTGAAAAATTCTCACTAATATATTTACTAAAAATTGAGTGGATTTTCAATGCCTAATGTCTAAAGGTAAAAGGTGTACAACTAAATCTTGAGAGAGAAGTAGTATTAATTACTTCCCTCTATTCTTTTAACCATACACTTAGCTATATTCATTTATTTATAAAAATTTTATGTCCCCTTTCTTAATTTACATTTTAAGAATAAATTTATACATTTATAATAAATACGGAGTACGTAATATGGATTTAGTAAAAATTGAGGTGGATTTATCAACTCCATTTGATAATGGGAAGTAATTTTAAATGCAAATGTGCTCCAGTCAGCTCAAATCTCTCCAGCCCATTAAAGCCCAATAAAAAACACTCTTCATTTCCCCTGCCAGCCAGCCCCTTATCGTTTCTCCTCGTTCGATTCCCCCTCCGCGCAGCGACTCCAGCGATCCAGGCAGCCTGCAACGGCGTACGGCGACGGTGACCGGCGGTGGCCATTCCTTTTCTGACCGCATCTCTGCATCAGGCCTCTCCCATCAGCGCGAGGCTCCACTTCTTCAGTTAGGGTAAATCTTAATTTTTTTTATTTTTTTGTTCTTAATATAGGCTTCTTAATGCTCATGTACTTTGGTGAAGTGAGTCTATAATTACTAAAATTTTATAATATATTTTTTGAAACATCATTAAAATTGTGTATCTATCAGTGAATTGGATGCATCCAATATTGGGTTGTTGTTCATTGTTGCGTAATATTTGTTATGTGAAATCTTATTAATATGAATTTTGGAGTGAAGCTGTTTATGTGAAGCTGTTAATTTGAAATTGTTAATGTGAAGTTGGTAATGTGAAATTGTTAATGTGAAATTGTTAATTTCATAGTTAAAATTTGCCTAAAAATGATATCAATAAGAATTGTGGAATGAAATTGTTAGATGTGAGAAAATTTGAGAAAAGTGAGTGTTTTAAAATTACTAGAATAGAATTTTGAAGTGAAACATTTTAAAATTACAAGAATAGGATCGAAAGTAAAATATTTAAAATATGATAATTAAATTAAGATATGATGCACTTTGTGAATTGTAATTTTTTGGAAAATTTTTAATTTTAATTATTTGAATGATTGTTTGAGATTTAGTTGTTTTTCTTTCTATCATTTCTCATTGCCTTAAAATTGTTTTGAGGCTTATGTCCCTGGACCCAAGTACTTTTCCAATCCCTGTTCACTAGAGGTGCCCCGGTCACCTTTTTTTTGCTGGATCTGCCCTGGTCTGGTATTTTCACCTAAGTTTTTGCCCTCTACATTCCACTGCATTTCCTTTGTCTAGCATTTTTGTGGATTTCAAACCGATCCTCAATCTTTTTGAAATTTTCCATTTGTGCAATTTTAGGGGTTCTTCGAGGGCCTCTTAAAGTGCTCTCCTTTTCTTTCACCTATGTGAGAAGGGAATTCGAGGTGGCAGAGAGGATTTTGTTCTCAGCCTTTTCCTTCCTTGGTCTAACTAATTCATGTTGGGTTCAGTTTAAGCTGTGTTTTATTTAGGCCATCCAAATAGAGGTTGGAGGCTATACAAAGATGAAAAATAAGTTTTTTCAAACAAGAACTCTTTTTTATGAGTACGGCTTATGGAAAAATTGTTATCAGGTATTTGGCTTATATAATTTAAATAAACCTACATCGAAAAATCAATTTTACCTCTACTCCCAAAAGCTTGTATTTATAGGTACCCTAAGCGTTTATTATAACATTCGTTAATTTTAAACCAATACAAGTTAATATCATATGTGCTTTAATTGAGCATTCATGGGTAGAGGTAATCTTACTTTTGTTTCCCCCCAAGTGGTTTTTAGATAATAAGCCAAATAAGTGAAACAACAATTCGTTAAATGGTAAGTGATTGTGAGTTAATACTTGAATTGTTACTTACATGTTGATCTCTTAATCCTCATAGGTCTGTGAAATTTGAGAATTTGGATTGCATTTTTCCAGCAAGATCTGAGGAGGTCGAATCATGTCAACTGCAATGGGACTTGAATCTCTTGTGAATCGTATGTAAAAAAATCTTACGGTTCTAAGTATGCTGTTTGGTTTTACTTTTATCTAAAACAATTACCTTTGTTTGGTCCAGAGACCATATCAGTAATTACCAATGATGGGCGAAACATAGTGGTGAGCTTCATGAACTTTCAAACTTGTTCTTTGTTTCTTATTAATTAACACTACTTGGTTCAATGAATTCGGAAGTGAGAAGAAAAGAAAATGATAAGGAAAAACAATTTTGGTGTTTGGTTTAGATAGGAAAAGAAAAAAAAATTGGAATGAGAATAATANTCCCCCCCCCCCTCCCTCCCTCGTCCCCCCATCCCTCCCTCCTCATCTTTCAACAATGGCTTTCTTGGACTTATTGATAAGGAATTTCTTCACTTGTTTCCTTACCAAATTAACCCAACATGCTTAAGATTTTTGGTTTCTTTGATTTTCTTCTCTTTTCCTTGGCATTTTTCTTTGTTTTCTAATCCCATGAACCAAACGTAGTGTAACTTAAAAGAAATTGCATATGCTCTCACTTGCTGGAATCCATTTTTTTATCTCAGGGAATCTTGAAAGGGTATGACCAAGCCACAAACTTAATTCTTGATGAATCTCATGAAAGGGTGTATTCAACCAAGGTCTGGCTTAACAATTAACATTACTATTTTTCGCCCACTTTTGTGTTGAATTCATAACTTTTTTTCTAGTTGAGGATCATATACTTTCACTTTTGGTCCTTTATTCCACATTTCATTTGGTGCACGACACTATCAAACTTGTTGCCGCTCTGGCAGCTTGGCGCTTTCGATCACATATTTGGCCATTGAGTAGGACCTAATAGCGATGGGACCAAAAGTGAGATATTTTCTATTATCATGTAACAAACCAGTTGTTTTTGAAATGCAGGAAGGGGTACAACAACTTGTCTTGGGACTTTACATTATAAGAGGGGACAATATGTATGTGCCAATCTTCTCTCTCTCTCTCTCTCTCTCTCTCTCTCCCTTCAATTGCATTAGAATAATGATGGTGATGGGTCTATTTGGACCGGCCCAAATATGTATAGTGGATTAGACCCAACATACCCAGTCCAATCCATAACTGATAGTGTAATCAGGTCCAAACCACTAAATCCCATACCGGCCATACACATGGCAAGAGAATTCAGCCCACGTGAAGTAGGCTAGGGTTAGAAGACAAATTTGTTGATCTCCACGATTCTCCCCCACGCCGCAATGATTGCTCATGATCATGGGGCATGTTCGCATGCCTTCCAGCAACGTGGGAGGCAGTTTCTTGCGGTTGAGCAGCCCATTGATCTCTCTATAAATATAACATTTCCAAGTCTGGAGGAGTTTGCATACAAGACATAATATTGCTTCATCTCTCCCTCATTTTATCTCACTTTTCCAGTACTCGATCATTATTACTCGGGGCATTATGTTAAATCTTAATTCCAATGGACTAACGTTCGTAATTATAATGATAATAATTATAATCTCAAGTGCTTAAGTGTTTGAAATATGCAGTTGCGTTGTTGGGGAATTAGACGAAGAGCTGGATGCAAGCTTGGACTTGTCTCAGCTGAGAGCTCATCCCTTAAAAGCGGTTGTCCATTGATTTTCTTTGTATGGAATCAGAATGGATCAAGCTCTCCTAGTCACTTTTTTTTTTTTTGTTTCCAACAGTTTTAGGAAGCCATGTTTTTTGGACATTCTTGGATATGTTCTCTTTTTAACTGAACTTTAAAATGTTGATCCAAGCTGAATGCTTTAGTTTTGAATCCTATTTGATGTGCATCGAATCCAATTTATGAGTACTTGACTAAATGTATAGCCAAAAAGGACGCGCTCTGTATTTTTTGAGGGATCTAACCGTAGATGCGTTCGGTATTTTTAGTTCACTTTTGGCTTTTTTAGGTCACTTCTGTCATATAACATCTGGTTTGCTTGTGGCTCTTAAGTCACTTGTGTGATAAATTGATCAAAAAGGGCTAAAAAGACTACAAGTGGCATAATTTCTTGAACACAAATGAATATAGTGCCAATAGTAGAAATGAGCTAATAATAATTAGTGCCAGGATAACTAGTACTCCAAGCAAGATTTTAGACCAGGAGTATTGTTTATTATAACTAAATTGATATCTCAAAACATATCTTGGCAAAAAATTAACCTAAACCCAAGCAAGATTTTAGACCTAAGAGCTTGTTTTCTTCAATTTATTTTTTATTCTGATTTGAATTAGATAAAAAAAGCTTAAAATACAATTACAATTAAACCAAATTAGATCAGAATTTATCCCAATCAGATCACCCGAAGTGAACAATCCCTAAATCAAATTCTATTCAAAATCTAAAGCACATACAACAATCTACAGAATTGAACTGAAAATCTACAAAACTTGCTTTCACAATCAAAGCAAGCCAAAATGGCTCTCAAAGTCTACTTGTTGCTCTTCTAGGCGACACTCCATGGCAAAATCTGGAAGTAGAAATCAGATTCTGAAATGAAAAATCTACAGAATCAACTTTTTTTTCAGAATGAAAGTGAACTGAATGGCACTCAAGTCTCTACCTATTTTGCCCCTCTTCCACCTCAGACTCTTCTTCACCCTGGGTTGGGTCTCCCCTTCGCCCGCGACGCCCCATGGCGACAAGATGAAGAAGCTTCCTCCTAGCATCATACACAGGGTTTGGCTCAACCAGGCAACCCCTCTCATAAGCCTCCCTGAGAAAAACAGTGTGCCTATACCCTTTTGTTGACAGGTAGAAGATCCCTGGGTGATCCAGAAAAAGGTCCCTTACGTTCACATCGATCCCAAACCACCGCCAGAAATGGCTGATCTTCTCCACCTCCACCATCTTCTCCACCGTCAAGCTCAAGAACTCGTGAACTATCCCCACCGCTCTCTTCTCCTTCTCCATCATTCTCCTCTTGCTCATCTTCTTCTTCTTCTTCACCTCCTCCTGGCATTCGAATTCATCGTATGGCCCTGTGTAGGGCAACCCCTGCCATTGTTTAACCCTAGCCTTGAAATCCCTCTTCAATATCATTCCAGGAGGATACGAATGTTTGAAGCTGTAGAGGATTTCAGTTCTATCCATGCTGCAATCGTCTCTGCAGCACTCCTTGATCCTCCAATCTTCGACGGAAGCGACCAGAGTGTTTTTAGGGATTTCGGTTACGAGTTTCAGTACATGCGTGTTGGGCTCGTTTCCTTGGCCGAGTGCGAATATGTTAGGGTTTGATGATATCACAGAGGTCTCGAAATCGTCTGGAAGACCAAGCTCTTTCCAGATCTTGAAGATGGCGCGAAGCGGCACCGTTTTGGTGAGGGACATGGAGAGAAGCTTGATTAGGCGGTCGACGACGAGAGGCAGGGAGGAATTGATGGATTGCGATTCTAATCGAGAGATTTCCATGGCGGTTTTGGTGAGCGAGCAGTGGGGTTGAGATCTGGCGGAGCTGTAGAATATGTGGAAGATGTGAGGGTACCTGCGGAGGAAGGCGGTGGCGCCGCGGTTGAGGTGGAGCCTCTGGGACAGGCGGTTGAGGAAATCGACGGAGACGGACGGCGGATCGGAGCGGCTGGCGAGGATGAGGTCCTGGATGGCGATGACTCGGAGCAGGTTTTTGTATTTGTCCATGAGCTTCTCGAAGGTGATGTCCCTTGCTCTCGACGCTACGTACGCCGCCGAAGTGGTTTTGCAGCGGCGGAACTGGAGGGTTGCAGAGACGGCGGCGGCGCCGGTGGTGGCATGTTTTGAACTTAGATTCCTCAGGATACGTATTGCCATCGCTTGAGCGGCTACTCCGCCGCCGAGTTGCGGCGGTTCGAGTCTGCCGACCCTGTCCGAAATGGTTGACGGAGAGGTTTTTTGTCACGGTAAAATCAGGGCTCAATATATATGTTACAACAATCGGCGAAGAAGAACAGAGGAGCAATGGGCGAAGGGAACGAATGAGCTAAGGAGAACTGAGAGCGATCCAATGAACTGACCTGACGGAACGGTTCTCGACCGTGGCGGCGGCGAGATCTGAGGTGGACTGAGGCAGCTCAAAAAAGAACGCTACATTAGAATAAGCACTACGTTGTTTCAAAATGAATATTACGTTGTTCATAAATGAATACGGATTATTATAATTATAATTAATAAATGTATAAAAATGAATAGTACGTTACTTCAGAATCAACACTAATTGATTTAAAATGTGTAAACTCTAAATACACTCCCCCGTGAGGGCCATGTTCGGTAAGAAGAATAAGAAAAGGAAAATGCTCCAGGCACTGGAAATGGTTCTAACGCTCGGGAGTGTTTTTTCCGGTTTTAATGCCTCGGACGTCAAACACCACCCCCTAGGGTTTTATCGGGGCGTTAAGACTCCTGCGTCAAACGTGGACGAATGCAGCGCTCTCCTCCCTTCCAACGGCTATGATGTTGTCCCAAATCTCTCTCTCTCTCTCTCCCTCTCTCCCCCCTCTCTCTCCCTTTCTCTCTTATTTCTTAAAAAAAAATCTTCAAGTTTTTCTCTTATTTTTATCATGAATCCCTTCAATTCCTCCATTCGGTCTTAAGTCAAACGAGTACACGACGTGGCTTTACCAAACGTAAGAGAATAATCTGGTGTTTTTCGCTACGCAAACATCGGTAAATCTAGAGGACCGGTAGTCGGTTCTGAAGACTCAACCTGAACTAAGTGCACCAAAAAAATTGCACGCCGGAAGAGTCATAAACTGAAGACCGAAAAGTCGATGACCAAGGCCGCACGATACATTCAAAAGTAGACACCGGAGAAAGAATCGTTTAAGCGTCCGCTTAGGTTGACGCCTCTGAGCATCCTATCGTTGGTAAAATTTATAAATTTTTAATATATATTGTATATATGTTCTTTTTTATATATTTGTGTTAAAATACTCCCTCCGTCCACAAATTAACTTCTCGTTCACTATTCACAGAGTCAAACTTTATTCACTTTGTTGGTCTATTTTCGTCACCCATTTGATAAAATAATATCGTCATGTCACCTCTAATTTTGTAGATCTTTTGATATAGTTTTTTTAATATGTAATTTTTATTTGTAAATTTTACACCATTTTTCATATAAAATGATTTAAAAATAACTTCAGTCAAACATCGTAACGCGCAACGGGAAGTTTATTTGTGGACGGAGGGAGTATATTTTTTGTTCAATTATATATTTCTTAAAGGTTCTGATCAAACGACGAATACGATGTGGGATCGTGTCGAGGAGAAGCGGCGATGAACAAGGACACCTCTAATCGAACTCGAGACCAACCCACTTCGAAATGAGGCCATATCAACAGAAAAGTTTGGAAATTTATCGGAGTTTACAAGAAATGCTCTCGGTCCTAGAATAGCAGGATGAACGATGTCGATACTCTGCTAAGCCACCGTCCGGTACCAAGACGACGGACACCAAAGCAAAGTCCCCGTCGACCTTTAGAGAATTTTAAGCCTTTCACAGAAATGGCAACAACTCAACAACCCAAAGGCCGGATCGACAAAGAAAAGATCCTCCGCTGAGGTTGAGGCCGATGACACTATCGGCTCGTCAGAACAATGGTCTCCCTTCAACCTAGATGACTCCGATGACGAGGACCCTATTCACCGACCGATCGAAAGAAAGAAGGCAAAATCCATCACCTCAGCTTTTGCAGGGTTCAGCTCTGTTTATTCTCACGACGATGCTGGCCGAGCAATGGTTGAACAACTGTGGGTGTTCAATCCTTTACAATAATAAAGGAGACTCTGATTCACGAGAATTCGACATTTGGCGTGTTGATTTGGCAAAATTTTAACATGTCAGCGCCACGTAATCCTTTACTATAATATTTGAGACTCATGTCTCTAAGAAGTTGACACGTGTCATCTTACATGAAAATTTTTAAATGACATGGCGCATGAATAAATCACATGACCTGCTTTAAATTCTCATTCATCATTTATGAAAATTTATTTATGATAACCTTTAAAATATGATGAGTTTAAAAAAAATATATTTTATATTGAAAAATATGGACTTTTTTATTTATTGAAAATTATGTAAATGAAATAAATGTAATTTTTCAACAAAAAGTAAATAAACTAATCATAAAAAAGAAACTAATCATAATTATCCTGTGTCTTTTTTCATAAAAATAAAAATTATATTAAAAGTCTTTTGAGTAAAATATAGTTTTTTAAAAATTATTAATTTATTCTTTTGTATGAAAATTTATTGAGCTAAAATATACTCTCAAGTTACTCATCTTATACCACTAATTAAAGATGAGAAATTTATTAAATAAATTTAGTGCATTATGGATTTATGTATACTAAATAATTTTTAATATGAAAACTTTGTAGTTTAATGTATTTGATTACTTTTTTAATAATTAAAATTTCCTTAAATATATAATAGGGAGTATAAAAATCTATCAAGATTTAAATTTTGTTTGAGATATTTATATATTTACATCACAGTATTGATAGTCTTTTAAAGTATTTATTTATGATAGAAACTGTGTTTATAAATGGTAAAACGTTTGTTTTTAAATGAAAGCATATTCATAAAGGAAATATAAATTTTAAAAAGAATTGTTTTCATCCTCTTTATTAGTAGGACTTTTTGAGCCTTTATTTTTCTTTATTGGAACATAATTTTTATAGAGAAATATATAATAGTAAAAATAGATAATTGAAAAAAATATAATCTTGATATTCATATATTTATAGATTCAGGTATCGAATGACAATGTATATTTTTGAATAGAATATACAGAGTATTAAAATATACAGAGTATTAAAATAGTTCTAGCGCTCTAAATGGTTTGAAAAAAAGGTATGAATACCTCATTTTTTTCAAAACTTATTAAAAAAATGTCTATCATTTCAAAAGGTTGCACACGCACCACATCGGTTCGTACTATTTTCCACTCATTTTTTTAGTAAAAAGGGGGCATTGATACGCATTCCAATCAACATGAGATGATGAGAATCAATGCATAATATCATTTTTTAGCTGTTTTCATATAAAATTGTTCTTTATAATGTTTTAAAGTTCAAATTGGTTTGTATTTGAAATAAAAAACGGAAATAAAAAAAGGATATATTTTCTCCATCTAAATTTAAACATTTTTGTTTTTATATATTTCGATGAAAAGTATTATTGTTTATTCGCTGTATATGCATTTGCATATAAAAATTTATTAATTTCATAAAATAATAATACACAGAGCTGAGGTTCTACATCCACTCACTTTAGGTGGTTTCAGATGACACTAGCTTCAATAGAAGTATCTACGGTGCACCGTTCACAAAATTAATGGTTCCTACCCTCGACACCCCGGTAAACCCCCACTCCAGAGCAAGTGGCTCTAGAATCGTTTCGATAATGGTAGTTTTAATAATAATAATAATACTAATAATAATAATAATAATAATAATAATAAAATTATTGAGAAGAGTAGATTTTGATTAAAACCCCCAAACCGGCTAGCTGACTTGGGTCCTCACCCGATTCTTAGGGTCCGTTTGGTATACGGAATTGACGGAATTGGAATCGAATTGGAATTGAAATTCCATGGGATTCAATTCCGTAGAATTGAATTCTGTCAATTCCAATTCATTTTTTGCACTATCAATTCTAAATCCACATAATTTTTGTTCTACCAAACACCAGAATTGGAATTGAAATCCTCAATTCCAATTCCATAATTTGAATTACATGTACCAAACGGGGACTTAAGGTCTGACGGGTTAAGATGTTTTTTACAAAAATGAGTTTAGTCATAGTATCGGACCCGAACTATGTTTGGATTATGGTCCAATCCATTGAACCAACCAGTATACTTTTGTTAACATTGTATTACTCTCTCAATCTCAATAATGTGTTTGTCATTTTTGAGTTGTTTGACTTTTTTTCATTATATATACTTCTATATGTTTGTTTTTCGTACTACCATTGTCTTAATTAATCTTTCAAGTTTGACTTTTTTGCTCAATTATCTTCAAGCTTTGGTTATAAATAGATATAACTTCAAATAACTAAATTATATAAAGATTTGGCATAACAAAACTACATCTTCAAATAACTAAATTACTATAAATATATATTTTTTTAATAATTTGTTATGTGGTGATGTTTTATGTGAATAGAGGAAAAAAATTTATGGTTTGTATTTACAATATCTTTATGATGGGTATTACATGTACAGATGGAGAGGCATCATCATCAGGTGCAACGCCACACTGTCAAACACACACAAGAAGAAATGTACTTTGTGATGTGACAAATGGTATTTATAAATTTCGAATAAAAAATTTAATTAATCCATTTTTTTAATTTGTGGAAGGGTTACTTATGAAGTAAAACGTCACAAAACATAATTTTAACAACTTTAAAATTTTATCTGTACAATGCTTCAATCAGGGAATAATTGTACACCCATCTTTGCACAGTTGCATGTGCAAAAGAGACAAAGAAGAACCGATCTATCTTATGTAACACGTGCGATAAATTTTTATGAAGGTAATATTAGTTATGATGGTAAATGTGTTTAAACCATTTATATACCAAACCACCTAGGCAAATAGTACAGAATTCATATTTTGGATACACTCAATATACACTCAACAAAATGAATTTGTCCTGTTCCTCATTCCTGGTGATGAAAAGGAGAACTTGATTTCTGATTCTTCGTGCCAAGCAGATGCAGATGTAGATGTTGATGGCGATTGTATAACAGTTGAGTTTTGAACGAAATCAAACGTTCGAGAATCCCAAACCACAAAATAGTCTTGAAAAAAGGGGTACCGGTTATGCTATTGAGGAACATTGACCAAACATCTAGATTGTGTAATGGGACAAGATTAATCGTTCAAGAGCTGCTAACTAATGTTATCGGTGCAATTGTGGTTTTGGGAAATCGAGTCGAGGAAAAAGTTTACATCCCTAGAATGAATTTGGTACCATTTGATCCAGGACTACCCTTGAAGTTCAAAAAAATACAATTCTCGATCGCCTCATGTTTTGCTATGACTATCAACAAAAGTCAAGGTCAAACATTGTCATTTGTGGGATTATTTTTAACCAAATCGCTGTTCACACATGGTCAACTTTAAGTTGCTGTTTCACGAGTGAAGACAAAGACAGAAAATTTGGTATTAAAATAAACATTGTTAACTCTACATGCAGTTTCTCAAATATTATTTATTTTACTTTGGAATTTTTCATATGTAGTATTGACAATCATGTGAGCAATATATATTTTTTATTCCGAAAAATTAATTTCATTAAAATAATTCAGAATTGACATAAATTTCGTTCGACCCCGTGCATGGCACGAGTTAGAATACTAGTATTAGGAAAGAAAAGAGGGATAAACGGATGTAGGAGAAGGAGGAGCTGGAAATAATGGAAACTGACCTTGATATATTAACGGGCTTCAAACGTACTCCCTCCTCCGGTCTTAAAAACCTTTCCTATTTTGACTTTTTCTAAATAGTTAAATGATATAAAAATTTGATATATCACAATTATATCCTAAGACGAACCTAATTATATTGAATCTATAATATAACTATATATGTTTCTCACAATTTATGATCAAAGAATGTGAATGTTTGACCAAAAAAGTCAAAACAGGAAAAGATTTTTTAGACCGGAGGGAGTATGAATTACGAGAGAAGACAAAACGATATCAAAACTAAATATAATTTGTCTTAGTTTTTGTATTAATGCAATTTTTTAAAAATTTAATGTTATTTATTAATTAAATGTAAATTTTTAATTTAATGATTTATTGTCGTTTAAATTAAGTTAATTGATGAAATCTTATTAATTTAATTTTACAAAATATGTATTAAAAATGTAAAAAAATAAAGGTTTGGAGCCTCAGTTTGAAGCTCTAGGGCTTCAAACCCATTTTCAGTAAAATTGTGATATAACTATATAAGTTAAAGGTGGAGTTAAATCTGATGTGGCAGAGAGAGAATATTTGGAGCCATTTTCAATGGCTGAATTGTATAGTAATTATTTTTTCAAATTAAACTTTCTCGGTTTTATAAAAAAGTTCTATATTTGTTTCAACTCGTCTTAAAAAAAAGTTTCATTTTCATCATTTGAAAAAAGTTTGAAGGAATGCTATTTTTATTAGTTATTCCATAAATACAATTCAATATTAAGACTGAAACTAAGACAGAGACTCTTGAGATTATTTTTAAGAGTTGTACTTCTCATGAAAAATGTAAATATTCTCACACTTTTCATTAGGTTACTAGTAGAATTCTTCTTTTTTTGTAAAAGCTCAATTCTTATATACTGCTTATGTTCTCAGATTCATAAAATGAGCGAAACTTAAGATTTGCGAAAGAATTTACCTATTTTTAAGTTTAAAGCCATCGACATCATGTGGAGATTCGCAGGAACAATAATATTCTTTGGATATGGAGTAGCAAGTAGTACTAATTAGAATAAATTCCATTTTGTTGTGTATGGGGTATCTACTAGTCTCCCTCCTATAAAAAAATTCACTATTTTACTTGCACACCCAAAAGCCAAAAAAGAGAAAAACCCTTATTCTCTCTTTCCGCCTATATAAACACGAAGTAATTAGTATTGAGCCAAGTCCACGGCAAAAAAACAAAAAAACAAAAAAAAAAATCTTATTTTGATTTTGATTTTGATTGTGATAGAATAGAATGATATGCTTGTTGCTCGTATGCGGCCGAGATGAGAGGGTGGCGGCACAGTGGCCGGCGGCGGGAGCGTGCCCTAGATGCGGCGGAGCAGTTCAAGCCGTCGTGGTGGAGAGCCAATGGAATTTCTGTTTCCTTCCTCTCTACGCAAAAACCAAGCAAAAGTTTTACTGCACCAGCTGTTTAAGCCGCTTGATTCTAATTCAGGGAACAAATCAATTCCGTATTATTATTCGATGTATATAGCTAGGGGAAGTAAGTACGGAGTATATATGAACATATTTCGTGATAATGCTTCAAGATATAGTTTGTGTAATCAAAATTGCTTGTTTTTAATTTATAAGTCAGCAGATGACGTGTTTTTTTGTGCTTATAAACTGACTTATAACCTAAAAAAATAAGTAGGTCTTATTTACTTATTTTTAAGCCAGTTTTTTCGTTTCGCTGTTTCGATCACATTCTTTAACAAAATTATCTCTCACCTATTATGAATATCCCCATATGACTTATATATCATTTAAGTCATTTAACCTACACGAAAAGTTTTTTAACTTATAACTTATAAACAATTTATAAATTAAAAACTATTTATAAACAATAAGTTAATAAACACAGAGAAATGACCACAGAGTTGTAAAGGAATTGAGTTGAATAGTGAATACGGAGTATATATATTGAATATGGTTAAATATGATTTTAGTCCTATTTTTGTTTTTTATCTTCGTACATTTTGTTAAACCATCATTACAAAGTTTTTTATTTTAAAAATGGTCCTTATACCTAGTTAGTACTTCTAATCTTGCAATTCAAATTACCTTGGACACAATAAAACTTTTTTAATATCAGAGCATGTACAACAATGTGGAAATCAGCCGCCATGCCATGCCATGTCATCAATATTCATGGAGCACGAGGCAATTCATGCGCCTTCCACCCCCCTTTCCGTGGCAGGTGCGAGGCAATTGTTCTCATTTTTTCTTTTATTTTTTATTTTTACTAGTATCACACCCGTGCGTTGCACGGGTCATTTTTATGTCATTAAATTCAAATCATTTTTCAATGATAATAAATGAGATGTAATAGAATATAGAGATTATATTATTTTAAGATAAAAAACATCACTGCTTTACAATTTTCAAAAGACTTCTTTATAGACTACATTATTTGTACAATTTATGGGGATATTGTCTTCATTGCATATTAGAATCTTCAAGCCACTACGATTAGTTACCCTTGAAACTGTAACATAGAGTTGTTCATAACTTAACACATCAATAGTGCGGACCTCTCATCAATATTTTTTAAAGCGGTTATGATCCCCATGTTCGTACAAAAGGCGATGTTGAAGCACTGAATAAAAACACACGTTGAATAATCTTACTACCTTGGCCTGGAAAAGGACCGTATTTATAGTATATAATTCTAATAGGCTAATTATAGTAAGAAGGGTTAAATTTTTTCGAATTTGGGTGTGTAATTATTCTTACCATAATTATTTTTTTCGAAACTGGGTGTATAATTATTCTTACCATAATTATATTATACTATAATCATTGATTCCAATTTCCAATTTCCTAGCCACACGGTTATACATAATTAATTATTTCCAATTTCAAATAGTTGATTCCAATTTTAATAAAAATTTACGCGTTCCAGTTTTATAACTTACCTAGTCACACGGTTATACAATCAATATGTTGGTTAATTATTACTTTTTTTAATTATTTCCAATTTTAATAACGTAATAATAATAACACTTTTAAACATATTTTGGATTTTTGGTTTTTTGGATTTTTGGATATTACCTTTTTTTAATTATTTCCGATTTCAAATCGTTGATACCAATTTTAATAAAAATTTACGCTTTCCAATAAAGTAACTAACTTTTTTTGCTAGTATAATTTCGAACACTTTAAAAATGACAGTTAATTATTCTTACCATAATTTCGGACGCTTTCCAATCAGTACTCATAATAACGTTGGTTAATTATTACCATATAATACATTGATTCCATTTTTATTAAAAACTTACGCTTTGTAATTTTATAACTTACCTTTTTTAATTATTTCCAATTTCAATACGTTGATTCCAATTTTAATAAAGTAAAATTGTATTAACTTCAATACGTTAATTATTATAAAGATAATAATTATATTAACTTCACGCTTTCCATTTTATATTATTATAATTTTGGATACTTACCATTTAATTTCACAATTGCCAAATGTAATGGCCATACTTCGTGCACGGGTTAAAAATGGACACTATAATTTCAGATACTTACCATTTATATAGGTAATAATTAAACGGAGTAATAATTATTACATTTTTTGGTTATTACTTTTCTTGCTATTAAACATAAATATATATATATATATATATATATATATATATAAAGGGTTTTACCGTATTATTTTTTTCCAAAACTGTGTGTATAATTATGCTTACCATAATTATATTATACTATAATCATACACACGTTTTTTATATAACCTAGTCACAGGGTAATTATATAATTCTATAATTATGGTAAGAATAATCATGCACCCGTTTTTAATAGCATTGATTGGCGTGTATTAAAGTTTATAAATATTTTTTATAAATAATTTTTGCCTATTTTACAAATATTTTTTATAACTTACCTTTCTTGCTAGTATAAATTTCGGACACTTTAAAAATGACAATTAATTATTATTAATATAATATAATAATTATACTTATAAAACATAAATTTTATATTACTTTAATTTCGGACACTTACCATTTTAACTTCAAATTACCATATATAATGGCCATACTTTTTGGGCGGGAAAATGCAATATTGACTCCATGTCTTTTTAAATAAAGTATGGATTTTATTTTTAGAAAATAAGATGCATTTTTGTAAAAAAAAAATCCAAGAAGAAGACATATTTTTATTACAAATTACATGTACGAAATAATTTTTGATAAGTAAAATATTCAAAAAAAAGTGTAAGAAATGATAAAAATAATAGCTTGTCACTACAGGACATGTCATTCTACTCATTTGTCACACGCTGACTGAACTAATTTTAATTGTCTAAAAGATTTCACATCATCGTGTGACATTACATTTCTTACTTGCCATTCTACTTGCTCTTACTGTAATGGCCTAGTGTTTGGGATTTAGGAAATCGTATCATCCATCAAGTGCATATTATTTCTATGGTAAATTTCATAATTGGTCCTTTATGATATGATGGTTTCCCTATTCAGTCCTCTATTATCAAATATTACCCCGGTGGTCCTTTTATGGATATATTTCTACAAATAATCCTTTTTGATCTTATATCATGTTGGTATTAATTTAAGGGCTAAAAGTGTTATTTCACATTGATAATATATCTTTCTTGTCATACACAATTCCAAAGGTCACTCCTAATGCGTCATTTGTGAATTACAATTGCTTTCTACTACTACTATAGTCTATAGATGTGGTCTTTCGTTGGAATCTTAGCTCAAAATCATAGTCATTATTTTTGTATTATTCGTCTAACCAATATCAAAATACATTACTGGACATAAGGTTGATGTCAAATTATACTTTTAGTCTTTGAATTACCCCAACATGATAGAAGATTAAAAAGGGACAATTTGTAGAAAAACACCTATAAAAGGACTACGAGAGTAATATTTGATAATAGAAGACTAAATATGAAAATCCACTGTTATAAAGGATCAATTATAAAATTCACTCTTATTTCTATAACCATTGCAAATAAAACAATTTAAAAGTATAAATATTCTTTAAACTAAAACATGAAAGTTAGTGTTATACACCATCATAACTCAAACCATCAAAAGACACTAGATTAATACTTTATAAATGATTCAATTCATGATTTATACCTGAAAATAATTATGCATCTCAATGTTTATTATACATTGAAAATCGTATTTGATTAGTTGTCTAAATTTTCGATTACAAACAAAAACACAACATTCCATTAAAATCGGTTGTTGATATACTCCGTATAATTTTTTCGAATACAAATAAGAATATTGAATAGATTCAACTCAATTCATCTTCAAATTAGCTACAACTAATATATATTGAAGCATAATCAGAAAATATTTGGTTGAATTTTTTCATAACTATATTTACATGATTTAAGATTAATTGATACCATAAGTTGACACTAGACAAAGATAGATCAATATGATTAGCAATATAGATTTTTGTATGTATAACCACATATCTATATATTGCAACTCTTTAAAGTGACTAATCAAAAACCAATCAAGAGGCCAAAAACCCATCAACCCTTGCATTGTTTTTCCTAGACAAGAACTTCATGCAAATTGGTGGATTCACCCCAACCAAAGCCAGCACAGATTGAGGCAAAGTCCAAATCCCATCCCCACATATCAGCCCGGACGCGACCGCGGGGGCAAACGCCTCAGCCTTCCTCTTGTTCACCGCTCTCCAGATGAAGAGGATCAGGCTTCCGACACACATGTCGATGGCGAAGTAACTCCCGAGATAGAACGGTATCGCCATCGCCATCGGGATCGGGATGAACCTCGCCCGCTTCTTCCCCACCGCGTCCCTTATGCCGTTAACGATGATGGACCCCGCGAAGAAGACGTAGCATAGCGTGAGGCAATTCTTTGGTAGGGCCGAGAAGCCTTCGACCCCCAAGATGGACATGTTGCGGTAGACTAAAGCGTAGGGCGCGGGGTACTCAGACCCGGGCTTGCCCAAGTCGTGGAACGCGTTGTAGAAGAGCCAAAACACACAAGGGGAGATCACACACCCCATCGCGGTCCCGATGATCTGGCTCACGAACATGGACCGAGGGGATGCCAGGGTAAGGTACCCGGTCTTGAAGTCTTGTGTGAGGTCCGACGCAGTGGAAACGATGTTCATCATGACGCCACACGCAGCGAGTCCAGCAAGGACGCCGCCATGGGCCGCCCCCGCCCACGCCCCGATCGTGAAGATCGCGAGCTTCCCGTACGTGGATGCCAAGGACCAGTCCGTGAGGCCCGCTCCGTAGGCATTACAAAAGGCGAGCACGGGAGCGAGAATGTAGATCACGACAATGTAGTACCACTTGAGCTGGTGGAAGATGTGCGGGAGCGATATCGTCGAGATCACGGCGATCGCAACGTATCCGGAAACCGCAAACCACATCGGGATTTGGTCCTTGAGGAAAACCTCTCTCCTTCGCTTGTCGTCAGCCGACACAGGAGGTTCGTCCATAGGAGATTGTCCCGCGACCGGAAGGACATACTTGTTTCTCATTTGGTGATACAATCCATACAGTGTGTGTCCCAACACCTTGCAAAAATTGTAGAGACCGTCTCCAAGAATCATGGCAATTGCTATGAAAACCTGCACTCCATCAAATCAAATCAAATCAGAAACAACTTTTTCAGAACCGAATCAAAATAACAACAAACCGAGAAAAATACCGCGGCAATATTACTTACCCGATAACCTTGCAAGCCATGAAGGCTGCCCTCACTGAGATCTGCTGGGAACCAATGACCCTTTTGGTCCTTTATGAGAGGCCACATGATCCCCCATGAAAGGATTCCACCAAGCAACACAGAAATGTTGATCAGATATGGACAGATCATCCCAACACCAACATAGGTTGCTGAGAAATCAAAGTAAAACTTGCTTTCATAGGCTTTGAGCCCAAATGTGGGAAAATTTGCAAACCCACATGCATCCCCTGCAGTAAAAAACCACTGGAAGAAACCCCAGAGGAAGCTGAATGTGAAACATTTCCCCAGTGCTTTAACTTGCTTCCTGCACAATTGATTGGAAGGTAAAAAAAAGTTCAAAAAAATGAGAAGGGTACAATGGTCATACTAACTCTAGAAGTTGGTGTATAGTACTTTGCCAGTTTAGCTCCTTTTGGGGTGTGAAAGCTGTTGATTAAGTGTGCAGTCGCTGTTCCACTTGGGTATGTGAGTTTGAAGTCAATGATCATTATCTGAGACATCAAACATGTAACAAATAATCAGTGCTTAAGGTATGAATGAATGCACACACGATTTATATATATATATATATATATATATATATATATATATATATATATATATATATTCATTCAATTTTTGATGTGTCATAATAGTCATATAAAAGTGAACGGAGGGAATATATGCTCCGTCAGATAAATATAAAACGAGCATATAAAATGCAGTAAATTATATTAAGCTGAGATGATATACCTTTCGAAGAGGGACAACTGAAAAGAGCCCAAGAAAGCTAACAACAAAGAGAAATCCAATCATCCAAACAAGCCCCGGCTGTTTGATGTTCTGAGCATTGTTTGCTTCGGTTGATTGACTGGCCACAATATCACTCATTCCAAACATGTAGCTTCCAAAGCCTCCTGCTCAATTGAATGATCATTTAGTCTAATGGCCTGTTTGGGAGGATGGAAATGACTTTCGAAAGTCATCATTTTTCAGTGTTTGGTTATTCTGAAATTTGAATTCCAAAGTCAACAGAAAATGAAACTTATTTGGAGTATTTTGTCTCCCCTTTTTTACGGAATACATTTTCTTCATTCCCGTATTGTAAATCACCGCGTCTTATTACATTACAACAAGAAAAACTTTTTTTTTTTCATTTTAAAACTTTCAACCAAACACTTGAAAAACTTCAAAAAACTGAACTTATTTTCGGAGAGTCATTTTTCAGAATTCATTTTCGAAGCCAATTTTCATCTTTATAAACTGACTCAAAGATATGTTTGGACTCCATCATCTAACATATGCATTCCAAACCGGCATTTTTTACTCCGTAGTTGTTAAGATATCTTTCGATGGATCGGGTTTAGACCCAAACCTGAATAAAACCCGCATCTTTTTAGCAAGTCTGGGCCTAAAAAATCTGTTTACCCATATCTGAACTGTACCCGTTATAGTGTAACTAAAAGGCCGGGTATAGTGTAACTAGTTCCGACCCATTTACATAATATATAACAATAAATATTACAAGTATTTTTTTAATTCTACACAATCCAAGTCTAATCGAAAAGCCCAACTTCAACCACATGTAAACAATATCCACGTATCTAACTATCCATGACCTTTGAAAGCCTCAATTAACAAGTACAAAGTAAGATATGCGGGAAAAGTTTAATTGTCCATTATTTTTTTTTAGTTTTTTTATCAATGATATATGGTATAACAATTATTTAGAATATGAAATTCTTTGTTTGAAGGAATACTATCATAGTGTGATACTAGTCTCATTTTTGTTATTATTCAATTCAGATATTTTTCTTTTTTAGTATTTGTACTGATTTTTGTTATATTATAAAGTACAAAGGATATCAACTTTTATCATGGGTATACCCAACCCAATACTGAGACCCAACGGCTCCAAATCTAGGATCCAACATCAAGACCCGTTGGGTAAATGAATGCCGATTGGATACACATTTTTTATGGGTACAAGTTTAGAACATCATGGTCCGGCTTGATCCCGACCCATTGAGAGGCTTATAGACAAAGAAAATAATGCAAAAACAAATATTTTCTAGTGATTTGGTTAAATAATGACTTTGACATTTAATAAACATGGGAAAGAAGAGGTGGGGCCAAAATATGATGCATATAATGATATACCTATTCACATCATTCACATGTAGGGGTCTACTCCTTTGTCCTTCCCATAAAAGATTTCTCATTTTTTTGTTTTCATTTGTTCAAAAAATGTGATTTAGAATACTTGTCTATATTATACGAATCCAAACAAGTCACTTTTCATTATTCAATATCTTTTCAACTCTTATTTTTGGAAGTTAAAGCAATGAAATTAATTTGGAACATTAGTCGACAAAATCTGGTCTAAAATTTATTAGGTATTAAATGATCAAAAGTCAACTTTTCATGTTTTAATGAGAGCCAACTGGCAAAAATTCAAACACACAAATCAATTGTCAATAGTCAACCATAAAAGTGTACACACATATGGAGTATTTCTCTTCTGCTCTTCCAAAATTAAACTTTCCACTTTGAATTTTATAGAGTTAAAATATTTTAATTTTTTCCCTCTTTCCATCCCAAATTTTATTTATGGCTTTGATTTTTAGTTTTTTTAAGATGCAAATTGCAGTTGAGATTTATGCACTTGAAAGAAAGATAATATTAATCAACCAATACTCACTTTAAAAGGAATGATAAATTCATTTTAAGAAAACATAAAAAGGAAAGTGAGAAATTTTCGGATGAAGTATTAAACACCTCACCATATTGGGAAGTCAAAAATAGGAAAATATAATAGGAGCAATAAATGCCTAATATATTGTGATTAATGAGATAAAACACATTAATGGACTCACAGTTGGGTCCAGCATTATGTGGGCCCACATTCTGTGTGAACATAGAAAAATGTTTATAAACATTATTTCAAATTTTGAACTACACTGTAAAATTTGTCTATATTCTTGTTTGGAAACTGCAATTTTAATTAGTATTAGCATTTTATATATGCAAAGCTAAAGATCAACACTAAAGTTGTAACAGACCCTATGTAATTCAAAATTTTAGGAGTAATTTAAGTTCAATAAGCACACATTTAGCTAATTTCATGAACATATATTGTTCATATCGAAATTCTGATTATTTCCAAAATAAAAAAAATAAAAAGAAAAAAAAAGAATTTTCCTCACTATTTCAAGATTTAGTCCAAACATCCTTTCTGTCATTGCCCTCAAACAGTAACCAATATTCTTTTTGGAGAAAGTTTGTTACTCCTTCCATCACAATGTATATCGTTGTCACTATCAAGGCTCTTCAATAACTTGTGTTTGTTTGTATATTTTTATTAATAATTTGATAAAATAAAATATTCTTGTAACCTCTTTTTTTATAGAATTTTTCATGTACTTTTAAATAGTGTAAGTTATACTTTTTATTTCTATACTAAGTTGTAATTAAAATGATTTTAAAATGATAGAACTTTGAACGTTGTGTGGAGTGTGGTATCTAATATAGGACAAGGGGTCAGGGGAGTATGACTTATGACATCAATAATGGTGTTCTCATGTGCATGGCTTCCTATGGATTTTGTGGAAATGACAAAAACAACCTTCTCTATTGTACTCTCCTTGTTAGTCAAACTAAGACTATAACTCATATCCGGGATGGGTTTATTTTTATTAAAAAAGTGAAATGAATTTAAAATTTGAAGGAAAAAGATATATGAACATTTACAAAGGTCCTGTTTGGGAATATCAAAATGCTATATACTGTGGGCGTTTAGGGTTAATATTTTCAAAGTCATCTACACCGTTAAAATTTTATCCAAAACGCTAAATATAATCTCTAAAGTTATTTCCAAAGATAGAAAAGTAGGGCGAGAAATGGAAGAGAAATTACCACTAAAAGCAATGCCGGAGGAGGCGACCACGCAAGTCTGGATCACGGTGTTCTCTTGGCGGGTAAAGGGCTGTTTGAGGAGCCCAGATTTGCCGAGAAGTTTGGTCCAACTCTTGAGGAAGAAGAAGCCCAACAGGCCCGCGGAGACGTTGAGAGAAGGAATGATTCCGGTGGTGAGATTCAGCTTCATCACTATGAATGTGAACAGGACGCTCAAGGCCAGGCTCACCATTAACGCCCTCACCGTCAACTGGTCCCGCCATGGCAGGACCTTCTCTCCAGATCCTTCGAAGATCTTCTCTACGGAATCGCAATCGGCCCCTTCTTCTTGTTCTTCTCTTTCTCCGGCCGGGTATCGATCCCTCCGTGAGACGCTGGCGGATCGATCCATTGGCGGCGGCCGGATCTGGAATGTAGAGTAATGGCGGTTGGGGGAAAAGCAGAGTATTGTGTGAGGAGAGAGGGTGAGGGGAGCGGAGCGTTTACGTATTTATTCTTTCTGTAGATTTGGTGGGTTGGACTTTTTCTATGTGTCATAAATGTATTGTTCTCACTAAACAAAATTTAGGAGTATTTATTTACAAAAAATTGCTACTCCCTTTCTTTGCCCTATTGTTTTTCATTAATCATTATAAATTCTCCATTATCTTAAAGTATCTAAAAATTCATTTATTTCTAAGTGGCATTTCTTTCATCTCTATCGCATATGCAAGAACCATTATTTTTTCATCTTCTTATCCCAAAAATGGGAATAGAACAAAAATATAATTAAAAAATGGTGAAAGTATTGAAATTAAGAGGTTCATATTTTTTATCCCAAAATCAAATTATAATGCCAGTATATAGTACCAAAGAAATACAGTAGGATGCCATTATACAATGTTATAATGTCACAGTGGAAATTTCTACTTTGAGATAAAAATATTAAACTTATATCTTGAAGATAAATGTTATGCATGTTTTACTTCTATTTAAGGTGATTTATTTCCAAAAATTTGTTGTTGGTACTCCAAATAAAATAATAATAATAATAATAAAAGGAAAAAAATGATGATGATGATTGAACAAGTGGGTATGATAGAAGGATGGACGAAAAATCTCTCATGGTTAAATTTTTAGATAATTTAAGGCATCCCAAAATTTATCTAAAAAACAATGGATCATCCAAGTTTTTACCCCAAAATTGGAGGTATCCGACATCAATTTCTTGAGAAGATGAAAAGATAACTGAGCAAGTGGGTATGACGGAGGGATGAACAGAAAAGTCTCATATCAAGTGAGTTTTCGGATATTATAAGACACTCTTGAGTATATGTTGAAAAAAGATGAGACCCGTAAAATCTTACCAGAAAACTAAAGATAGTCAACTGCAATTTTTTATTTACTTGCCACAAATTTTGTGTGTATTGTGTGTGTGTAGGGTTAGAAAAAAAGAGAATGATGTTGGAAGAAACTAGAAAAATTAGAAGAAACTAGAAGGAATTGAAAGGAACTCGAAGTAACTAAAAGAAATTAAATGAAACTTAGAGATATTAAATGAAATTATCACATTCCGTATATACAAAATTATGTGCGCTTCTCTTGACATAATCACATTCCATATATAGCATGTGGGTTTCCATATTTAGTCCTCTATTATCTAATATTACCCTCGTAGCCTTTTTTAAGGGTGCCTTTTCACAAATGGTCTTTTTTTAGATCTTTCACCATGTGGGTGTTAATTTAAAGGTTAAAAGTATAATTTGACATCAACATTATGACTAGTGACGTGTTCTGATATTGGTTAAGTGGATAACACAAAAATAATGACTATGATTGTGGACTAGAATTCCAACAAAAGACCACATTTGTAGACTATGGTTGTAGTAGAAAGTGAATGTAATTCACAAACGATGCAAACGGAATAACCTTTGGAATTGTGTATGACAAAAAAGATATATTATCATTGTGAAATTACACTTTTAGCCTTCAAATTAACTCCAACATGATAGAAGATCAAAAAAAGGACTATTTGTGGAAAGATACCCATAAAAGAAGGACCACTGGGGTAATACGAAGTATTTGATAATAAAGGACTAAATAGGGAAACCCACTTGTTATAAAGGATCAATTATGGAATTTACTCAAAAGACTATATATAAAATTAAGTGACTGTATTATAATTAAGTGCTGTCATTTTGAATGTGTTCTCATTTCTCATTTCGGATAAAATAGCTTAGCGGTTAGTATAAGGATGATATAAGCCGACAAGGAAAATATATATCTCAAAATTAAAGCAATCGAAAATGAATTCGTTTGACATACACAAAGCGACGGGTTTCCTTGTTCCGCGTACCCGATTATACATTCACCGGGAACGTCACCATGTCATGCTCCTTCTCTTTTAAGATTATTTTTCTAAGGACGACCCGCATTTTTCAAGTGATCATTTCCGTTAGCATTTTCAAATGTGTCGTGTACAATTCCTTCAAACAGTATTTGCACTCGCAACTCGTGACGTGTATTTCGAGCAACGCCTGGATAGTGTTGAACGAGAGGGCATATCCACTACACAAAAATGTACAATCGTGATTAGGCAGCTAGCGCACGATACCTGTGCTGACATTTTTCACGAGTGCCTCCACAATGACAACTCTACAAGCCGAGAATGCTTGACAATTTTTTGCCAATACATTGTCGGTTGAAAAAGACATTGTCACAATAATAAATATTCCCTTGATTAGCCATATATGAATATCCTCGATTAATAAACAACGTCCATAATTTTCACAATGTCCATCATTAGTGAACAGTATTCATAATTTTTACAATGTTCATAAAAAAGAAAATATAAGCAGACGAATCAAGAAAAGAAAGAATCGATCAAGAGAGAAAAAATACCGTTTGTATTTTATATGGAGTAATTAACATACAAGGGTGTTTTAGTGCCATCAATCCTTTATCCTTTATATATATAAAGCAGACTCCGAGCTATAAGAACGTGACATTTGGCAGTGCTAAAGAGCGACATGTGGCAAAATCGGCCGATCGAACCAGTCGGACCAATTTTTTTTTTTTTTGCAATTTTTTTTCCAAAAGCATACCACCATGGGGGTTTGAACCCAAACTAGGGTGCTTTTTTTTGAGTTCCTAATCATCCAAGCTATGGTGCTTTTTGTTACAATTCCACTAAACCTTTTATGATATTTCATAATTAAAAAAGGATTGTATAAAAATTTCCTTTTAATTATAAAAAATATAATCTTTTAATATAATATTTGAGACTACGTTTGCTAGAAAGTCTCTAAGTGTAAAAAAACGAATCACGTATTTTTCGTACGCGAATTTTATCAAAATTTTACATAGATATGAAGTGGGGGACCTAAATTAGAAAAATGTTAATCTGAAAGAGTCATTTTAAAAAATTACTCTACATTTAAATGTTGAAAATAACTAAATTTCCTCCATTGAATATCCATTTAAAAAACATTTACGGAAGACACTGAGTGAATAAATCTCAACTATAAAGTACTACATAGATAATTAATGCTTAATAACACTGATTTTGGAAAATACATTATTCGAAAACACTATTTTAAGATTAATCAAAGAAATTTATAATTTATAATTAGGTGACTAAAAGACTTAAAACTATACTCCCTCCGTCCCGTTTTAATCACCATTTTGACTTTGAGGCATATTTAAGAAAGAAAAAAAATAGAGTTGACTTTTCGAAATTGCCATTACTTTTTAGGAAGGGTGACGATAAATGAGAATATAAGGTGGAGAAGAGTGACTTATTTTAGAGGTAGTTTAGGTATTTTACTCTTAATTTACGATAACAAGAAACATACAACTTATTTTGTGACGAAGAAAAAATGAAAACATACAATTTAAAATGGGACAGAGGGAATAATTCTAAGAAAATTATACGTACGTGTAATGATTATGTACTTTATTTTTAGACAAATGATTAATATGTATACTGTAATATTGACTCAATGCATATCTTATATAGAAGTTTTGTTTATGGTAAGATGAGTGATTGTGATATGAAATAAAAGTATTTCCATACAATTTAACAATTTTTAAAATATTTAATATTTAAAATAAACAAATTAGAAAAAAGACTTAATAAGACTTTTATACTTTATCTTGGTAACTTGGTTTACTACTTTAATCAAAATAATCTTATATTGTAACTTACAATTTACTCAATACATACTTATATTGTGTTACAATTCTGAATGTTATACATAAAATTAAGAAATTTTGAATGAGAGAGGACTTACTTCCTACATTTTTATTTACGCAATCGTACATGGAAACTTTATAGGATGATATTTTATGAGACAACATAGATTTATGCAAAGAAGATCGTGACAGAGAAAATCAAGGTGTGGAGGGGAGCGTGAGAAAATTTGTGACAATGAAAATTTAGGATAATAAAAAAAGTAAGAAAAATTGTGCAGAAAATCCAAGGTGCAATAGCTAATAAGTTCGAGACTCAGTTATAGGTTACAACCACAAAATACAATTTCCAATTTGTAACTATTTGTATTTTGATAGAACATTTTATATCTTGACGAGAATACTATCTTGACAAAATCATTGGAGCACTAACATTTTAATATTTTTCTAAAATCAATGTGGGGTTAGAAGAATAATTGATTCTTAATATTTTAAAATTAAAATTTTAATCATAGAAATTTAGGACACTAATTTAAAATTTTGTTTTTTTAATAATGCAAGAAAGAATAATTTGGGGGGGAGGGGGGGGGGTTGATTGGGATTATTTTTTTGAACAAAGTACAAATATTATTCCACAATCAAACATACAAAATTTCCGCTAAACAGCGATTACCTCTACTTCCCATACAATTAGACTACCTATTTTTGGGTAATATATAGATAGCTACATGGTACTTTATATAATCAATACACTTCCCAGTAGACATTGCTTCCTTCCCATGTATGATTTGGTTTCTTACTCTCCAAATTGCATAACAACACGCATTGAAGGTGGCAGCCCTCAGTTTTCTCTCCTTTCTGCTTTTGCATCTAGCCAGCATCTCCTCTATCTCCTTCAGTTCCTGCACCTGGATATTCACACCCATCCAAATAGCTATCTCCTGGTGTATTATTGTAGTGTACTTACAGGAGCAAAATATATGATTGACATCTTCTTCATGTTGTCCACAGAGAACACATTTTGTGTCAATCTGTAGGAATTTACTTAGTCTGCTTTTTGTTTTTGTTTGTAACCTCCCCTTCCAGGACAGCCAAGCTATAACTTGGTGTTTTGGTTGGGTCCAGTTATTCCACACTGCATTAGCCCAACTCACCTTTGGTTTCTCACCCATGAGCCATTTATATCCTTCTTTGATAGTATACTCCTCCTTCATGGTCATGTTTTTGAATTCAGTCCTCACCTTCAGTAGTTTTTTCCAGTAAAAGCAAGTGTCCCCTGTTTTTTGGATGAGAAGAATCGTACGAAGTATTTTTTTTACTACCTCCGTTCCTGAGTATTTGTCCAGTTTTGACTTTTTCCAGTTAATTATTTTCAAAATTTGACTCAGAATTAAATAAAATATATATTATATATTAAGTAGATAAAATAATATTTTGAAAATGAATGAAATAATAATTCAAATGAAACTAAATTTGTATCAATATCTAATAGCATTTTTATTTAATTTGACGTCAAAATTTACAAATTTTGACCAAAAAACAAAAGTGGATAAATACTCAGGGACATAATAAGTATATAAGGGTAATTTAGGTTTTTTAAATTAATGTAAGGAAAAAGAATCATTAGATCACTAATACTTTTTGTATGAATATATTTTTGAATTAATACAGCGAGAAAAATTATAGATTTGTAGAAATATATCAAACCTAGATCATTTATATTTGACCTTTAAATAATATGCCAAATAAATTAGAATTCAAGATCCACATTATAGAATCGAAAAAAATTTGTCCGATCCCGTNGACCAAAAAACAAAAGTGGATAAATACTCAGGGACATAATAAGTATATAAGGGTAATTTAGGTTTTTTAAATTAATGTAAGGAAAAAGAATCATTAGATCACTAATACTTTTTGTATGAATATATTTTTGAATTAATACAGCGAGAAAAATTATAGATTTGTAGAAATATATCAAACCTAGATCATTTATATTTGACCTTTAAATAATATGCCAAATAAATTAGAATTCAAGATCCACATTATAGAATCGAAAAAAATTTGTCCGATCCCGTGCGTGGCACGGGTAGAAGTACTAGTTTTTAAAAAAATTAAAGTTTCACGAGCAAAGTTCGAAAAAGATTACGCCTGCACGTTAGGGGGGCATGTTAGAATATAAGAAATATTTTCTGGACCACAAGTTCGAGCTTTTGGTCGAGTTGGTTC
Source organism: Cuscuta campestris (assembly GCA_900332095.2). Classification (NCBI taxonomy): domain Eukaryota; kingdom Viridiplantae; phylum Streptophyta; class Magnoliopsida; order Solanales; family Convolvulaceae; genus Cuscuta; species Cuscuta campestris. The sequence goes on along the minus strand of OOIL02006828.1, from coordinate 698,736 downwards.
CATACCTCCTTGACACTTCTATAAGTGTTTTAGATTAATTTTTAATGGTGTAGATAGATATTGAAAATACCAAAGTTAAACATTGTCGTTAAATAACCTTTTTTCAAAAAGTATATTTTATGATTAATCTTTTATAACAGTGAACTTTCTATATTTGGTCATTTATTATCAAATATCACGTTCATTGTTCTTCTTTTATGATACTTTTCAACAGATAGCCCTTTTTTGATATTTTGTCATGTTCTTGTTAAGTTGAGGATTTAACGTATAATTTCACATCAACTCTATGTCTAGTGGTGTAGCTTTCGTGATGCAAAAACATAAAAGCCGGTATTAAACGTTGAAGTTCTTGTCCATTTATGGTGTTAATTATTTTGATCGTTTTTATCATTTTTACTGTGTCAAAATGAAAAATGAGCCTAACAATCAACAAAAATATGAACAAGCTATTTTTGACGTGGAAACCCAAATTGGGAGAAAACCACAAGCTTTTTCCGGTGGTAGCATGCCAACGAGAAGATTTTATTAATATCGGGGGTAGTACATAATATTTAATCTTGGCATTATAGCCATTGATGGAGCGTTTTAGCTCTATAAAGATGTTATGGATAGTAGAGTAGGTTATTTAATAGTATTATTATTATTATTATTATTATTATTATTATTATTGTAATGTAGATTTTATTAGGTGAGCGAAATTATGAGCTCCTTCGAGGTTTCTTTACGGTTCTTTCCCTCGTCGCTTTTATTGAACCGTCAGGTTAGCGTTAGGGTTTCCTTTTTCCCTATATAAGGAGATGTAACCCTCTTTAGAGTTAATCAAGCAATAAACAAATCAAACCCTAATTTCCTTCCTCCTTCGGTTCGCCGATTCCCTCCTTCGCCTCAATTCTTCTTCTTCTACCTCATCCCATATTCTCAAGAGCTCGAAGACGCTATGATATTTTGTTGTTGAGTGCAAATCAATGAGAGCACCAATGATACGAACTCGTATCGGGATAGGGAAGACTCAGAGCGTCTTCGAGCTCTTGAGAATATGGGATGAAGAAGAAGAAGAATTGAGGCGAAGGAGGGAATCGGCGAACCGAAGGAGGAAGGGAATTAGGGCTTGATTTGTTTATTGCTTGATTAACTCTAAAGGGGGTTACATCTCCTTATATAGGGAAAAAGGAAACCCTAACGCTAACCTGACGGTTCAATAAAAGCGACGAGGGAAAGAACCGTAAAGAAACCTCGAAGGAGCTCATAATTTCGCTCACCTAATAAAATCTACATTATAATAATAATAATAATAATAATAATAATAATAATAATAATAATAATAATAATAATAATAATAATAATACTATTAAATAACCTACTCTACTATCCATAACAAAAGAATAAAGAGGGAGTAGTTATGGAGATAAATATGGTATGAGAGTAAATGGTGAGAGTAAGTATGGTAGAGAGTGATGGGTGGAACTAGTTACACTAATGAGTGATTCCTGAATGTAATTAAGGAAAGTGAGTCGACCATGATGATAGTTAAAGTAAGAGGAGTAATTTGTGGCTAGTGATGATAATTATGGTACTCCGTAATATTAATAAGGAAATTTGGACCGAGATGTCTGGGCCAAATAATATTTCCCATCATCCATCATCCCCGAATAGTGGTGTAGCTTTTGTGACGTAAAAGCATAAGAGCGGGTATTGGTCATCCCGAAGTGACGCGCTAAATCTTATACTCCCTCTCTTCCTATTTAACTTGCATGCTGGATATTACAAACTTAAGGTTTAATCAACGTCTTTTAATTTCTTCAAACTCCTTTTCAGTTTTTTTCAACTTCTTCCAACTACAACTTTAAAAAGGTATTTAAATATGATCGAATATACAATTACATTATATATCCAGATTTATAACGTATTAACTCAAACACGATCAAGGATGAATTCTTTTTTCATACTCCTAAAAATTTAAAGTTATGTTAATTTTTTATTCAGGTGATCGTTTAATTGAGTGTCTTTTAAACACCTTAATTCTTCTAATTTTTTCCAAGTTTTTTCCAGCATTTTCTAGCTTCTTTCATGTATTTCCAATATCAAACTCTGAAATTCCAGCCTAAAAGAACATGGCTCAAATAGAAACGCGTACACTGTGTTGGCAAGTAAGAAATAAAATGACACACGATGACATGGAAAGTCTCAACTAATAAAAAACAGTCTAGTCAGCGTGTGGCATGAGAGTGGAGTGGCATGTTATGCAGTGGTAAGTAATTGTTTTAATCAATTTTACTTTTTTTACACATTTTAATTTTTTTTTGAATGCTATTGACTCTATTACAAGGTAGTATCTGTTCATACTATTCTCAAGCTAATGACTAATGACGCACAAAGAGCCAATGCTGCTGCCTTCGCTGGGGCTCGAACCTGGGTGAACTTCCCCATGAATCCTGGGGAGTGGGCTTGCTACCACTCAAGCCAGGGGAGAAGTTCACACATTTTAATTTTAATTGTTTAAATTTATTCTATTTATATTTTTTTCAAATAAAAAAATAAAAATATTTAAAAAATATTTAAATTATTTAAATTTATTTTGTTTATATTTTTATAAACTATACTCTTTTTAAATATATTTCTTATTTAAAAAATAAACTTAAAAAAATAAAAAAAATTATGTTTTTTTTTCAAATTTTACATTTTTTTACATGTCTTATTTTTACTACAAAGTATTAAAAATGAATTTACTTAGGTTTTTTCCAAAAAAATATATCTACTTTTTAAAAATCTTCTATTTTATGGAGGAAAAAAGAAAAGAAAACAAAAATACTTGCCTCGCCCATTACTTTCCATGCATGTCAAATTTCTACATTCTTGCGAGGCATTTTGCTTGCTTGGCTTATGTGGCAGGCGTGGCAGTGGCATAGCCACGCCACTGCCCGTGCTCTTAGGCCAGAACTTGACATCATATTCGGCACTACATACTCAAACACTTTGATATCATAAAATCTTATTTTAGTATACAATCATTGAAAGTTCTATTTGAGGATATGAATCACATTTAAGGTTTAGTCACACCATACTCTTTTAAATACTAAATTTTATTTTTAAATCTAACCTTTATTTTATACCGAGTATTCTAGATTAGTTGAATTAAATACGGAGTATAAATTTTGCCAACTGTGGTAAACTGGTACGGACTACAATACTTCTTCCATCCATTAATTTCTTTGTCACTTTTCTTTTTAGACTGTCTAAAAATTCCTTTCCTGTTTCTTATTTTGGTAAAAATTTCTTTCCTGTTTCATCACATCAAAAACAACAGGTAAAATTTTTATAATTTTTATTTTTTTAATATCCATGTCAAGTCAAAACTGGAAAGAAATTTTTGAAGGAAGAGAGTGATCCGCAATGCCCCATTAATGGGGAGTACATTGACATGGCATGTTTCCCGCCCATTGGAGTGGTTAAAATTGATAAACAACCCCTAAACACGTGATATGGCTAATTTTGAGCATAGTAAAAAACATACGTACACAGTATTTTATTTGGAGTTTGATTGGAAACAATTAAAATGAACAATACACAAAACTTTGTGGTGAGTAGAATGGTATTTTTATGTCCCAAAATCTCTTTTACATTTGATTTTTTTCTTGGTCAAACTTTAAAAATTTTGATTGCAACTTTTAAAAAAAGCACATTTGATTATAAAGTAAATTTATTATAATTGACTTTATTTATATTGAATAGATTTTATATAGCATCAAATTTTCAAATAACGTATTTTTGTACAAATATACGGAGTAGTTTTTTAAGTCAAGCATTTGTTTAAATCATCACAAGATAACTTTCACTTCTTTTTTGATAAAAAAAGAAATAAGTAGCTTACAAAATTTTTTTCTTTCCTAAATAAATATTCAACATTTCTCGTAGAGATTTGAACATATGGCCTTACTATTTAGAAAAGTTGTAAGATGTCACTCGACAATGAGATTAGTATTTTTTTCGTTCCAAATTAATTTACATAGGTATTATTCACAAGGTAAATGTCATTCACTTTATTTTCTAATTTTTGTTACTCATTTGATTAAATAATATAGTAATGTCATCTCTTGTTTCGTAGAGTTTTGGATATTATTTTTTAATATGTAAATTTTATTTTATAATTATACACTAGTTCTAAAATAAATTATTTTGAAAATAATTTTAATCAAACTCCCTCCGTCCCCCAGTTTTTGTCCACTTTCATTTTTACACACCATCCAATGCACTTTTTTAATCCATTTTATCTTGTAACTTGTATATTAAAAAATTATAGAAATTATATACGGAGTATTAATAATCTATATGTTAAGACAAATCAAACAAGATCACACATGACTTTATTTAGGTTTATACATTGAGAGAATTAGATGAGTCAAAGTGCTTAGATGAACAGTTTCAAAAGCCAAAACTAGACAAAAATTGGGGGACGGAGAGAGTATAATAAATCAAAACAAGCGATTTAACTTGAAAGGGGATGAAAGAGTATGTGGTGTTTCTCTATGCCGGTGTTTTTTAGTTTATTGCTGATAAACAATTTTTAACTTATAAATTACTCATAAATAAAATATCTTTTTAAAGACGTGAAATAACTTAAATGGTAGATAAGTCATTTGTAAATATTCATAAATGGTGACAGATAATTTTATGAATAATATAATCAAAACGGACAAATGAAGAAATTGACTTAAAAATAAATAGCTGAGAGTTAAGATTTACATAGTACTTATTCTTGCTTGTAAGCCGATAGAAATATATCATCATCTGAATTATACATTAAAAACTATTTATAATTAATTTTGACTAATATTCTTTCCTTCCCGGAGTATTCGTCCAGTTTTGATTTTTGGAACTGTTCATCTAAGCATTTTGACTCATCAAATTCTCTCAATGTGTAAGCCTAAATATAGTCATGTGTGATCTTGTTTGATTTGTTTTAACATATAAATTATTAATATGTAATTTCTATAATTTTTTAATATACAAATTACAAGATAAAATGGATTAAAAAAATGTATTGGATGGTGTGTAAAAATGAAAGTGAACAAATACTTTGGGACGGAGGTAAGGTAGTAATTTTTAAGAGTAGAAAAACACAATTTTTATCTTAACTAGGGTAGGGTAGGTAAGAAGTCCCATAAACAATAGAGATAAAGGTACTAAGGTTGTGGACAAGTCTGACCAAACAAGTGGTTCACTACAGAGCAATATAGCAGACAATCCTTCTTCATCATTTTCTCCAAAATCTCTTCTATTTCATCCACAAAAACCCAGTTTTAGTTACAGAGAAGAAGCTGAACCAAAGAAGAAGAAGAAGAAGAAGCCATGGATCAGCTCAAACCAAGCCCACCAAATTCCAGCCCACTAACCCCTCTCACCTTCTTGGAGAGGACCGCCACCATCTACGGCGACTCCACCTCCCTTATCTACAACTCCGCCGTCTACACCTGGTCCGCCACCCATCTCCGGTGCCTCCGCCTCGCTTCCGCCATCGCCTCCCTCGGAATCCGGCGAGGTCAGGTGGTCTCTGTTCTCGCGCCCAACATCCCTGCCATGTACGAGCTCAATTTCGCCGCCCCCATGGCCGGAGCCGTCCTCAACTCCGTCAACCTCCGCCTCGACGCCCGGACCGTCTCCGTGCTCCTCCGCCACTGCGAGTCAAAGCTGGTGTTCGTTGACTGCCTCTCCGTCGCTCTCATCTGCGATGCTCTGTCCCTGTTTCCGCCGGAATCGCCGCGCCCTCTGTTGGTCCTCATCGAAGACGGCGAGTTCCCGGTGACCGGCCGGCGGGGTGAATTCGTTGACACCTACGAGGGTATGATCGAGAAAGGGGACCCGGGGTTCAATTGGATCCGGCCTGAGAGCGAGTGGGATCCGATTGTCTTGAATTATACCTCCGGGACGACCTCCGCCCCGAAGGGGGCGGTGCACAGTCACCGGGGAGCTTTCATCGTGGCGGCGGACTCCCTGAGCGAATGGGGGGTGCCGAAAGAGCCCGTGTACCTCTGGACGCTAGCAATGTTTCACGCCAACGGTTGGAGCTACACCTGGGGGATGGCGGCGGTGGGGGCCACCAACGTCTGCCTCCGGAAATTCGACTCGGCCGCCATCTACGCCGCCATTCGGGACCACAACGTGACGCACATGTGCGGCGCGCCGGTGGTGCTCAACATGCTATCGAACTCGCCGGACCAAAAACCCCTGTCCCGCCCCGTTCACATCATGACCGCCGGAGCGCCGCCACCGGCGGCGGTGCTGTTGAGAACGGAAGCCCTCGGGTTCATCGTCACCCACGGGTACGGACTCACCGAGACCGGCGGTCTGGTGGTCTCCTGCACCTGGAAGAAGAAATGGAATACGTTCCCAGCAGAGAAGAGGGCAAAAATGAAGTCAAGACAAGGGGTGAGAACACTCGGAATGACGGAAGTCGAGGTGGTGGACCCTGACTCCGGCATTAGGGTCAAGCGAGACGGGAAGTCCCTCGGAGAAGTCGTAATCCGAGGCGGGGCAATCATGCTCGGTTACCTAAAAGACCCCGAAGGAACCTCGAAGTGCATGAAAAACGGGTGGTTCTACACAGGGGACGTTGGGGTGATGCACCACGACGGGTACCTGGAAGTCAAAGACCGGTCAAAGGACGTGATCATCAGTGGCGGAGAGAATCTGAGCAGCGTGGAGGTGGAGTCGGTGTTGTACGCCCACCCGGCGGTCAACGAGGCCGCGGTGGTGGCCCGTCCGGATGAGTTCTGGGGCGAGACGCCTTGCGCTTTTGTGAGCATCAAGGCGGGGGTTAAGAAGAAGCCCACAGAGAGAGAGATCGTGGCATTCTGTAGAGACAGAATGCCACATTATATGGTCCCGAAAACAGTAGTGTTTCGGGACGATCTCCCCAAGACGTCTACGGGGAAGATTCAGAAGTTTGTTCTTAGGGAGATGGCCAAGGCCATGGGCAACTCCAGGTTGAGCAAAATTTGAAGTTAAGTGCCCAATGTTCATCCATGGCTGTTTTTTCTCTACTCAATAATATACCTTCCTCTCATAATTTTATGCAATTTCAATTTATTTTTTAGAAAATTAAACTTCTTATACACTAAATGTTTTGTACTCCAAATTTTACACCAGAGGTATACACCATCATTTTATGTCGGTGTAACGTCTGTGTGATAGTTCACACAGAGACAAAATGTTATTGCAATTTTTTTTGATCGAACTAAGGAGTAGCATATTATGCCAATGCCCAATGCGAATCACTGACAGTACATACATTTATTGTACACTTTGAAGTACACTTCTTGGTGTATTCCCTTGGTTGTTTTTTAATAATAATAAACCAACGTGACTCAAAAGGTAACTTTAATTATAGTACACCAACATGACTCAACAAAACATAAAAGATTCCATCTCTGTACCATTTTGATTTTTGCAAGACACTACAACCGCTAGTTTTTTTGACGGTACAATCATTAATTTTTCATTCCATTCAGAAAAAGAAAATATTACTCCCTCCTTCCTAGTTCCATTTACCAGATTTGACTAAAATTATTTTTAATTTAATTTATTTAATTATGTATGTAAAATTGATAAATAAAATTAAATATTTTAAAACTACATCAAAAATTCTATAAAACAGAAAATGATAAGACTATATTATTTTATCTAATAACTAACAAAAATAGATAAGAAAAATGATTAAAATTTGACCATGTAAATAATAACTGAATAAATCATTTTAGGACGGAGAGAATAATTGAACTCGAAAGGTGGACACCAGTGACCACTCCCAAAAATCAATGATTCCGTGAAGAAAAAATGCTAGGGTTACACCAAATGTGTACCCCATTTATCTCCACCCCCTCCTTGTCCACAAAAAAAGGCAAGAAATTCAAAAAATATATATAAATAAAAATAAAATAAAAATGGATGGTGGAGAAGGGTGTGGTATACATTTGGGGTACACCTAGCATTACTCTTCCGTGAAAGACGAAAATGAGTGGTTCCGGATCCTGGCAGTTAATTATTAAAAAGTACGCAATATTTCACATCAAAAAACTAAAAAAATAATGAGTTTATAAGCTTTTGAATTAAACCAAGTAATCGATTGGATTCAAGTTTTTTAATGTGATCAATTCAACTCAAAAGTTTATACACTTTCACATTAATCCCTCCCAATTCCCAAAGATCTATGACTCTGCAAAAGACGAAGAAATGAGTGGTTCCAACTCGTCGCAACGCGCGACGAGCCTCTCCACGGGGATCTTCGCCACATCTCGGCGGACCCCAATGTCGGAAACAAACCGGCTGACACAATATACGGCGCACCCCATGGCCGCTAGGCCCGGAAAGCTATTAGTCATGAGGCGAAGCGGCGAGGAGACCGCGGCGGTTGCGGCGGCGACAAACGACGCCGCCTGCCCGCTGCGGCCGACGCTGACGGTTGTGAATACGAGCAAACCTGTCTTGCAATATATCGCGAAATCCTCGCAGTTGTTCTTGAAGAGGTTGTAGGCCCCAAAGCCATTTCGGAGGAGGAACTGCGCTCGGTGAAGGACGTCCTCGGGTGGGTCCGAGGGGGCGAGGGTGCACGTTCCTCCTCGGAGCTTGGCGACGAATACGGCGGGGGAAATGCCGTATTGGAAACGGTAGAGGTTGCCGCCGGAAAGGAAACAGTCGAGGCACGAGGAGATCACGCCGTCCGCGGATGATCGGTTGCCGCATGCGGGGCACGGCGAGTTTGGAGAAGGGGATGAGCTCACTATGAGGCTGTCTAGTATGGTTCCTGTCCCAACTTCCTGTCCTGCACCTTGGGTGAAATGGATAACCTCTCCATTGCCAACATATATCCCTGAAGAAATTGTTTAGGAAGCAAGAGATCAATGATGGAATTACCATGGGTAAAACCGTAAAAGCAAAACACTTCTTTTCAACTAGTGACAGTATTTTTTATTTTCCCCTAAAATGAGAGAAATTTGGTATTCACCCCTCTTACTACATGTTGCCTTTTGATTTTCTTTTCTTTTCTTTTTCTTTGTAACCAAACAAGAAAAACCATTTTCCGTCTCATTTTCTTTTCTTTTCCCTTTCAAATTCCTTGAAAAACAGGTAAAAATGTATGAAAAGAAAAAAAAGGAAAACAAAAGAGAAATTTGAAAAGAAAAAAGGAAGGAAAATAAAGGAGGAATTTAAAAGAAAGTAAATGATAGAGAAAATCATTTGTAAATGACCTCGAAAATTCAGAATCCTGTTTTGGTGGGGGTATTTAAATTTAAAATTTTGGAATTGTTCCACTTCCGTTGTTTTGACAATTTGGATGTTGTAAGAGAGACGTATTCTTTAGACTAACATTGGTGTTTAATGTCATATTATGATATTGAGTCATTTAGGACCCTATAGTGCTCCTACTCGGCTACTTTAAGTCCAAACCAATCCCTGCCCTACACCCTCAATCCCTAGCCCCCATGTCCTTATAAACGGATGACATTCACTCATTTTGGGACACTTCTAGTGCTCCATTTACAAAAATGATCGTTCCTACACCCTAACCACCCCACCCCTACTCCAGTCCTACCTTAAGCCCCTTCAAATGTGTGGCTATTATACAATGGATAATAGCCACACATTTGGAGTGGAGGGAGACTTAGGGGGCTGCGAGGGCGGCTGGGGTGGGGCTGAGGTGAGGGTGGTTAGGGGTATGAATTATCAATTTTGCAAACAATGACCTCACCCTTCTTAGCATTGTCAATTCCTTATAGACTTCCAAACAAAGAACTGGAATTCTAAACGCAATCGTATTTTTAATTTGGTTTGCTTTCTCATTTCTCTAGCATTTTTCGGGATCCAAACATAACCTAAACCCGCAGAGATCTTCAAACCAACAGTAATAAGGTCACGAACTTGCAGTAATCAAACGATTAATTTCATCACTTGGCTAATTAAGCACAGATGAATGTTCATTTCATCTGCGATAATTTCATAAATTGCAAAAGCACAGAAAGTGAAAAAAGATAAACACTGCGATCTAACCGTGATGAGCGTAGAGGTAATTGTGCCTCCAGGAGTAGATGTGGTCGCCGGGTTTCAGTTCATCTCTTTCGACCTTGTTCGAGAAGACTGACATCGTTGCGCAACCTCCTCCGCCGTCGAGACCGCCGGATCCGGCGCCGTCTTCTGCCGCTGTAACTGAAATAAGGAGTTGAGGAGGCCGGGGAGGAGAAGGACGTCAGGACGTCACGCTTTGCTTTTGGTTGCTTCCTCTGTAAGATTTGGATTTTCTGATGTAACGAAATTGGAATAAATGCCTTGCTTCCCCAGAAGTCTTTTGGGCCGACCCCGCATCAACGTTTTCCTTGTATTGGGCTTTAATCTTTATCAAAGCTATTTTGGGCCTTCGTGGAACTTTCTAGATATGAATTGGATATAAGATCTTCAAAAAAAATAATGTTTGAATTCAATTTCTAAAACTATTATGGAGATTGACAATAGATATATCTTACTTTATTGATTGGCCCAAGGGACCCAATAATAGAGTTCATCATTTTATTCATAGTGAAAAGTAATGGATGATTTTGGGAATTTAATGTTTTTGAGAGATAATTCTACCATAAACCAAAGTTCCAAAAATACAGTGGCACTGCTAGTGTCACTGTTGGCAAGTGCCAACGGAACTGGCCTTTGAAACATTTTGAACTTTTAAATTAAATGTAATATTATCACTTAGTGACCATTTGCTACACAAAATTGTCAAAATTAGAATTGATTTGGAAATTAAAATTCTATGAAATTGATTTGGATGAAATTAAATTTTCCAGTTTTAATTCATTTTTGGAACTACCAATTCCAAATCATAACTCATAATTAAAGCACACATCATGCCTATCTACACAAAATGACAAGCAATTTGCAGCTAATTACTTATTTTGGGCATCAAAATTGAGAAATGGAATTCATGGAGAAGCAGCGGCTTGTAGTTTAGCAGTCTCATAGTTCTTCTGGTCCTTTGGGATGTCAAGATCCTTAAAGACTGGGCTGTCGACACCAACTCCCATCGCATTAAGCCCATTATCGACATACACAACCGACCCTGTTATGGCTGAAGCCAACGGCGATGCCAGGAAAGCCACTACATTCCCAACTTCCTCTGTGACACCAATGAAGAAGACACATTATTCATTGTTTGTTTTTTAGGCATCATGAAGAACAAGCAAGGGCAAGCCCTTCGGACGAAGGGCCAACTTGGGGATTCTAAGGTTGATCAATCCCCCAAGGAAGCATTTGGGGGGGGGGGGGG
>OOIL02006828.1:588087-672543 GCA_900332095.2 Cuscuta campestris | reverse complement strand
ACGAAGAGAATGACATTGGTCCCGCCGGAATCGGAAAAAGTTCATTTTCCGGCGACTTTGACCGGCGGGCGGCGGCGGCGGGGCCTGGAAGAAAAGAAAAGAAGAAATGGGGTCAAATTGAAAATTTTAAAATATATAAAATTCGAATTTGGCCCTAATGACCGGAAGTTAACCTAGAAACGGGCTAATGGCTCATTAGTGAAAGGATTGTGTAAGTTCAGGGATTTTTGTGAAAGGATTTGAAGTTCAGGTACCACTTCGAAATTTCAGCTAAAGTTCAGGTACCATTAGTGAAATTTACCCATATTTCATACTATATAATTTTATCAATTTAATGCTACTATTCAAATTAATAAATTGATTATAACTTAATTCATACTCCGTATATCATAAATAACTTATTTATATACTCCGTATATAAGAAGTATTTATTATATATATATATATATATATTAAATTTTCAAAAATGTTTGAACTACTGGTTCAACCATTCGAACCACTGGTTCGATCAGTGAACCAATACCTTGACGGGTTGGATCGCTGTTCTGGAAACTATGATTTGGCATAAGATAGCCGATCCCCTTATTAAACTTTGGCTTAAGGCTTAAGCTTTGGAGAAGCCCTAAAAGTGGAGCGAGGCCTAATCAATGAAATGGACAGCTGCTGCGGCGAGAATACGTCGCCGCCGGCGATAGACTTGCAAGACGAAGGCTCAACTCCGGCGAGATCAAGAAAGCTGATTGAGGCATGCCAGGAGTGGGGCTGCTTCAGGGTGTACAACCACCATAGCATCCTCCCGCTGTCGCTCGCGATGGAGATGAAAGAAGTGGTGAGATCTCTGTTCGATCTTCCGCCGGAGGTCAAGCAGAGGAACGCCGACGTTCTCCCCGGCGGCGGGTATGTGGGCCCGACTCCGACCAACCCGCTCTACGAAGCTTTTGGGCTTTATGATATGTCATCTCCTCCAGATGTTGAAGCCTTCTGTGCCCAGCTCCACGCCTCACATCACCAGAGGTCTCTTCTTTCTTCCTCTTCTTCATGAATTCGATTTAAATTACTTTTTTATTCAGAAAAATCAGATAGTTAAATTTTGAGGTTTGCTGGTTTGATTTCAGTAATTTTGACACTTTTACATTAAAAGCTACGCAAAATTTACTTCGAAAAAACAGAAAAAAATCACAAGAATACTCCAAGAAGTGAATGATTTTATGTTAATACGTAGTACTTCGCAATTTAAGTATTTAACAATTGAAGTTAATTCTTTCCAGAAATGCACATATTTACAATATTAATTGCCAAATCAACTAAGGCTGCGTTCCGTTCGTATGATCTGATAAGATTTTTTGAAGATTTGGTCTCATCTGATTATAATAAGAATAGGTAATAATCAGAAAAAATAAATCGAATGGAACACTGCCTAAATACGTATCATTTTAAATGCTGACTGGACAATTAATAAGTTTAAGTTGGAAACTATCTTATTTGTCCTGGAAAGATCTTCTCAAATGCTTTTTTTGTTCGGGAAAGATCTTCCCAGTTGTAATTGCATTTCAATTTTTTATCCAATTTTTCTCGGGAAAGTGCCAACTCAGTTCAAATATGCTAAGCAACTCATGAAGATAGATGCGCTAAAGTTCTTCTTATTTCTAAATTACTCATATTTCTATAGGATAATGCATCAGTCATATGAAGTTGATCAACAATTAAATAAAAACTATGTTGCTTATTCGATACAAGAAAGTGAGTATACTGACATCAATAAGTAGAAATTTTTGCAAAAAAAGAAAAACTTTATCCAAGGAGACTTACTGCAGAGGGCACACATCGTATGGGAGTGCAGTTGTTGATCGGTCATCATTTTGGCTATCTTCAGGTCTTTGAGACCTTGAGGAGTACAAAGGACAGACATTTAGCCGAGTCAATTTTCCAACTCACGCATTAGCGATTTAGGTACACCTATGTCTCTTGTTCATTCTTGTTATAAGAAGAAAAGAAGTGAAAATTTCATTTTAGTCAAATGAAAAAAGGTGAGAATTTACTAGGTGACAAAAGAACATATTTTTCTCATACTCTATTAAATATATTCTCAATCGTACTAAAAAAAAATTCTCAACCGTAAAACATATGTTCATCTCGTCCTTTTCAACCAAATTAGATAATGGTTGATTATCAATCAAATTAAAAAAGCATTATATTAAATACAAGTAATAAAATAGTTGATTAGAAAACAAGTCTTAAAAATTCATTTTTGTACTCCACATTGGATAATCAACATAATTTTTATTTAATTATTGATCAAGTTCGTAAGACTAATGCATTATCCTATAAAAATACGAGTACTTTTGAAGTAAACATGTAGCGCGGGTAGTATTTTTTTTAACACTATTTTTTAAATATGAAGCCCATCATTGTAGATTTTTCCCTCACTATTTATGAGTGATCTTAATAATTCTTAATATTCATTTATATATGACCCACCATTGTGATTTGCTTCTTATTTTATATAGAGAGACAATAATGAGGTATGCAAAAGCAGTGCATGAATTGATGATAGTGATTGGGAGGAGATTATGTGAAGGGTTGGGCTTGGAAGGGGATGATCGTTTTGAAGGATGGCCTTGTCAATTCAGAATAAACAAGTACCATTTCACCCCCGAGAGCATTGGCTTGTGTGGGGTGCAAATACACACGGATTCCGGATTTCTTACCGTACTTCAGGACGATGAGAGTGTCGGTGGGTTGGAAGTCATGAACAAATCAGGCAAATTTGTCGCGGTCGATCCCTGTCCTGGTACCCTACTACTTAACCTTGGAGACATGGCAACAGTAAGTATAATGTTTTTTTTCATTTCTTAGAGTTGTGGACCATAAGTTCTTTACTCTGTTATGAACATAAAAAATGGTGAAAATTAGTTTGAAGGAGTCCTAAATATATGCCAACAATTAATGCCAATACTCCTTTTTATGTGATAAAAACATAGGATGCCAACAATTATGCTTCTATGTATTAAAGTTTCTTCTCTTCAATTTATTTTTATTATTTACTCCTTTCGCCCCACAAAACATTTCTTGTTTTGATTTTTAAAAGATTTAAGAGGAGTGTATTTTGGTGTTGACTTTCTAAAAATGTCCATGGATGTGATAAGTAAGAGTAGATGTGATGAGTAGATTAATAGTGAAAAAGTGTGATCTGATGAGTAGGTAAATAATTAGTAGGGATAAAAGTGACTTTTTAATAGAAATGAGAAAAGTTTTTTGGGACGGATGAAAAAAGAAAGGAGAAAGGTTTTGTAGGATGCAGGGAGTATTATTTATTCTTATTAGAATCAGATAAAAAACAACTTTAAATATAACTACAATCAGACCATATCACATTTGACCGTAATAACGCCAGATCAGATCAGACGACCAAGAGAACAAGCTCTACGTTTTATATTTCGAAATTTGAGGAAACTTGTTTGTTTGGTTGGTTGCAAGGTTTGGAGCAATGGAAGATTTTGCAATGTGAAGCACAGGGTGATGTGCAAGGAACCAACCGTTCGGTTTTCGATTGCTTCATTCCTTTTGGGTCCGAGGGAGGATGCCATACGACCGCCACCGGAGTTGCTAGAGCCGCCTCATCTCCGGCGACTATATGTTCCCATCACCTATGATAAACTTAGACAGCTCCGGCTAGACAACAACATGCGTGCTGGTGAAGTTCTTTCCCTTTTGTTGGCTGAGAATTAGGGTTTTTTCTTTAGGTGACCCAAACTTAATTCATATTGTTGTACTCCGTATTATACAAGGTAAAAGACTAAAGTAGAAGTAGAACATTGAATATGTATACTAAAATAGAATTTTTATATTTTTAATTTCTAAATAGAGGTTAAAATATATTTACAGTGTCAATTATAACCATACACATTACCAAAAATACCATGAAATGTCCATGTCTTTACATTGGGAAATGTCCATGTCATTACATTGGAAACTATATGTAGTGTTAGATTGTTGAAGGAAACGTTAAGTGGTGTTTAGTTCTTGGAATATGTTGTAACACATCTCGATCTTACAAATAAGTAGTGTTTAGTTCTTTTAATCGAGCGATTTTCAATTCAATTTATTTTAAAAATTGTATAAAAAATAAAATATATATTAATAATAATTATATCAAAAGAATATGTGATGACTATATAACTTTTTCTAATGGATAACAAAATTATGGGAAAAATGGTTAAAATTTGATCTTGCGAATTGTGAACATGTTATTTAAATTTGGAAAGAAAGATTATCTTAGACAATGTATTTTTTTCTAAAATAAATAAAGGAAAAAAAATAAGAAACCGATTTTGATATGAATTAAAAGAAAATTATTGTTTTGTGGGATAGAGGGGTAGAAGTTTTGCTTTTTTCATTTTTGAACCTTTAATAAAAAAAATTCGTTTCTTTTTTTATATAAAAGAATTGTACAAATTTCACACAAATTTCAATTGCTAAATTTTAAATTTATATGAAATAAAATAAGAACTCAAATATGAGAGCAGAGAAGTACCATCTATTTATTAACCCATCCCCAAAAATGCAATGTTATTAAACCTGGACCGGACCGGCCGGTCCAACCGTTTGGACCGCGAATCGGACACAAATCCGGTTCGGTTAACCCACCCTCGCATTGACCCGTCCAAACCCGGAAGAACCGGCGAACCGGGTGACCCGGGTTGGCCCAGTCGGTTCTCGGGTTTAGACCAAAATGTCTTATTTGATTAAGAAGTCTCATTCCAGGTTTCGAACATGGCCACAACAGCTACACAGGAGAAACCTTAACCAAATGAGCTACTCAGCTTTTGCGAACAATGCCATGCAATGTTGAATATATTAGCTTCTTAAACTATTTAGAGAGTAATTTTAAAAAAAAACTTCCAATTATTAAAAAAAAGAACTATGTTTATATAATATATTTATATCGTTAATTTTTTAAGTAGTTCAAACTTATATATAATTAGTATTATTTATTTTTTATCTTAAGAAAACTATAAATAATCTATACTTAATGTATTATTCTTTATCTTTAAATTATTAACTACGAAGTATAATTTAATATGCCGCTTTTTATATTTTCAATCATTTTAATCAACTAAATATAAATTTTACTTCGTAAAATGTAACTAGTAAATAAAAACATATTATCTATTCTTTATTTTTCAAAAATAAAGAGAGTATTACCTTATAATTTAAGTGTGTGTTAGACACTCAATATTTAATAATAATAAAAATAATTGAAAAAAATAGAAATTGTGAAATAATATATAGGTTATCGAATTAAAACTAGATGGAGAAGTAAAAACACAATCTAAATACTTTTTTTAACTAAAATATCTAATGATATAATATAAAATATTACTCCGTAGCATTTTAATTATAGTTTGACCGGATCGTTGACCCGAGTTGACCTCGGTTCAACCGGTTAACCCTTGACCCAGTGCTATGTCCGAATCGACGTCCGGTCCGGTTTTCAGAATATTGCAAAAATGGACAGTAGCCTAATTGTTAGCTAATGCGTACTTGCTGATTCCCTACTTTCCTATATTGTGTTTTTGGTAACAAATATAATTATGACATGGCAAAATATTTTTTCATATTTAATAACAATACTCTATGATTTTTTGTAACTTTGTAAGCACTATGCATTAATATTAATTAATACTCCGTAATATGCTGAGTATTAATAATGTTTTGTTGGTGTAATCAACCATTTAGCATTTGTTAAGTTGATTAGTTACATAGTTTCTTAGTTAGTTAAGAAGATATTTTTAGTTGTTACTTTTTTTTTTCATTTTCTATACATAGGAGTTAATCATGTAATATAAGAGTTGAGCTAGTTAATACACTTAATTCCAACATGTTTAGTTTATTTATTTTGATCTGAGTATTTGAAAATACTTTCCTATATTTTTTTTGGTAAGAAATTATGACATATCCAAATTTCTTATCATATACTCATATTTGGGTTTGATTCCTCTCTCCCTATTTCCAAATATTCCCTCACTTCAGAATTTTTTTTTCTAATTTGACTTGGCACGGAGATTACTAAAAATTAAAAATTGTAAAAACTTTTCATATTTAACTCATTAAACATATATTGCCAAAATAGAAAACGGAAGAGAAATTTTTAGATGGTAAAAAAAAGAATGTGAAAAACATGTAACTAAAATTAGAATCCAATTAGGACTGAAGTTTTTATATCTATCTTATAAATAGGAATGTAACTATTTATAATAATCAATCAATTACTCAAAAATTACTTCTCCGTATATTATTTTATCATTAAATAATCAATCAATGGGCAGTATCAACGGAGTTTGGTCTAAATGCAAAGCGGGTTGGACTCGTTTAAGGGAGGTCTCCAGTCTAACTCTGTCCAAAAAATCGCCTCCTCCGCCGCCGCCGCCCGTAGATTCTCAAATTATTGCTAGATGGGCTGTCCGGGTCGAATCCGGACGTTATAAATCGCCGCCGCCGGCGATAGACTTACAAGACGGCCGGTCAAATCCGGAGATGTCAAGAAAGCTGATAAAGGCATGCGAGGAGTGGGGCTGCTTCAGGGTGTACAACCACCACAGCCTCCTCCCGCCGTCGCTCACGGCGGAGATGAAAGAGGTGTCGAGATCTCTGTTCGATCTTCCGCCGGAGGCGAAGACGAAGATCGGCTTTGTTCCTCCCTTCAGTGGGTATTGGCGCTCAACTCCGGAGAAGCCGGAGAACCCACTCCGCGAAGCTTTTGGGCTTTATGATATCTCATCTCCACCAGATGTTGAAGCCTTCTGTGCCCAGATCCACGCCTCCGACCACCAGAGGTCTCTTCTTCTTCTTCTTCTTCTTCAATTTGATTCACTTTTTGTTCAGATTTATCTGATACGGAGTAGTTTAATTGGTAACATAAAAGGTTTGGATAGTTCTTAATTGATGAATTTTTATTTATTTAACTATTTATTAACTCCGCATTTAATTTTTCACTATATAAGGTCCATTTGGTACACGGAATTGATGGAATTGGAATTAAAATTCTACGGATTCAATTCCATAGAATTGAATTCACCAATTCCAATTCATTTTTGCACTACTAATTCCAAATTCACATAATTTTTGTTCTACCAAACACGAGAATTGGAATTGAAATCCTCAATTCTAATTGCATAGTTGAATTCTGTGTACCAAACGGGGCCTAAATGTCTTTAAATGCAATTTCATACACAACAGCTATTTTGGAATAGTTGTGTTTGCCAAATGTTTTTTCACAAACAACTATCACAACCAGCCGGTCAGAAGAGCCAACTCTACCAGCCGTTTGAACCAGCCAACTCAAACAGCCAACAGCCAACCGCTAATCACCAAATAGGGCCAATATAAAAAAACACTAACAAGTAGCTCCACGATTAGTGAATTCTAACTGCAGAGCTCATGTACCATAAATACATTCTCTTCATGTCCGGAGAAGGGATCAAATCCGCAATACACAAAGGCATTCATATGCCTTTGCCTTCCTCATTATCTACTATTAGTCTTACTTGTTAATATTCATTTTGGTGAATTCTTGAGAAAGTTATCTTTGAACTTTGTTGCTTGTTTTTGTTTTTTTAAACAGAGAGACTATAGTGAAGTACGCAAAAGCAGTGCACGAAACGATGATGGAGATTGCGAGGAGATTGTGTGAAGGGTTGGGGGTGAAAGGGGAACTTTTTGAAGGATGGCCGTGTGCTCTCAGAATGTTTAAGTACAATTTTACCCCGGATAGCATTGGCTCGTGCGCGCTGAAGACCCACACAGACACTGGATTTCTTACTCTACTTGAAAACGAGGAGAGTGTGGGCGGGCTGGAAATCATGAACAACAAATCAGGCGAATTTGTCGCGGTTGATCCCTGTCCTGGCACCATCCTAATTAACATCGGAGACACGGCAGCAGTAAGTATAATGTTTTTCAGTTTTATGCATTGTTCTTTTTCCCAAAATATTTGGCACCATCTTTTCAGGGTTTCTAATCTAATATTTTGACTAAATATTTAAAAAAAATTGATATTTTGAAATTGCATTTCAAAATCAATCAAATGATATTAAGTTTACATTGAATTTGGTGTACTTTTCTACATATTATAGTAAAAGTTCATAACAAGTTTGACTAAAAAACTCGAACAGAGCACTAATTGTTGGTCAAGTGGAGCAATAAGGAGTAAGATATTTGTTCATATTTTAAGGGAAAAATAATCTCAGTTTTTCGTAGTCTTCTAAAATACATATCATGTTGTATTGTAATGCCAAGTAAGCCGATAATTAATACTTCTTGCACGGTTTGTGCCATTTTTTTACCCACTAATAGATCCCTAACGAGATTAGTATAATCGCGCATGAACTTGTTTTTGGCAAACCAAGATCATGTAGATTTTCTTATGCAATTTTTTTAAAAAAAAATTTCTCGAAAATCCACAACAATTTTTTTCCCTTAAAACGACACCACAATCTCAAATCAATTAATGTTATGTTCTCTAGTTTTCATACTTTGAGATCTGAAAAAAACAAAATCTTTGCTTGATTTGTTACCAGCTTTGGAGCAATGGGAGATTTTGCAGTGTAAAGCATAGGGTGATGTGCAAGGAAGCAACAGATCGGTTTTCTGTTGTTTCGGGCATTTTGGGTCACGGAGATTGTGTGATACAACCGCCACCGGAGTTGATAGAGCCGCCTCATCTCCGGCGACTATATGTTCCCGTCACTTACAATAGACTTAGAGAGCTCCGGCGAGACAACAAAATGCATGCTGGTGAAGTTCTTGATCTTTTGCGAGCATAGGAAGTTGAAGTGTTAGACCTTATGGTGTTTGAGTACAATTTTGAATACAATTTATTTTTCTCTTCTCTTTAGGGGTGTAAACGGATATTAATTGGATCGAATATGTCATTACCAAATCTATATCCGTTTATTTAATTGGATACTAATTTGGATACGGATCTTGACGGATATTAAAAATCAAAACAGTATCCGCATTCGTTGGATATCGGAAATATCTGTATCTGTTTCATATTTTTAAAATCAAATTAAGCAATACTTTAATTTTTAATCAAATTAAAGAGAATGTATTTATGGTACATGAGTTGTGCATTCACTAGTGATTAACTACATGTGAAATGCTTCCCACAATTGACTTAACTTTCTCCGTGTTATAATCGACGAAATAAAACATGAAAAAAAAATCAAGTTGCATAATTCATGACAAACCGACCATTGGATTGTTGTGAATTTTTATAATGTTTATATACTATTCCCACTGTTCCATTTTAATTGCATGTTTGCTTGTTATCGTAAACTTTTATGAGTAAAATAGCTAAACTACCCCTAAAATAAGTCACTCTTTCCCACCTTATCTTCTCATTCATCGTCACCCCTCTTAAAAAGTAATGACAATTTCGGAAAATCAACTTCATTTTTTATTTTCCTTAAATATGCCTAAAAGTCAAAACAGACGATTTAAATTGGGACGAATGGAGTAACATTCAATCTTATGGTCGGTTTCAAAGGAATTTAATCCGAGTCGAATACAAGATGAATGTAAGAAATGGAGAATATTAGGAGTTCTCGAATTTAATCCGACCATTGGATTGTTGTGAATTTTTATAATGTTTATATACTAACATTCAATCTTATGGTCGGTTTCAAAGGAATTTAATCCGAGTCGAATACAAGATGAATGTAAGAAATGGAGAATTTTAGGAGTTCTCTTCAATATATATATATATATATATATATATATATATATATATATATATATATATATATATATATATATATATATATATATATATATATATATATATATATATATATATATATATTCTCTTCAATATATAGATAGGTATATTTGATCCATTCAAGATCTAATATATGTTGATCCATTCTATATTCTTTTTTTTTTGGACTAATCAACCAATTAATTGAACCAATGAACACCCTTGGGAGGATTGGCTTGCACAAAACGTAGGAATTCAATAATTTACATTTCTCAAACTTCAATTTTTTTTTTGCAATAAATAACAATGGATCTAGTATTATCTCCTACAGTTTTATATCACACCTTAAGACCTAATCTCTCGGAACCTGTCACTCCCACAACCAGAGGGGAAGTAACCCAATTCTCCTTGCTCCTCCATGTCAATGACCCAAAAGCATACCCTTGTGTAGGGCCAACCACCTTAAACTCTAAGGTGAAGTTGAGCTTCTGACCATAGTGACCAAACACGAGTCGTCTGGGCACCACGGTCACATTGACTCCCTTCGGAGGGGACACGGACGCCTTGAACACATTCACTGGCTTGCCCACATTGGTCACTGTTCTAGTGACCCAAAACACGCCGTTAAGGGATGGGACTGTAATAGAGGGATAGTTAAGGGCAGACGGCGAAGGGAGTGTTTGGTCACAAGTGGAGTTGTCTCCAGTGATCAAGTGGAGGGACTTCTCATCATAACCAATTGAGCAAAGGAATGCTTTGTAATCTGTTGGTTGGGCGTCGTACACTAACCCGGGGTTAAGGACTATGGTTGGGTTAATGAAACCCGCACCGTAGTCGAACGCGTCTGCCCGTCTTCCATTGGGATCAACAGAGATTGGCTTTTGAAGCTTGTTCAGAACTGAAGCTGCATCAAACCATGGTTAAATGAGTTATGTAGGGTTAAAATGCAGTTTAATGTGTTTGACAATCCAACCAGCTGCATCAAAAGTAACGTATTCTAGTTTAAGTACAAATAAATTTTCATGAAATGTCAATAACACAGTTACATTTGCTTCCAAAAGAAAACATAAGAGGCATGTTTCACCAAGGTACACCTTCTAAACTTTGTAGGATATAAATATTGTGGAAAAAACAGGTCTAGCTTTATTTGTTAGTTTGACTATATTTTAACTTGTTTGGCACACATTTCTGAAAAAAAGAATTACATTAATGACAATAAAAATCACCACTTTTGTTCAATATGGGATTTTAGACAGAAAATTAGTTTTCAAAGACAGCTTCAAAAGTTTCAAGATTGGACTTCATGTCTATAAAGATAGGATGCAATCCATATTGCTGTAAATTTTCAAAATCTTGGGTCATTTTAGGTCGATGTTATGGTGTACGACGGGGATCTTTTGACCTTGGAACCCCGGTTCATATTATGACTCGAGACCCTTACAATGTTCCATTTGAAAAATTGATGGTTCCTACCCACCTAACCCCCAACCTAAAACCTACCCCCTGTCCCCCACCTGCCCACCCCACCGCAGCACCCCCTGCCCCCGCTCCTATTGGCTACAGTAGGGGCCTCGAGTCATAATATGGCCCGAGAACCTAAGGTCAAAAGAACCATTTCTTATGGTGTATCACCAATGGAGCTAACGAGTCATTATTGACAATGTTTTAGTTTTGAGAGAACAATGGACTAAATAAAAAAACATTAAACTTCGCTTGCTTCGCATTTCGTGTAAAATTTCAGTTAGCAAATGCATCAATGCATTCCAGGTCTAACAAAAACAGCATTTAACAAATTAAAGTAAAATATACAGAGCACTCCGTATATAATAACAAGTACTCCCTCCGTCTATCAAAAATAAACTTGACACACACATAACAATGCTTGACTGAAACTATTTACAATTCCTTTTAATTAAATATTGAGTAAATTTCATCCCTAATTATAGGTGGTTTTTTCATATACAGTACCCAATCTAAGATTTACATAAATGGTCTTCAATTTTTCAGAATTGTTCCATAATTGGTCCTTTAGGGACTATTTGTGGAAAAAATATTTGGTCATATTTGACGTAAAGAACTATTTATGGAATACTTTTCAAAATTTGGGAACAATTTATGTAATATATTAGAATTAGAGACTAAATATGGAAAATTACCTAAAATTAGGGACCGTTTATGGAATTTACTTTTAAAATATTGGTATAAAATATAAAAATAAAAATTAAATATTAAAGAACTAACCAAAAGTTCTACAACTCACATGACTGTTGTTTTAACAAATGTTCAATGAAAATTTATAAAGAAAGAAGATATAATTTGAAATATGAATAGCGACTGTAAAGTTGATTTAAAGACGAAGTTGGTATGTAGGTAAGTGGCATACCGGTGGTCATAATGGCAGATTTGATTGCAGAGGGAGACCATGACGGATGGACAGATTTTATCAATGATACAATCCCAGTTACATGAGGGCAAGCCATGGAAGTTCCTGAGATGACATTAAAGTTCACATTTGCAGCTGCCGGCGACCATGCTGCCAAAATATTCAAACCGGGTGCCGCAATGTCTGGCTGTAGATGGGGAAAAAAAGCAGCAAGAAAAGTTTTAATCAATCCAGTCATTTTAGATTTTACCAGGCTCTTAATCAAGGAAGATTTCAGAATGGCCTAGCTCAAGAATGGCATTAAAGATGAGTGGACCATGTTAAGGGTACCCCACCTTCTCACAGACATCTACGAATATTTGATATTTTTGAATCGAATATTTAGGGTGGCATTAGCATTTTACAAAACAAATTGAGATTTCTGTTCTTTTTTTCTGCTGTACATTTGTTTTTGTTACACCATATTTACACCAGGGTCTGGAAAACAATTTACCTTCAAGATTGCCGGAGTCACAGAATTAGGACCTTTTGAAGAAAAGGCAGCCACGCGAGGAGAAGGCCGAGTGCCCAATACCGTCTTAGCTGATAGAATTCTTGACATGGGCGAGCTGTAAGAATTCAAATGCAATGTGCCGATTAAAATCCATAAAAGGTACTTGTATGTTCTTTTCCCTTGACGTTGCTTGGCAATGTCATGCGATAATCAAGGGACCCTACAGTGTCCCATTGGTAAAATTGACAGATCCTACACCCCTAACCCCCTTGGTAAACCCCCCACTCCGTCCCTACCCAAACCCACCCCCCACCTACTTCAATTACACTTCCAAGTTTATTTGACTTTGGAATCAAAATTTTGTCTGAGAGATAAAGAGAGTAATAACCAAACCTGGTTCTGTTAATATAAGAAAGTATTTCGTCTCCTGTTTGTTTCCCAACAACTGCAGCAGGGATGACAAAGGGAACGGCAACATCTTGATCAGCATCATCAATGAGAATCATCCCGGCCCCACCCGCTTCCTTAACCACCACACTCTTTGCAATCTTGGACTCGGTCGAGCTTTCAGCATGTCGACAGACAAGAACCTTCCCCCTCACCTTAGTTCTGTTCAAAGAGCTCTCCAGACAGTAACTGTTGAAAAAAGGGAGAAGCAGCAGATGGGTTTAGATGATGGGGAACAACAGATGGCTGGGATTTCATATTACAGCCAAGTACCTTGTTGCTTCACCTGGATTGGTATGGTGTGAAGTAGCCATTGAATGCCTTCGATGCAGGTATGATTCTTGCAAAGTTAGCCATTTCATCTGTGCTTAGGCTTACACCCTTCCGCATTTAAAACAAAAGCGAGCAAAACGTATAAGAACATGTGAATTGATGAATGGTTGTCAAGAAGTTGACATACTTTCTATGGGTTTTTTGCTCTATGGAATGTAAGATTAGCTTAGGTAACACCTCATTCGTTTCATAATTAGTACAGAATTCAGAAGCTTTGATCAATGTATTTTGGTGGTAAATATACTACCTCCATTTCTCAATTTAGTTTAAACTTGAATTTATGTTTTGGATGTTGATCCTTTAGCAAGTGTTATTTATACAATGTTAAAGAGGATCCCACGTCGGAACTTGAAGAGAAGATAAATCGGTATCTAAGTTCTTGAGTTGAAGTGTTGAACTAAGTAATCAATTGAATTCAATCTTTTAATGTGATTTAATCCAAGTGTTTTAGAACCAAGTCGGCTGGTTTCTAAATCTAAGGGTCCGTTTGGTATACAGAATTGACGAAATTGGAATTAAATTGAATTGAAATTCCATTGGATTCAATTCCATAGGATTGAATTCTACTGATTCCAATTCATTTTTTACACTATCAATTCTAAATCCACATAATTTTTGTACTACCAAACACCAGAATTGGAATTGAAGTCGTCAATTCCAATTCCATAATTTGAATTCCAAATCCAAAAGGGGCCTGAGTTTTCAATGGTGCCAAACCCTGGTTGTTGAGATGACGTACCGTGAAATTGACGCCGTTTGCGAACAGGATGTCAGAAGTGAATTCCCTATCGGTGGTGCTTGCAGCGACGGTGAGGATCCAAGGAGCGAGATTGATCGCCGAGCCATCGGTCCCTTGGTTTCCGGCGGAAGCAACCACCGCAATTCCATGGCTTGCGGCGTGGAAGGAGCCAACAGATATGGCGTCGCTGAAATACTCCGACTGGGGAGCGTCCGGCCCCAGGGACAGCGACACGACGTCAACTCCGTCTCTGATGGCGTCATCGAACGCCGCTAACAGATCCGCGTCGTAGCAGCCGGAAATCCAGCACGCCTTGTAAACCGCAATCCTGGATAAGGGCGCGCCGCCTCTGGCCTCTCCGGATCCCAGAGAGCCTCTGTAGCTCGCGTTCCGGACGTAACGGCCGGCGGCTGTCGACGCCGTGTGGGTCCCGTGACCGGAGCTGTCCCGCGCTGACCTGAATGCCGGCACGGCCTTATCAACATCTTCATCATCATCTCCTTCTTCTTCGGCTTCATAGCCACTGGTGTAATATCTAGCTCCGATGATTTTCCTACAACAAAACCATTTCTGATTTTAATTCCTTTCCGAAATTTTCCTTTTTTGGTTTGTCACATACTCCTTCATTCCCACTATGATTTCCTCACCAAATGATTTCCTCACCAAATGATTTCCTCTTTAACAAACAAGAAAATTTATTTTCCACTTAATTTTCTTTTCTTTAATCTCATTTTTGCAAACCATCCAATGCACTTCTTTAATCCATTTTATCTTATAATTTGTATATTAAAAAATTATAAAATTATATATAATAATCTATATGTTAAGACGAATCAAACAATATCACACATGACTATTTTTAGGACTTACACATTGAGAGAATTTGATGAGTCAAAGTGCTTAAATGAACAATTCCAAAAGTTAAAAATGGACAAACACTTAGAGACGGACCAAGTAAAATTTAATAAGAGTGTGAAAATAAAATACAAAGTAAAATAAAATAAAACCTGTTGCATGTAGAAGCATTGAAAGCTTCACCGGGTTGGCAATGGCCCTTCCATCTATCTGGCACCGGTGCCATGTCACCATCACTAAAGCTTGGAGATTCAGGCCAAATCCCTAATTTATATGCACACATATAAAAAATTATTTACTCACTTCCTACAAAATTACACTACATAACTTTGGATATTGTAACGAAAAAAGTATCTCATCTTTCGTTTGTAACAAAAAAAATTCATTTTTAAAAATTATTTCCTCCGTCCCACTCTCTTTGTCCACTTACCTTTTGGCATACCATCCAATACACTTCTTTAATCCATTTAATCTTGTAATTTGTATATTAAAAAATTATAAAAATTATATATTAATAATCTATATGTTAAGACAAATCAAACAAGATCACACATGACTATATTTAGGCTTACACATTGAGAGAATTTGATGAGTCAAAGTGCTTAGATGAACAGTTCCCAAAGTCAAAAGTGAATAAAGAGAGTGGGACGGAAGTAGTATAACAAAATACTGCCCTTTGGTCGAAAATGTGATAATCCAGCGAATGCTGAGTTAGCATTTGTGTTCACTTTTCTCTGCTCATACGTGTTATTTAAACATATTTTCTCTTCATAATACTCCGTATAAGTTAATTTTATTTTTACGGATTTTAGGGCATCATTTTTATTCTTCAATAAATAAATAAAGAATCTTTTTTTAAAGTTGCCATATTTGCGTGATTATTGTCGAATAAAAATATAATATTAATTTAAATTGAATTAACATGCATTTAAAAAATTTAAAAATTACAATTAATTCATTGCAAACAAGTTTCTTTCGAATTATTTTTGAATAATATAGTTTTTACTTTTATTTAAAAAAAGAAAAAATTATAATAAAGAGGGGATGTGGTAGTCCCCATCAAGAGAGCCAAACACAAACGTGTACATAACATGAAATAAGAAATTCAAAATTTAAAAAAATAGATTCTTGCTAATATAAAATTCTAAGAAAAAATGTTGTCCTAAAATTTTTCCAAGGTAAAAATAGATTTTTATTTAATGAACATGAAAATGCTGCCCTAAAATTTTTATGGAAACAAATGTTTGTATTATGAAGAGAAACGCATCTAGATAACATTTAAAAACACATAAAAGTCAACATAAATGCCGAATGCCAACTCTATATTTGTTCACCGAAATATCACAATTTTGACCAAGAAGTACCATTTTGTTATAATTATGTTTTTGTTATAAACGGTAAATATAGTTTTTTTTTGTGACAACTTTTTTTGTTAAAAAAAGACTATTATTGAAGAGTACAAGCAATATTTAACTGTTGAGCATGTGATATGAAGAGAAAAAGGTGAGTCTGAATTAATGTGGGGCAAGCCTATAAAAAGGTACACACCATGTCCCAAAATAAGTGTTGAATTAATTTTTAAAAAGTTCAAAAAAAAAAAGTCAAAGTTTATACGGAGTAGTTTTAAAAATTCAAAAAAAAAGTTCAAAAAAATAAGTTTCTTATGACTCAAAATGTTGGTCACATTTTATAAAATGAAGTGAAGTTTCAAGTTTTAAAATTCATTTAATACAAAGGTTTGTATAAAAATAAAAAATGAAATTCATAAATTTAAAAACAATGTCAAAGTTCTTCAAAACAAAGTTGAGCAGGTTTCAGATTGAACACTACGGTTCAGAATGAATATTATGTTCATTAAAAATAAATATTTGTCGAATGTACCTAGCGTTACATTCAACAGAGTATATGACATACATTCACTGAGACACTCATATTGTTAAATGAAAAATATTACTCCCTCCGTTCTTTTAAACCTTCCCATTTTGACTTTGGGCCAAAATAAAGTACTCCCTCCGTCCCCCTGTATTTGTCCACATTTGACTTTTGGAACTGTTCATCTAAGCACTTTGACTCCTCAAATTCTCTCAATGTATAAATCTAAATATAGTCATGTGTGATCTTGTTTGATTTGTCTTAACATATAGATTATTAATATATAATTTGTATAATTTTTTAATATACAAATTACAAGATAAAATGAATTAAAGAAGTGCATTGGATGGTGTGTAAAAATGAAAGTGGACAAATACAAGGGGACGGAGGAAGTATAATTTTGGTAGATTTTTTTATTTTACCTTTGATGTGATGGGTAAAAGTAAGATGTGATAGTTTTGTTGTTAGTGAAAAAGTATGATGTGATAGGTAGTGTATGAAAAAATAAGGGGTAAAAATGATTTTTAATAGAAAGTAAAAGTGTTTTGAAGAATTGAAAAAAAACAAAAGAGAAAGAGTTTTATGAAACGGAGAGA
This sequence comes from Cuscuta campestris, assembly GCA_900332095.2. Taxonomy (NCBI): domain Eukaryota; kingdom Viridiplantae; phylum Streptophyta; class Magnoliopsida; order Solanales; family Convolvulaceae; genus Cuscuta; species Cuscuta campestris. The sequence goes on along the minus strand of OOIL02006828.1, from coordinate 655,065 downwards.
TCAAAGTATAATTTTTTAAAGGTATATGTTACAATGCAAAAAGTTGAATCCCCACCCCCAAGCCCCCTCCCCCCACCCACACCCACTCCACGGGACGATAAGAGGCCAACCCCATATAAACGCAAGGAGCCTATTCTTATAGCTCAAAATGACATCAAAATATTACTTCCACACTATAGTACTACAGACAGTGAAAAATAAAAAATCGAACTTTGTGTCTTGTTGCAAGTCTTCTTAACATATTTGCGCTATAGAATATGTGGTCTTGCATGTGGGCAAGGCTATAAGTTTTTTTTTTTTTAGTTTGAATTGAGTGTGTCTAATCCTTTCAATTTTACATACCAAACAAAAAAGTTAGGAATTATGCATTTATGCACTTGATTCCCTTTTTTGGTGCTTCTTTATGCTCCAAAAAACATTAACACCAATAGAGAGGATGGGCACACAAATATTCAAATATGTTTTCCCATAATTTTTGCTCTATCTTTCCTTCGAGAACCCAATTTGTGACCATAAAAATTAGTATTAATGTTTTGAATAATTTTTTAAATTAAATTCTATAAATTATCCTTAATTATAGAAAATCTTTTGTATTTAGTCTTCAATTCTAAAATATTATATAAATGTTTTTCATATATAGTTGCATAAGGACAAAATGTGATATATATTTCAAAAAATTAAGAATGTTTTATGAAATATCTTACAATTAGACTAAATATATAAAATCAATTGTAATTCAAGATCAATTTTGACAACGCTATAGGATATAGGTAATGTCATTGTTAAATAGTCAATCTAAAATGTTAAAACTAAATGTTGAAAAATGTTGCCAGACGGGTACGTAGGAATAAGCATAAGGATCAGTCACAATCGGTTCTTTAGAAAGATCTATACAACTAATACAAGTATATCACAAAAGTGAAGACAAACCTGAATCAATGAAGCCAATGATGACATTGTCTTGGTTCTTGGTGGAAAAGCCAGGAACTTCCATGGTTTCTTTCTCACCATTAAGCCCCATAAAATCCCAAGAATGAGTTGTGTGAAGTGTCCTCTTGGCATTGGGGAACACTGATACAACTCCATCCATTTCTGCAATTAATTAATTAATTAATCCACTAATATTAAATGCTCTCATTCCTCTCAATAATTAATTACAGGGTAATTAACTAATCAAAACTGTTATTCTCATCCTTAAAACAACAGAGAGAGTATCCTTAACAGTCAAAAAAAGCAAAATTGTCAGGAGGGAGGGACTCACTGGCAATTTCAGAGGCCTGTTCCTTTGTCAGCTTTGCAGCAAGGCCATTAAAGCCATGTTTGTAACTGTACACATGAGATGCCTTGGCTCCCTCATCACTGCACCAAATCACCAACTTAATTATCATTCTGAATGACAGTCCGACCGGGTCTAAGTGCACACGGTATACCCATCACGCCCATATGCGTTATCTTCACTTTGACGCCTGGGGGCATTAAACACCGCCCCCCTCCCCCGTTATCGGGACGTTAAAAGCCCCGCATCATTCTTTTGACGTAATTTGAGGTGTGATAACGCCTCTTTCTTCTTTTTTTCTCCTTCTTTTTTCCTCTTTTCTTCTCTATAAATTAAATTAATTTTTTAAAAAATTCAACACAAATACAAATTTCTCTATCATCTTTTTTAAAAAAAATTATTATTCAACTATTTTTTTATTTTTTCATAAATGTAATTTTTTAATTTCTCGTTTCAATTCTTTTAAATAATAATTATTTAAATTTAATGAATTTAATTTTAGAAGATGTGTATTTAAAATGTATAAAATGAAGGTTTGAAGCCACCATTTCCAGTGAAACTGTGAGTTAAGTTAAAGCTAACATGGCAGAGAGAGAAGGTTTGAAGCCTCGGTTTGAAGCCCCGGGGCTTCATGGGTATTTCCAGTGCTCTAAAGAGACCCTCGGGGATGAGGCTCGTCCTTTTTAATTGTCATTCTAAAAGAAAAGGTGGAACGCAATCCCGAGTGTTCCCACACCCTGGTTGACCGCATAGTACGATGAGATGAATCATAGTATAATCTTAATCTAGCTTTTAGAAAAATTCTCTTGTGTCCGGTACGTACAAAGAACTACTCCTTATATCATTGAATACAACTCTCGGTGTCAAAAATCGATTCTGAGACTTCGAACTTAACACTCTTCCCTCAAGACCATCTAAGCTACCTATGCGTACACTAACTTATCACTCTCCCACTCAAACAAACAAAAGTCATGTTATATTCACATCAATTTTGAATTTTTGATATCAAATTTTGATGTCATGCCATTCACAAACATTCAGAATGAATCATATATGTTGTGTATGAAACATATGATATCAAGTATCAAATTTGGTGTAAGGAGACACATATGACTAAATATTTATTTTAAAAAGGGTAATTTTGGCGACAAAAAATGGTCACTAAAAAGGATAATATTCGAGTTTGATTCCATTCCTAAGAATCCTAACAACGGTTCGCTCAGGTATGTGGGGCATATCATTTTTTATTTATCAAAATAAATTTATAACTCAGTCTATATTATTCCCTCAAGACAAATGTAATGCAAGTGCCTTTTTGTCACTCAAACAAACAATTCTTCCTTTTTTTGTTAATTTCTAAATAAACTTAGGCTCCGTTTGGTATATTGAATTCAAACTACTCCTTATAAAAATTTGACATTATTATATACATTTTAAAATATACTCCCTCCGTCCCCTTGTATTTGTCCACATTTGACTTTTTGAACTGTTCATCTAAGCACTTTGACTCATCAAATTCTCTCAATGTGTAAGCCTAAATATAGTCATGTGTGATCTTGTTTGATTTGTCTTAACATATAGATTATTAATATATAATTCTTATAATTTTTTTATATACAAATTACAAGATAAAATGGATTAAAGAAGTGCATTGGATGATGTGTAAAAATGAAAGTGGACAAATACAGAGGAACGGATGGAGTAGTTTTTATTTATTTTAACAATTATTTACTCATTTTTAAATCGTATTTATTAATGGTCAAAAAATGAGATCATTTGACAAAAAGTCAAACTATATTCTTTTGGTTTTTGGAGAACATACTGCAATTAATTAAAAATAACGTACCATATGTCCATATCATTTACGAGAAGTGATATGCTAGGAAAAGTGTAATTGAACAAGAATTGACCATCACACCCTTATGAGATTATTGATTGTTTTTATTATTTGGGGATATAGTTGTAAATTAACATTCACAAATCATAACCTATTACATACTGGTCCTATGCCTACTCGGATCATTGTTCCTTTTTTAAAAATCCTCTATTTCATCGGCTTAACTTCCAATTATCAAAAAATTGCTCCTAAGTACCTCCAGTTTTGTAGTAAGAACTACCGGGTACCTCCAATTTTGAAAATATACTCCTAGGCACCCTGAATTATAAAAAACATACTAGGAGGGAATTTTCCATCCATTCTCCATCCATTTGAGTTTTTCCGTCAAGTTCATCATCATCATCATCATCATTCACCACCGTCTCCATCTTCTTCGGTCTTCCTCCCCCTCTTTCTTCTTTCTTCTTCTTCTTCTCCTCCTCCTCCTCCTTCCACTCTTGATCTTCCAAACCCCCAACCCCTCACCCTTATTTCTTCTTCTTCTCTTTCTATTATTATTATTATTATTATTATTACCGGAGTATTATTATTATTATTATTATTGTTATTGTTGTTGTTGTTGTTGTTGTTATTATAAGGAGAGTACGTATAATTTTGATTGACTTTTCAATTTTGTCCTTAATGTGATGAGTAAAAGTAAGATGTGATAGTTTGGTTATTAGTAAAAAAGTATGATGTGATAGCTATGGTATGAAAAAGTAGGGTAAAAGTGATTTTTTAATAGAAATTGAAAGTGTTCTAGGGAATTGGAAAAAAACGAAAGGGGAAGAATTTTATGGAATGGATGGTGTATTATTTATTTATTACAAAGTACGGAGTATAATTTTCTTTTACCTCTATTATTTATTATTATTATGAAGTAATATTTTCTTATTCTTCTTTTATTAATATAAAAACTAAATAATAGTTTCACTATTATTTTTAATACTAATAGTAATAGTAATAAGATAATAATGATAATAATAATAATACTAATAATAATAATACTAATAATAATAATAATAGAAAGAGAAGAAGAAGAAATAAGGGTGAGGCGTTGGGGGTTTGGAAGATCAAGAGTGGAAGGAGGAGGAGGAGAAGAAGAAAGAAGAAAAAAAAGAAAAAGAAGAGGAGGAGAAGGAAGACCGAAGAATTAAAGATGGAGATGGTGGATGATGATGATGAAGTTAACGGACAAACTTGAATAGATGGAGGATGGATGGTTGTATGTTTTTTATAATTCAGGTACCTGGGAGTATATTTTCAAAATTGAGGATACCTGGTAATTCTTACCACAAAACTGGGGGTACTTGGCAGCAATTTTTTGTCCAATTATGGTAGACATACTTTGGGCCAAAAGAGTTAATGTAAAAGGAAACAAAAATGTAGAAAGATTTTTAAAGACTGATATAGAAATAAAAATATAGAAATAAAAGTTTAAATTGATATAGAAATAAAAATGTAAATTTTATATTTAAAAATATGTGAAATTTTTTTCAAAATGAGAGGTAATAAAAATAATTCATTTATGAAATAATCAATAAAAATGTACAAATAAACAAAACATCTCGTGAATTTTGAATAGTGACTTTGACAATGTGAGTAGAAGTAAAAAAAAGAGAAAATACGAAAATATATAATTTATATTTTATACTGTAATAAGTAATAACGTAACACTGTATATTGAAATTCCGAAATATTTTTTTGATATTGTATGTTAAAAATTATTCATACTTTGACTCTTATTTTAGTACTTTTTGAATATTGTAGTCCTAATTTAATCTTTTTATCTTATTTTATCCCCGTATGTGAATAAGAATTTCTTGATTTATTGTGAAAAACAAAATTGCCATTTTCCCTAAATTAACAAAAATTAATAAAAAAATGAAAAAAAAAACATGCTCTATGTATCAAAATAAGACCATCGTTTTCATACAAAATAGAGATTCTTGCAAAACGTGGCGTTCAAAATTTTGCAAAATACTCCGTAAAATGCCAAAATTTTAAAATATCGACATACAATGACAAATTGTGGTATTTTAAAATGCGAAAAAATATAAAAAATCTTATTTTAAAACAGAGCATAAATTTTACATTTTAGTCCCATAGATTTTTTTAAAATAAGAATTGCAGAGTCATGTATATAAGAATATATGTGTTACCTTCCAGCATGAACAGAAGTTAGCATATAGTGATGTTTCTTCAAGATCCCTTCTTGTTCTTCCTCTCCCCTTTTGCTCCCCATGTACACAACATAAACCTTCGATCATTTCACCAAAATAGAAAGAAAAAATAATAATTATTCTCAAACATCCTTAATAACAAAATAAGAACAACATAATTAAATCCACTAGAATTATCTCACAACACATATTGATATTAATTCTTTGTAAAAAAATGCAAAATTTACCTTGGAAGAGAGGCATAGGGTAACAATATCTGCCAGAAAAACACAAAGAAAGAGCAAAAAAGCAATCTTTTTGGTGAGAATACACAAAGAACCCATTTTTATGATGGGTTTCCTGAAGAACAAAAATTGGTCTTCAAGATTATCAGGAACAGAGTGGGGAGTTCGGGGAAAAAGATGATGTTTTTATAGGACAGGGAGATAGGGGTGGGGTGGGTAGGGGGTGGGGTGGGGAGAATATGTTCTGATTCACAGGTTTACTGTGCTTCTTCTTCTTCTTCTTATGTCTCTCTCATGGCGGAAAATGGGGGAAAAGAATTGAATTTTTAATGAAAGAGAAGGGGAAGAACATTGAGACGTGAAGACTAGAGAGTGGATTGGCTTTTTAACTGAACCAACCACGAGGGCTTCCGCTTTTTTTTTTCTTTCCTTTTTTTTTTCCTTCTTTTTTCTTTTTACTTTATGACCGTTTAGAAAGGAGGAGTAATACTATGTTGATTGTGTTCTACTCATGTGCTAGTTGTTTGGCAATATGAATAGGAAAAATATCTACATCTTTCATCCTAAAAAAATGGCAAGGTTACTACTTACTATTGGAAATTTTGTTTATTTGTATAAGGTTTATCCATTAGCTCGGATTATTTGATAAAATAAAAATTTATAGTCACTTTTGATGAAATTTAGACGGGGTTTCTGAATATGTAAATTTTATTTTTTTTTATTTCTATACTAATCTTAAAATAAAATAAAATGAAAAATTTTAAAATTTTGTTTTTTTTGTTATGTTGCAAAAATTCTTGGATAGAAGGATGGAAGTATGAAACATGATCACGGAAGGCTTGTTGTTTGTGGACAGGAGTTTCCTGACATGACTAAGGTCATGTTCTCTTCACCTGATCTGATTAAAATAAATTTTGATCTGGTCTAATCTGATATGATACGAATGTAGTTATATTTAAATTTATTTTTAATCTGATCTAAACTAGTCTGGTCTGATATGATCTGATTCCAATAAAAATAAGTAATATGTAAACAAAAATAAGTTGGATGTTTATTGTTTTAATTATTTTATTACTTTTTATATTAATTTTTTTAAACATATTGCTATATAATTTAATAGCCAAAATGTTATGATAAAGATTGTGACGAAGTAAAAATTAAAATTATCACTAATTTTATGATAAAATCTATTTTTCATAGAGACTATTTTATTTTTTGGTGTTGCTTAATCCAACCTGGTTATGGCTAAATCCACCTCATTTTTATCGAATGGAAAAGTTTACCCTTAAAACTTGGCTAGCATCTATTTTTTTATATTTTAAAGGGTAAAATTGTCCATTCCACCATAAATTGAGTGATTTAGCTATAATGAATGTGGATATAACAACACCGTTTTTTATCCTCAGAAATTCAGAATATAAAGAAGTACAAAAATTTATGTATAACATGCAATCAATGCACATAGTAGAGAGTTAGAGATACGTCTCTATTCTTATTTTGTTTTTTTTTTTCCTTCAAAATTCTTAAACCAAACATATAAAATGTTACTCTCAAAAAATTCGTCAATCCGTCCAGGGAAGACCATAGACATGTCCAATTCATCTTTTTTGAACTAGGAGTTAAAAATGAAACTCATATTTACAATACTTTCTCAGTTCCAAAATGTTTGTCACATGTAATAGAAAATGAGTAAAAATTTTAAGTTATTTTAATTAATTTTATATGAAGATTGATGTGGAAATAAAAAATAAAAATTATATATTTAAAAATTACGTTAAAAATTCTTCAAAACAAAAGATGACAAATATATATTACTTCATCAAATAACCGATGAAAACCTATAAATAAAAAATTATGTGAATTTTGATGGTGAACTGTGACATTTTTTTGGACGGAAAAAGTATCGATCTAGCTCATATATAGTGGAATTTTTAATATATGTGATCTTAGTAGAGACATCATGTTTTGTATGTTTGCCTTGTTAGCCCAATTTTTAAAATTTGAGCTTAAAAAAGAAAAAACCAAACACCAATGTATCTCTTGTGATTCAGGATATTAATTATTAGTTGAGTTACGGTCACCGAAAATAATCATGGTTTTTAAAAATAAATTTGAAGAAAATTTTGAGATATAAAAGAGCAACCACAAGGAAATTATGTGGCACGTGGATTACATGTGATGTAAAATGGGTAAAGGATGAAAATATAATTTGATCATATTAATAGTAAAAAAGACATATTTTTTGTATTCTAATAGTAGTAGTAGTTCAACTCGTATGAGCACCTTAACTGGTCTCATAGAGTCAGAGGTGAAATTTGGAATTAGAGATCAAGGACCGAGCCTCACCAGCGGCCCCTATTGCCGGTTGAGTTACCATGATTAACATCCTCTTACATTTTTGTCGGGTAGGGAGTGAGGGGTGAACGATTTCGCCTTTTGAAATAAGTAATAGTAGTTCAAATTTAGCATAAATTTCTAAAATGAATTACTCCACCCGTCCCAAAAAGATATTCATGTTTCATATTTTGCGCATATCATGTTGGCAACAGAAGAAGGAAGCCAGATCAAAGAGGGAAACCGAATCCCTTTGGGATTCGGTTTAATATCTTTCCTAGTTTGCTTAGTTCTTGTTATAGTAGGAATAGAAATATGGTAGGAATAAAAGTTACTTAAATGCTTTACTCTCTTCCTATATAAAGGGGGTTAGACCTTTGTAAGCACAAGAACAATTCAATATACAAACTATTTTCTCTCTTATTAATTTCTACATGGTATCAGAGCAAGTTTTGAATTCTTGAGACCTCAAACACGCTTCTTCTCTTGCCGGTGGGCATACACAATTCAATGCCTACCGGCGGGATATTGTAATTTTTGATTTTCTTTGATTGTTCTCCCTCAATAAAGAATATCATGAACTCCTTCAACGAAAAACATTGCTGTCGAGGAATCCCGCCCAACCATCAATCTTGAAGAAGTTGTCCGAGAAGGGTTGTTCTACAGAGACAGACAACTCTTTCCATAGCAGGCAATAAAAAAAGTCGGCGTTCAGGGTGTTCGAAAAGAATGGCGTTCCCCCTGTTTGTTCGAATACGGTGAAGGTTCGAAAAGAATGGCGTTCCTTTACTCGACTGATTATTCGACGGATTCGAAAAGCTTGGCGTCTCCGTTGAAGAAAAAAAACTAAAGTGTCTAGATGACACTTGGACAACGATGGCAGCGGCTTCCTCAAGCTTTGTTGCTTTGTTCAATCTTTTGATGTCCAAGCTGGGCATGTTGAACTCCCATGCTCCAGCTTGAGGGGGGGTGTTGGCGACAGAAGAAGGAAGCCGGATCAAACAAGGAAACTAAATCCCTTTGGGATTCGATTTAGTATTTTTCCTAGTTTGTTTATTTCTTGTTTTAGTAAGAATAGAAATATGGTAGGAATAGAAGTTTACTTATATGCTTTACTTTCTTCCTATATAAAGAAGGTTAGATCTTTGTATTCAAGACGAGAGTTTCACAAACCAATTCAATATACAGGGAATTTCCTCCCAAATAATTCTTTCAAATATCTTTCCTAGTTTGCTTAGTTCATGGTATCAGAGCGAGTTTTGAATTCTTGAGACCTCAAACACGCTTCTTCCCCTGCCGGTGGGCATACAAAATTCAATGCCTACCGGCGGGATATTGTAATTTTTGATTTTCTTTGATTGTTCTCCCTCACTAAAGAATATCATGAACTCTTTCAACGAAAAACATTGCTGTCGAGGAATCCCGCCCAACCATCAATCTTGAAGAAGTTGTCCGAGAAGGGTTGTTTTACAGAAACATGCAACTCTTTCCTTAGCAGGCAATAAAAAAAAGTCGGCGTTCAGGGTGTTCGAAAAGAATGGCGTTCCCCCTGTTTGTTCGAATACGGTGAAGGTTCGAAAAGAATGACGTTCCTTTACTCGACTAATTATTCGGCGGATTCGAAAAGCTTGGCGTCTCCGTTGAAGAAAAAAACTGAAGTGTCTAGATGACACTTGGACAACGATGGCAGCGGCTTCCTCAAGCTTTGTTGCTTTGTTCAATCTTTTGATGTCCAAGCTAGGCATGTTGAACTCCCATGCTCCAGCTTGAGGGGGGGTGTTGGCAACAGAAGAAGGAAGCCAGATCAAAGAGGGAAACTGAATCCCTTTGGGATTCGGTTTAATATCTTTCCTAGTTTGCTTAGTTCTTGTTATAGTAGGAATAGAAATATGGTAGGAATAAAAGTTACTTAAATGCTTTACTCTCTTCCTATATAAAGGGGGTTAGACCTTTGTAAGCACAAGAACAATTCAATATACAAACTATTTTCTCTCTTATTAATTTCTACATATCATAGAACACTTCTACTCACATTTAAAATTTACCATATTTTTCTTTATTGTGCGTAGAAGTTATTTTGAAATACTTTTTTAGCATTTGAGGCAGGGTAGAAATATTTTATGGATGTGTAAAAAATAAAAATACTCCGTATATTTTAGAGATATTTTTTTGGATGGATGAAGTATAAAAGCATAGTGACTTCTAATTAAGCACTTCGCGGTCAAAATTAAGGCACATGCATTATTGAGGGTTGATTCCCAGGAACATTGACCGTTTCCGAACTACGGAGTACTAGAGATGACAGTATTGGCCTTATTTGAGAAGAATATCTCTCATTATTTTTTATAATTTTTTATTATTGCAATTTAACTTGCTGTATTTTAGAAACATTAAATTCAAAAACTGTCATTGGTATTTTTTCTGTTCCAAAAAATATATTATTTCATTTTTTGTGCATTCCATAAAATACTTTTACCCATATTTATAATGTCTAATTAAAATTCGCCATATTTTTTTAATGCAAATAGGTAGAAGTTGTTTAAAGAGTATTTTAGACACTTACTGTTGAGCAAAAGAATTTTATGAGATATGTAAAAAAACAAATTAGCAACATTTTTTAGAAACGAATGGAGTATTTATTTTAATATACTAAAGTTATTGTCAAACAGGCCATAATAGGGAGCAGAGAGTTTGAAAATGTCATTTTCTTATATACGAATTATAACCCTTCCATTTAGAAAAAACTTTTCTTATATTTTGTTATTAGATGTCTCAAAAAACACTTTTCGTTCATTTTATATTTTTAAAAGTTATAAACATTTGTTTCACAAAATTTATTTCTCATCTGAACAAGTTTTAAGCATACATTTCTTATTTTTAATAATATTTTTCGAAAAATCTAATATATGGAAGTAATTAAGTAGGATGTTTTTTGGGGAGCGGATGAATTATTATTTATAATGAATTTTCAAAACTATATTTTCTAATAAGGTATTTTTTTTAAAATTAATACGGAGTACTTAATAACTACTCTCTCCGTCCCACAAAAAAGTTCTCATTTTTAATAGTATTTAGTCAACTATTTACACTCTTTGACTACAAATTGTGAGAAAGGTATATTGAATTATGAAATAAATTTTATATAATTAGATTCATCTTAGGATCTAGTTTTGATATCTCAAATTTTGTTAGCATTTCTTTATTTAGATTATATTTAATTTAAGGTCAAAGTGTGCAACAGTTTGACCAATTTATGGTCAAAATGTGAACTTTTTTGTGGGACGGAGGGAATAATAATTACCAATGTGGTCTTTGTAATTGACATGTATTCTCTATATAGTTTTCTGTCAAGACTATTTACTAAATGACACTCAAATGGAAGGAGTTTGGGTATATTACATATTTAAACTATAAATAAGTCCTCAAAATAGTTCTTTCAAATTAAGTGGTTGTATGCTAGAGGATTGAACCAACCCCGAGTAAGCTCATATATGGACTCCATTAAGAGTTTACTTGGGAGCAATCAGGAGTTTGGATAAATATTAAATTATAAAGAAACATTTCGAAAGCATACTTTAAGTCTTGATGATAGAAAATATGAAAATATCGTCAATTTGCTTTGACATTTAATAGAGATTTTTGCCAGAGAATCATTTAAAGAATAAATCTAAATTATAAACGACCATGCAGATAATTATTACTTATTGAAACTATATAATTACAGAAAACACTTTATTCAAAAAGTTTTTTTTTGAGAATTCACTCAATTATTTCTTGTGTTTAATAAATAAAGATGTTACGTGACATACAAATAATGAAACCAGGCAACAAATTAAACATGTCGTGGTTTCCATATTATCATTTCCTTGGAATTGCGTAGATAGATATGATTTGTGTAGCTTGGAAGCAATGCCAAAACACTAATGATTAGCAGCATTTATTTCTCAAATTTAATTATGAGTAATTAATAAGCAAGATTATGTTAATGGAAAATACCATGATGCCAGCGGCTTTGTTTGGGAACAGCGTTTTTAATTAGCGTTAGCGTTTTGGATAAAATTTTAATGGTGTAGATTAATTCTGAAAACGCCAACTCTAAAGACTACCGTCGGATAGCCTTTTCAAAGCGCTAACGCTAATAGCTAACGCTGATGCCAAACGGGGCCGCTATCAAGAGCGTAGCATATTAAAATAATCATGCAAAATTAGACATACGGATTACATAATTACTCTCTCCCCTCTCTAAACATTTTTTATCTACTTTTTCTTTTTTGACAAAAAAAAAACTAGATCTTATTAGCTTTTACTTTTCATTAGCTTTTTTAACAAATAATAATGAACTTATTACTAGATCTTATTTGAATAAATTTAATCATATTTTTCGTTTTCTACATTTTTCTTAAAGTATGTAAAAACCAAACAAGTAGCTAGAATTCTAAAAATGGATTTAGTGTACATAAAATATAATGAGATAAGAGCATCCACACTCGCTCATTCAACTCATGCTACTAAACTTTTTTTTTAAATTTGTACTAAAAAAACTTCTTTTTTGTTTGTGTAATTATGTATGAATATTTGTCCAGTTTTGACTTTTTTTTTGTCAAAATTGGTGAATTTCGACCTTAAATGGAATAAAAATAGTACTATTAGATATTGATTCAAAAAACTCCGTACTTTTTATTAAATTTATTATATCAAATATTTTCAAAATATTATTTTATCTAATTAATATAATATATATATTTTATTTAATTATATGTCAAAGGTTGAAAATGATTGATCAAAAAAATCAAAATTAAACGAATATTCAGGGACGGAGGTAATAAGTTCTTTTGACATTAAAGTCAATTTATGTCATCTTATGACATTTGTTTAATTGAAGAAAAATGTTAGGGGTACACCAAGGTGTATCCCATTTGTCCCCCACCTCCTCCTCCACCACATAAATGGGCAAAAAACTTAAAAATAAATAAATAATTAAAAATAAAATAAAAATGTAAGATAGAAAAGGGGGTGGGGGACAAATGGGGTACACCTTTGGTGTACCACTAGCATTGTCCTTAATTGAAATACATGCATTCATATGTTGTATCCGAAAGTGGTTCTTATTCTCCTGATCTCCTTTACAACTCCATTATTATCCTAGCCCCTTAGTCTGTACTTAACACTAATATATGTATTAATTCTCTCCATACGGATTACTCCCTTTATCCACTTTTTTTCCTTTTTGATGGGGTAACAACGGATAAAGTATCAGGTAAAAATAATCACTTGCTTATAAAGTTGGGATCCACTTTCTAGCCCAAAATTTAAGCTAATAGGTGTGATTTCAACTTTTTATATATGCTAGTGGTATTCTTCTTTATTTTTCAATGTGGGAACTCCAACACTTCTCATTTCGAAGAGCATGCAAAGTCTCATCTTTCTTAAAATTATTTTATTTACAAATTCGTCAATAAATCAATGAAGAGTATATATAAATTTCATTATCCAAAACTACATACAAAAATTTATAAAACAAGATGTAATAAAATATATCATTTTATCAATTGATTAATGAAAATATGTCATTAAATAAACATAAGTTATCGAAAAACCATAATAGTAAGTGAGAAGAAAAAAAGAGACATATCGAGTATAGTTTAATTTTTATACAATTTAATTCTGGCGGTTTTTTACCAATATAAAAGTATAACTAATGAATTTTGGTTAAAATAAAATTTCACTTTTAATCTTTTTTGTAAAAACACTGAGATCATTTGAGAGTCAACATTTTAAAAATACTATCTAACTTAGTGTTAATCTTTACAATTTTCAAAGTTAAGCTATGTTGGTAGGCGTTGCACAATTTGCAAGGCATGTGATGTCTAGGGGTAATATCTGACTTTGATTCATGACAATTGTGTTGAAAAGAAGTCATGCTAAGCATAAGGTTTCTGCAAATGCTAGGTGCAGGTTTCACATTTTACCACCAATACGTGATTAAATTCCTATTTACATCTTTTTAGGTGACCGTCTAACCGGTTCTGTGGGGCCATCAGAAGATACGGTTCATCTTTGTTTTAAGTTAATCTATACTATTACTTCATAAATTTTATTTAAAACTATAATGCGAGATAGCATAAATTTTATTAAAAACACTGCTCTCAAACAAACTAGAAATTCATCACAAATTTCTTACATTGTATTTTTTAGTGAAGAGAAATTTCAAATTACGTGTAACAAGTGAAAAATTAGTTCCATCCAGTCAATTCATATAAGGACTTACATTCTCCTTAGGGATGAAGTTATACTTGTTGGCACAATTTTCTATTTGTTTACACGCAATGTCAAAAACTATTTCAATTAAATTAAATGGTCCAAAATTTGAAATGTATGAGAGATATGTTACAACTTTTGAAGTGACTCGTTCGCCGACATTCGTATAATTGTAAAACCTTTGTACGAGATAGCAATTAATTCCTACAGGGAAGGTATATAACTATATATCCAAAATCTTCGATGCAGTAGATTGATACTATTTCCTCAAGGACTATTATGGTGACTCTATTGCGTTTTGTCGTATATGCGTTTCAAATGTTGTTTACAATGTCTTTGCTGTAGATCTTACACAGTGTCCTTGTTGTTGTTCATATTATACTCTGTGTTGTATCTTCATCCTAGTTTGTTGCTTTTCTCTATGACATAATGACATCGTTGTCGGGCGCATACTGTTCTTTTTTTTCAAGGTCATTGCAAGTTGCAATTTTAATTTTTTTTAATGCGGCTGACTTTTTATAATGTAGTTTCTGTTTAAATTATTTTCAATTTATATGATGCTGAAAGAGAAAATGCTTCTACCTCCGCTGATACTCGAGCATGAGTAAATTTCCCCATAAATTATGTGAAGTAGATCTCATATCACTCTCGCCAAGAAGAGAAGTTTTTAAAAGTTATCTTTTAATTTCATTCTTTTGTATATATTCAAATTATTTATTAACTCAAAATTTTTTTATTTTATTTTCTTGGCCTTGATTTCTAACCTTACAAATCAACTATGGTAAGACATCATACCTTACTTTCGCAACCAATATTCTTTCCTCCTTTTCACATTTTCTATAGAACTTTCAAATAACAACCAAACAAATCCAACCCGCCCGCCAAAGCCCAGTCAAACTTCCCAACTCAATTCATTCAAATACGAAGGAAACAAAATGTGCGGCGGCCTTTTCGGAAGACTCCTAAAACCCTTCATCAGGAAACCCAGCAACGTCGTTCCTCTTGCCGCCGCCGTCGCTTCCGCCGCATTGACCACCGGCCAGGGGAATTACGCCGCGATGGAAGGCAAAAATCAC
Organism: Cuscuta campestris; assembly: GCA_900332095.2. Taxonomy (NCBI): domain Eukaryota; kingdom Viridiplantae; phylum Streptophyta; class Magnoliopsida; order Solanales; family Convolvulaceae; genus Cuscuta; species Cuscuta campestris. Next base: position 639,838 of record OOIL02006828.1, on the reverse strand, counting down.
CACAGGACTAGCGTCTGCATCATCGGAAGTGGTCCCGCTGCCCACACCGCCGCCATCTATGCCGCCAGGGCGGAGCTCAAGCCCATCCTCTTCGAAGGGTTCATGGCGAACGGCATCGCCCCCGGCGGTCAGCTCACCACCACCACCGATGTAGAGAACTTCCCCGGCTTCCCTGCTGGCATGATGGGATTCGAGCTCATGGATAGATGCCGCGAGCAGAGTCTTCGTTTCGGGACGGAGATCCACACCGAGACTGTCTCTCACGTCGATTTCTCTTCCCGTCCTTTTAAGGTCTTCTCCGAGGAGAGAACCGTCGAAGCCGATGCTGTGATCGTGGCTACCGGCGCTGTCGCCAAAAGGCTCGAGTTCCCCGGCTCTGGATCAGAAGAAAACGGATTCTGGAACCGTGGTATATCGGCCTGTGCCGTCTGCGACGGTGCTGCTCCTATTTTCCGCAACAAGCCTTTGGCTGTGATCGGGGGTGGGGATTCCGCCATGGAAGAAGCCACTTTCCTGACGAAGTACGGATCCAAAGTTTATATAATTCACAGGAGAGGCGAGTTTAGGGCTTCCAAAATTATGCAGAACAAGGCGCTTAAGAACGATAAAATCGATGTGATCTGGAACTCATCTGTGGTAGAGGCTTATGGAGATAAGAGATTGGAAGGACTCAAAGTGAAGAATTTGGTTAATGGGGACGTCTCGGATCTGAAGGTTTCTGGGCTGTTCTTCGCAATTGGGCATGAACCAGCCACCAAGTTTCTGAATGGGCAATTGGAATTGGATTCCGATGGGTATGTCAAGACGACGCCAGGGACTACCCTAACCAGTGTTAAGGGTGTTTTTGCAGCGGGTGATGTCCAGGATAAGAAGTACAGGCAGGCTATTACTGCTGCTGGATCAGGTCAGGGCTTGTTATTAACAATTTGCTTCTTCCCCAATCCCATTGTTTTTGCTTGTTTAAACTTTTGGTCTTACCAGATTATTTTGCATGTTTGTGTTTAGAGAAATCATTATGTGGTTCATAGAAAACTGAAAACCTCATAGAACTTACTTCACAAATCTTTGTGCTCAGTCAAAGTAGATATCCAACTGGGTCGTTGTTGTTGTGTATAAAAAGAATGTGGCATGTTAAGCTGGAAGCTTAGTTATATGAGAGGTCACGAGTTCTAAATTTGGTGGAAACACTTTTTATTCAAAGAAGGTTGAGAGTGGAACCCGTGGAGAAGTTAAGGTGGTTTGGGAACGTAAAAAGGAGAAGTGCAGGGCTCTAATCAGTAGATGCAAGAGGCTTGCAGTAGTGGACACGAGTAAGATAGTGGGAGACCTAGGAAGATTTGGAAGAATGTGATTATACATGAGTACATGATTATAGGCTTCAGAATCTTACCAATGATATGACCTTATATAGCAATACTTAGTAAGCTAGGATTAAAAAAATTGCATTGATTTTTTGGCATTAGTTTGTAGATTTTGCTGCAATGTTTTTTCCCCTTAGTCTGTAGTTGTGATATCTGTCTTTTTTTGTCCTTAGGCTCTGGTTATTATTGTTGGTATGAGTCTTTCTTTCTTGTGTTTGTACTCTTACCTTGTCTGTGCTATTTTGTTAACCCTGTCTATGCTTCTGTGTTTGAGCAATTGATCTCTTGGAAACAACATTTCTACTTTCAAGTAGAGGTCATGTTTGCGTACACACACCCTTCTCACACCGTACCTTGTAAGATCTTACTGGGTTTGTGGTTTTTTTTGTTTATGTTAACATAAGTCATAGACTCATAGGAAACATTGTAGAGTATAATATCTATATATCTGTTGATGTAGCAATATTAGCCAGAAGGGGTTAAATTGTTAAAAAAAGGGAATTCAACGGTTCTTTTATTTTGAGTTTGCTTGGCATTAGTAGCTTCAACGTTTAGATTTAGCCTATTGGATAAGCTATCCAGCGGTATCCTTTCAGCTATAACATTTTTAAAGTTAATCTTCACAATTTTAAAATTACGGAGTATCTAGAAACCTTAACACTCTTACAAATGTCGTTCCCAAACAACAATTCAATCAATAGGATGATGATTTGGCTAAGTTGGCTTAAAACAGGCCTTACTATTTTCTCTAATTAAACAAGATTTTTTTAAAATGTTTCGTAATGGATCTTTTTACATAAGGAATGAAAAAGGTGCATGAAATAGCAAAAACACAAATGCAGCTCGCTAGTGTAATGAGCATCTGGACATTGCCACCTCATGATGTGACTCTATCGGATGCTCTCTGACTATGCTAATGTGTTTTACTATGGAGCCTAGCATGCTTACTTGCCTTCATACAATCTTGCATGAAATACTCTGGCTTTTTAAAATATGCAGAAGTGGCAGTCCACCACATGAAAATGAGGTTTCCATTTTTAAAAATTGCACATTTTTGTTTTTCAATAAACGAATCACGGTGAATCACAAGATTTTATTATCTATGCCACCTGCACACAAAAGTGAATGGTGTCACACTAGACACATTTGAATTTAGAATTGCAAATTATTTTGTACTCAATAAAACAAATCTCTTCACCAAGACACCAACTACCTAACCCCTCACTTGCCTAGTTGTATGTATGCTGTAGCCTCTTCCATGTGTTTCATCCACTCCAATCCCTCCATTTTTGGCGAGCTTATGCTTCAGGACACTGATAAACTGCTGGTCGTTATTGTTTTGTCCATTTTCTTTCCTTTTCATTAAAGAACATAGTCCTTGGCCCTGCTTCTGTGTTTGAGTTGGGATTCTATTGGAGATAGTCTCTCACCTTCCAAATAAGGGTAAGGTGTGTGTACACACACTCTTCCGAGATCCTACTCTTGTAGGACTTTGCTCGGTTTGTTATTGTCGTTGTTGTATTAAAGACAACATGGTTTTCTTTAGTCTTGTTTCCTCTTTATTATTAACTCTCTCATCAGTTGATTATATATTCTGAGGGTTGAGAATCATTATACTATCCTACGCACATAACGATATGTCTGTGTGTCTCTCTGAGTGAGCTTCTTTGAATCACCAACAAAAGTTAATGTGTATTTTTAGTGAACTATTCATTTTTTTGCATACAAGTTTACAAAACGGTATAGGCCCGTTTGGTCGAGTTGCATGTATATTTGCCAACTATTAGGAAACTTTGGTTATCGGATGTTTATTTGAGCTTTCTAATATTGTCTGTTTTTATTTATGTTTTCTTGACATATGGTTATGCTTGTCCTTTTATAACCAACAGTTTTCTTTCTCTCTTTTATCCTTCTTATTATCCTTTCTTCATCCACTGGTTCTCTCATTTTCCCTTCTTCATTCACTTATTTGTCTCTCAATCACATCTCTCAACTTCTCTCTAACCAAACAAAGCACATGTGTTTACCACCACCACCACCTTGCCTGATGGAGTCAATAGCATGAAGTTTAATTTCCATTATTCCATTAATTACTTTAAACTATAAATTCATACCAAAAAAAAAGAATCAAAATATGATGATATATGTCATTAAGTTTGGATAGTTATAGTCATGTCTTATATTTGAAATTGATAATGCAAGATTGGATTGTGTTCATTTGTTGTTACGACAACAAACCCATTAAAATCTCGTAAAAGTAGGGTTTTGGGAGAATGTGTGTATGCATAACTTACCCCTACTATGTAGCAGGTCTTATTTTGGAACAATATTTTTAGTGGTGTGGATTAACTCTAAAAATGCTAAAATTTATAATGTGCTAGAGAGTTTGTTTTCTTCTAATAACTATAATGCAAAGTTTAAGAATGTTTTGTGCTTCTTCTTCTTCTCATGTATAGGATGCATGGCGGCATTAGATGCAGAACATTACTTGCAAGAGATTGGTGCCCAAGTGGGAAAGAGTGATTGATTTGCTTGCGGTGAAGGATTATTGGTTAATTTTACACTGAGATTAAAGCATATTTAAATATGTTCCAAAAAGACCCATCTGTATTTATTTGTTTTAGTGCTTATTATTGGGTAGTAACATTTGCCCTTGCTCAATGCCCTAATTATAAGGATGATGCTATTTGAATGCAAAATGCAAACTAATCGCGAGAATCGTATTACGAATAGTCCCGGCAATGTCACGAGAAAAAAAAAGACATTTGCATTATAGAGATGTTTGTCTTGTGTCAAAAATAATGATTGTTGGTATATGTTTGTGAAACACCTTGGGTTAAACTTTTTCAAACTTGATAAATTTCAAACTCTTATAAGTAATACTGCTGTCTCATTAGACAAATTGCATTTTATTTACACTTTATGTAGTACTATTTAGGTAATAAATATGTTATTCAATATGAGCTTGTTAATATTAAATTTATAGCATTATTCAATTTTTTTTCCATAATTTGTAGTCAAAATTTTTAAAAAATTGACCTTGAAAGTCAAAGTGGAAAGATTAAAAAGGGGCCGAATGCGCAAATTATATTGTACATTTGGCTGTACGGTTCTTCCCGTACAGTCGGACTAAAATTGATCGGAATTAGGGTTCAATCAGCCGCCCACCTCAACGTCTTCGTCGCCATGTTCATCTCCCCCGTCTCCAGCATCTTGCTCTCCGCCCTCCTCTGTCGCCGTAACAGCTCTGTGACTCCACGATGAAGGCAGCAGGTTAGGGCGAAATCGATCTTCCGATCCGAGATTCCGCTATTCCAGTCGCTCTAATTCAATCTTCCGATCCTAGATTCCGTCAGATCTGGTCTCTAATTCAATCTGTTCTAATTCCAAGGTCCTAGATTTTAGATTTCTATGAATGATATGTTATTTAAGAATGAGTACTAGACTGTTTGAGAATGAGTACTATTAGGTTTTAGAATGAGTATTACGTTATTCGTAAATGAATATTGTACAAATCTGTGAAAATGAGTACTACGTTATTTTAGAATGAATATTGCTTTATTTAAAAATGAGTACCACTTAACTTCAAAATGAGTACTACCCAGATGTACCTATCTTTAGGTACATCCAGATGTACCATATACGAATCCGGCCGAATGAGAATATGGTTATTTTTTTTTAATTTAACAACATCTATAATTAAATAAATTAAATAAGAAATAATTTCAATCAAAATTTATAAAACAATACCAGAATAATATTTTAGATGGGGAGAGTAATATCTATCACGCTGACACGCTCCATATAAGAAAGACCCATCCCTTCAAATAAATAAATAAATAAAGATCCATAATTAATTTTATCGTTGGGAGTTCAAATTTGCAATGGATTTTGGCATGATTTTCTAAAAGAATTTATTTGGCCGTAGAAAGAAGCCTCATAATAGATCAATCTTAACACTTGAGGACTTTTTCCACCCAAAATAAATAAATAAATAAATAAATAACTTGAGGACTTACATACAAAAGGAGCTCAACCCTATTGATTCTATGCCACCCACAGACAAATGAGGGCCACTTAATCCATTTTGTCTATTTACCCTTTCTTAATTAGAATTTGCACATTTTTGACCGAATTTGTGAATAAGATAAGTTTAATCATAACGTTAACTTTTGGCATTGCTTTTTAGCAACATCAATTCAAAAATTTACCAAGGGTTACCCTAATTTTGTGGCAAAAACTACCAAATTCTAATTTTCAAAATATACTTTCAGGTACATTAAATTATAAGAAAATTTACCTAGGGGAGACTTTCCATCCATCTTCTGGCAAATATATATCTATGTCATTTTCATCATCACCATTATCACCACCATCACCGTCTTCTACGGAGTACTTGTTAGTTATTCATCTTCTTCCTTAATTCTTAATTCTTTTCAAATATCACGGATTCACGGTTAAAATGTTACGCTTAAAATCATAAAAAGTCAAATATCATGATTTAAACTATATTAAAAGATGAAATTCAACCAATTATGCATATTTCAACACAAAATCTTGTTCAGTTATCTCGAAATACTTAATATTTTTTTCCTAATTTTTGATGTGAAAGACTTTAAAGGATTCCTTTGTGTTTTTTACAGGGTGTGTCAAGCCAATGGAGCAGCACAAGCCCAAGGTGACACATGAAAGCCCAAGTAGCAAGAAACTTAAATGGGCTCTCCCCCTAAAAATTAAGTAATATTGTGGAAGCTTTAACCTATCAATATTTATATGGTTATTCCAATCTCAATAGTATGAGGTCTTTTGAGAGTTGTCTAAAAACAAATTCGTGAGAGTTTGGTCTAGAACGGATAATATCATACTAATGCGGGGTAGGAGTGAAGGCACGCGTGGTCCCAACAACTTGTTTCTATTTTTTTACAATTAAAGACATTTTAAACTTAAATCCAAATATCTTCAAAACACCTCAGATACACCTACACTTTTCCTTTTTTTTTTTGAAAATTACTAGGGGTGCAATAAAACTATATCAGTATATCCCATTATATCTTAATCATACAATTGTAGTGTGGATACAAAAATTGATGAATAAATAAAGAACTTACGGTGATGATTTGTGGGAAGCATGAGAGATGAAGAATAGTATTAATTATTTTCATTTTTCCATTTGAACTAGCAGAATTAATTTGAACTTTCAAATTTTTTTAAATAAATTATCACGATTATTCTAAAATTTGAGATCTCTTAAAATAACTTCCAGAAGAAATATTGTGTTACTAGAATATTTAATATGACAAACATAAAATATGGAGTAATGAATAAATTAAAAGCCCAAGTAGTACAAAAGGGCTAATAACGTAGCTTTTTGTTTGTTTTCTATTTCGATGTATTAGGCAATCACATTATCCGAATAAAGAACATTAGAAGAAAGGTTCTATCATAAAATCATAATTTTATTCAGGTTTAGAAAAGTTAAGATATCTACAATCTCACCAATATACAAATTGAAACTTCATAGAAAAGATTAAGATAAGAAGTAAGTACAGTTTAATGTGTCATTTTGATTTGATCTATTATATGTCTGAAGCTAATTAATAATAAGTTTTAGCTCCACTAGCAATGGGTAAAAAAATAAAAATAAGTGCTCAAGTACTCCCTTTTTCCTATAAAATGCTCTAGAGCTTGAATTTCATAGAATTTAAAAAAGTATTGGAGCATAAATAGGCTATGATCAAAATTTGTATAGATGAGGGATCAATGTTGTCGGGTAGGGAGTGAGGGGCACTCGGGGTGAGCGCTTTCGTCTTTTGCAACAAGAGGAAGCATTGTTGTGAGCTACATAATTATTAAGTGTAAAGCTTTTTTAAATGTTTTACAAAAATAAGTACTCAACATACTAAGAAGCTAAAATAGAGTATTAAAAACTCTATTATACTAAGTATGTCCAAAGCTAAAACATTGTTATTAATAAGTTTTAGCTCCACTGGCAATAAACGAAAAATTAAAAATAGGTACTCACATACTCTCTCTGTCCTAAAAATTGTTATACTGTTTTGACTTTCATAGAGGTTAAAAATGTTTAAAAATAAAAAGTCTATTATTAGAATTTGTATAGCTGAAACAACAATATTATGAGCCACATATTCATTACTAAAAGAAGAAATAAATTTAGCGTATATTTTTTTTAACGTTCGAAAAAAAAGTAAAGCATTTTATGAGATCGGGGGAATATAATTTTGAGTGACAATCACAATTAATACACTAATAAGTTCCATTTGGAGATGCCCCATAGGCCTTATACACTCCTAACTTACATTGTTTGTGTGGTCTTAAAATAGTATTACAAACACAACTTTTTAAAGGTAGAGTAAAAAACAAGAATCAACAAACAAATGAAATATAAAAGGGCAGCACTTACATAGTAATATACGGAGTAATTAAGAATGGTAATAAATCATCAAACTCCTATACCAAGTTGTCCTCTTGTATAGACCTTTCCATGGCTTCTTCAAAGCAATACAACAAGATCCCATTATTGAGATTCATGTATGGTTTGGTGGAGACTGGAAACTGGAGACTGTAGTTTGAGAGTTTTGTGCATTTGATTAGGAATTGCAACAGGGTTGGGGGTTAGGAAATGTGTTAGACGACGAGTGTGAATTTACTCCCATGTCCCTATTAAGTTACCGTTTGATAATTACCGTGTGGGTGGAAATGACGTTAAATTCACCCCTATCGACCGACGCATTTCCAAAATCCCCTCCCTGCCCCTATCGTCGTTGCTCGTTAGAAGAGGGTACCTTGGTGACATCTTTGCTGGACCTATTGTACTTCAAGTGGCTGCTGACAAGTTGGCCTGATGAGATTGCAGACATAAGGGATAGCTCCCCAGCAAGGACTGAGCCTGCAACAATGGTTGCCAAGAGCCTTGCATTTGATCCTGGGGAGTCCTTGTTAGCACCCTTCACTCCTAGTAAGCTCAAGCAGGCAGACTGTGATGCCAGCTGGGTCCCACCTCCAACTGTCCCCACCTGAACCAAGATATATGGGTATAAATGTGCTGTAATAATGCATTGAACACACTCAAGTCAAAAGCCATGGCTCAATGGGGATGTGTTTAAGATGTATTGTATTTAAGTATTCATTGAATGTGTGGGGGTGTGGTGGGTATCTCTGCATTTTAAAGATATTTCAAACTGAACATATCTAAGTAAAATCTGAGTCTTTTAAGTACTAGCAACACATTTATTATGGAAATTATAATGTGAAACAACATATTTTGCAAATGAGTGCGGTTCTTTTGACACTCCTTTGGGCCTTGGGTGTCATAATATGACTCTATGGAGCTATGGTGCTCCATTGGACACTGGTTCTTACCCCAACCCCAAGCTGGAGGACTTGTGGGGAGTTAAGGGGTATGAACCATTTCGAAGTCCAACAGAGCACCGTAGGACCCTCAAATGGCCAGTGTCATATACCTCAATAGAAGGCATGGTGACAGAGACGTGAAGGTCCTTGCCGTCATTAACAGGCTCCATCATTGTGATACAGTGAGAGCTTTCCACATTCTGTGCCGGGTCCTGACCAGTGGCTATGAACACGGCAGACACAATGTTTGCAGCATGTGCATTGAAACCGCCAAGGGAACCTGCCATGGCTGATCCGGTGAGGTTCTTAAGCATGTTCAGCTCAACAAGGGAAGAAACACTGGTCTTCAACACCTTCTTCACCACCTCTTCCTTTATTATTGCTTCACATACAACTGACTTGCCTCTCCCCTCAATCCAGTTCACTGCTGCTGGCTTCTTGTCTGAGCAAAAGTTCCCTATTTGCAAAAGTTTACTCTTTAAATAAAGCCCACTTAAAAGGGTCTTTCATTTTTTAAAAGGGTCTATCATTTATTAAAAACATGTCTTTCATTAAAACTAGCATACTCCAATATCATTAAGGGGTGTTTCGTTATTCGTTGTGTTTTCAATAAAATTCTAGCAAAATCTAGCTTTACCAGATCAGTTTTAAATTGACAAGGAACTTTTTGAAGGATATACAGAGCATTTGTTTACCAGAAATGCCAAGAACATCCATGTCTGGGTACTCAATTTGAAGGAAATCAAGAACGTTCTGCACGCCCTTGGACACCATGTTCATCCCCATGGCATCACCAGTGCTGCAACTGAATCTCATGTAGAGATTCTTCCCAGCTAGTGCACATTGAATGCTTTGTAATTTGGCAAATCTGCTTGATCTGCACATAAAGAACTAGTAAAACTTGCAGAAAAACTTGTTTTTGAAATGAAGGGAGAATTATTGATCAAAACTCAAAATACAGCAAGACTATGAGCCTATGCTTCATAATTGCCATAAAGAAAATACCAATAAACAGATGCTATGCACTATAAATGATAATGGGTGTGTTGTATAGCATAGCCCTATGGTAAGGGTTAATGTAAATGAAATAATTGAAACTATAGCTAATACTGATGAAGTTGCAGAATAATAAAGAAACAGAATTCAAAAAATGGCTAAAATGACCCCTTTCAGCAAAAAATATCTTCAATCTTAATTTTTCACAATAATAACAAAAGCTCATTTTCTATCATTTTCCAAACTCTGTACTAAACATTAAAAAGAAATTAGTACTAGAATTTGTTTTCTAGAAGCCATTGTCCATCTTTCACTCCTAAATACTCCCTCCCTCCCATAATTAAAGGCACATTAACTATTTCGACCTCTTAATAACTTTTGTTTCTTTATATGTTTTCATTTTATTATTTGATGAAATAAAATAGTCATATCACCTCTTGTTTTGTAGAACTTCTGAGTAACTTTTAAAAATGTACGGAGTAACTTTCATTTTTTATTTAAATATTAATATTTGAATAAAGTAATTTTAAAAAGCATGACTTTAGTTATGGGACAAAGGGAGAGCACACTCACTTGTTGAATAATACAGCAAGAGTCTCAAAATTGCAGGGGGCCTCAACAAAGAGCTTTAACTCAGCCGCCCTCTTGGCGGTGCTGAACCTCACCACCGGAGCTCTGGTCATGCCGTCTTTGAGCAGCACGCTGGCGGCACCACCGGAGACGGAGATGGCCTTGCAGCCCCTGTTGGTGCTCGCCACCAGGCACCCCTCAGTGGTCGCCATCGGCACAAAGTACTCTCTCCCATCAAGAACCAATGGCCCCACGATACCCACTGGTATCTGAACGTAACCCACCGGCATCTCGCAACACTGCCCGAGAATGGACTCGTAATCAAACCCTTCAATGGGAAGCCCCTCAAGAGACTTTCCGGTGGTTCTCTGCAAGGCCTCTCGCCGGATCGCCGCCGCGCGTTTACAATCTCCAAGCATCACTTCCAGCGAATAGGACGGCGTTTTCCCCTCCACGACAGAATTAATGATCCCCTCGTCTTCCTCAGACTCTGTCTGGTCGAATCTCGGAATCGGGCGCTGAGGAACCATTGGGACAATTTTACAAACACTTGGTGGGCGTACCGAGCAACCCAGCACGCCGTCACACTGCGAGCAACGCCCATGGCGGCTTTCCATCACATTCTCCCCGCCGTCCATTTCCCAAACATCCTGATTCGATCTGCACATGAGAGACTGAACTATACCGATTCCGAAAAACCCGAACAGATAAACCACAGAGGCGAACAACAAACACAGAGCCGCCAGCTCCGAGTGAGTCACCACATGAAGCGGGACCGAGTCCCGGATCTTCTCCCCCCATCGGAGGAGAAGGAAATAGATCACAGAGACAAACGTGGCGATAAACAGCCCATTGGTGAAATACAGGGGCAGGGCAAGGGTCGCTTCGTCGGAGAACACTTGGAGATGGCGTTGCCTGTGGGACTTGAGCGGCTCGCCGTCGGGAGAAGCGGGGTGGGAGTGGGAGTGTCGCCGGCGAATGTTCATTCTTGGAGTCCCGGCGGAGGGGACAACCGACGGGCGGCGGAGAGAGTTTCGGGCGATTTTGTGGGGGAGGTTTGTTTGTTTGTTTGTTTGTTTGTCTGTTTGTGAGTGTGTGAATGGAGAAGCTGAGGAATCGGAGGTGTATTTATAGTGGACGCCGGTTGGCGCGCTGCTCTTCTGGTCCACGCTTAATGCGTGCTCTCCGCCACTTTTTTAAATTTCTCCCCCCTCAAACTAACTTCTATTCTACCAACTCTACAAAAAACAAAAAATAATTACTCCCTCCGTCCCGCTATATTCGTCCAGTTTTGACTTTTGGAATTGTTCATCTAAGTACTTTAACTCATTAAATTCTCTTAATATGTAAGCCTAAATATAGTCAAGTGTGATCTTGTTTGATTTGTCTTAACATATAGATTATTGTTGGCGATAGAATAAGGAAGCTAGACCGAAGAAGGAAACGAATCCTGTTGGGATTCGGTTTAGTATATTTCCTAGTTTGCTTAGTTCTAGTTTTAGTAGGAATAGAAATATGGTAGGAATAGAAGTTTACTTATATGTTTTACTCTCTTCCTATATAAAGAGGGTTAAACCTTTGTATTCAGGAGAACAATTCAATATACAGACTATTTTCTCCCTTATTAATTTCTACAATTATTAATACATAATTTCTATAATTTTTTAATATACAAATTACAAGATAAAATGGTCTAAAGAAGTGTATTGGATGGTGTGTAAAAATGAAAGTAGACAAATACTCTGAGATGGAGATAGTATAAAAATGAAATAAAAATTTGAAAAATACTCATGTGATTAAAATATTTTGAATAAGAATGAAATATAATGCAAATACCAAATAAAATGGAATGCAACTCAAATATCAAAATAAAAATAACACTCATTAACCACAATAATAATAACAACAACAATATTTGTTACTGAGTAAGTAGGACTATACAAACGCAATAAAGTACATATTATGAAGCAGAAAAAAGATAACCAAGAGTATACTTTTCATCAAACATACATATTTTAGTTGTTGTGAATCACACATTGATATTCCCTCAGTCCTATAATATTTTTTCCGTTTCAGTTTACGAAGTTTGATCGATTTCATTTTTAAATCAATTTATTTGATTGTAAGTGTAAATTTTAAAAAAAATTATATATTTAAAAACAATATAAAAAGTTTTACAAAACAAGAGCTGACAAGAAGTATATTATTTTATTAAATAACTAATGAAAATAAGTAAAAACATTTATTAAAATTTTACCGTGTGCATAGTAATTAGAAAGAACATTTTAGGACAAGGAAGTTATGTTGTTTAAATAAAAAAAATTACAGAGTCAAAGAATATTTGTCCAATTTTGACTTTTTACGATCAATCACCTTAGACCTATAGTTAAATAAAAATTATGTGGTAGTCCATTTGTCCCATATTTTCTTCTCATTAAACTTTTCATGGTCTCCCATACAATTTTTGACCATTAATATCTCTATTTATATAAAAATAATATTATAAGAAATGATATTTCAAAACTACATTTCAAAAGTAATTTATTGACATTAATTAAATTTATGTTTCAATTTAATATGTATTTTCCATAATTTGTGGTCCTAGTTTAAAAATGTTGACCATAAAAGTCAAAATGGTAGAAAATCATCGGACGGAGAAAAAAATATTAATTAGATAAAATAATATTTTAAAAATATTTTAAGAAATAAATATATTAATATTATTCTTGCAACAGTAACTAATTTAAATTTTATTTAATTAATGGTCAATTTTTATTAGCTTTAACTGCAAAAGGTCAAAAATAAACAAATAATCTAAGACGTAAATGTCCAATATTAATACGGAGTATCATATACAAAAATTTTACATATACGTGTCATTTCTTTTATAGTTACTTGATAAAATTATTATATCAAATGTTTTATACCTTAAGACATTATTCTACTTAAAACTTATTTAGGATACAAACAGGTATGGGGCGAAGGTCGCGGTACCCATTAAGGTAGGGCATATGTTTCAAGAGTTAAGCTCGCTGTGTGGGCTGAGTAGGATACAAATTAAACTTTAAAAATTCTCATAAAATATATAGCATCTCAAACCAACCCGAAATCAGATCCTAATTACACTTGGATTAGGTCTATTATTTAGACTTGGAAAAAATTGACCAAATCTCTTTTGAATCAAGACCCAACTTCAAAGCATTGGATTACAAAAGTTTTGTTAACTGAAATCAAAAGCGCAAACGTAAAATAACTCGCTAAAATGGGTTAAAACAAACCGACTAAGAGCATTCTAACTGGTGAGGGAAAAAAATTCTTCACGAATCTCTCTCTACATATTCTTTCTCGTTCACATTATCTTTTTCCCCATTATTGTGGCATAGAATATTTTTTTCAATGCACTCACATCACTGTAAAATCTTTTTTTCTTGCCAATCACTCACATCCCAAGCTCTCTCTCCATCTTTTTTTTCAGTCTTTGCGTGACAAAGAAAATTACCCTCATGGAAAAGTGTCAAAACTCGCTGGGATACGAAATATTAACATGCGTAGTAAATTGTCTCATTGTCGTGAACGCTCTAAGGTACGGAGTAATATTTTTTACAAAATTAGATAACTTCTCTTAGAGCATCTCCAAGGTGTAGTGTAAAAATTAGTAGTGTAAGTTTCATTTTACACTATCCATAGTGTTTTACATTTCCATTTTTTTATACTTATTTCAACCATATTTTCTATATAATACAGTTTTTATAATATTTTATTATTTTAAGTTATTATTTTTAATAATTTTTTAAAAAGACGTAATAAATACTTTGTACATATGATAGTTTAATTATAATCACATTTATTTTATATATAATTAAATCAGATCAATTTCTTCCGCTATTGTTGGGAAAAAAACTAAACAAATTAGCAGAGCAAAAGAGAGCAAATATGGACGGAGATAAATTAATCCTTTTCTCAAATCTATCTTCAACCCAATATCTATCTCTATCTTTATAGAAAATCTATCTACTGACACTGTAAATAAGATGAAGACTCCAACGGTGCAAATCAGATGAAGACCATGGCATGAGCTTCAGTTACATGAAAATGGAGAAGAGGGAAGGAAAAAAGTGAAGAAAATTAATTTTTTATTCTTTCCACTATCTATAGTGAACTTGTAAAAATACACTTTAAAAATTGTTTTTTACATTGTATTACATTTTACCACTTGATTTACCCTATCCATTGGAGTGTTGAAAAGATAACATTAAATTGTATACCGTGCATATTTTATACTCCGTAATATACACTACACCTTGGAGTTGCTCTTATACAAATCCTTAAAAGGATAGATTCCGAAAAATTCTGGACTCGAATAACACAAAAGCCGAATAAAATATGCCCAATATTTTTTTGGCCCAAGTAGCCCAATAAATGAAAGTCTTTCAAAACCATATCTGCCTAAAATTTTTGCCCGCCCACCTATGATATGGGCCGTTGAAGTCCAACAATACATATGAATGACTCTCCATAATTAAATGCGGAGCAAAAAGCAATGCTCGAGTCACAAAAAAGGTTATCACAACATCATTTTTGTATTAAATTTTCACTAATAAAATTATTTTAGATTATTTTATTCTTAGATATTACTAACTTCATACCGGAGTATTTGTTCAGTTTTAACTTTTTTCATTCAACTATTTTCAATCTTTGACCTATAATTAAATAAAATATATATTGTATTTTAATTAGATAAAATAATAATTTAAAAATATTTTATATAATAAATCTATAAAAACAATTTTTTATCAATATCTTATATCATTTTTATTTAATTTGGGTTCAAAGTTTAATTACCAATTTTGACTGAAAAAAGTTAAAAGTATACAAATACTCTGAGACGGATGGAGTAATTCATAATTGGTAAGTTTGTGATATTTATGCTCACTTTATTTGTAATCCAATCCTTCTTTAGAGCAAAATACCATAGTTGAATTACTCAAATGGGTCCCCTTCTTTCGGCGAAATGGCGACAAACATAATCATAACATGTAGACTTGTATTCTTTCGTTCGTAAAATTGATGATTTATATTTCTCTAATCTCTTAAATCACTCCCAGTCCTCACCCCTCCATGAATTGGCAATTGGCAACAACACTTTTTGCAACTCAAACAAGGGAGAAATTCAATGAAGGGTTCATTTTATTTTTTGAATCTCAATTTTATAATTATATTTTATTTTTATATTTGAAAAAAAGATATTAGAAGTTTTAATCCGTATTTAAGACGGATTATTATATACATCCCAACCTGCAACTTTTTTCATAAATGATCATCACAAAATAATGTTGGGGACACTAACTAATCAATTGAAATAGCATAAATCCCATTTTGACTTGGCGAGTCCCATCACCAACTATGACATAAACTTCCAATGGTCCTTCCTACTCCCTAACATTAGAAATTGTTAAAGTATTCAACATTGAAAAATAGAAAAGTAATTGAAATATTTAATATCTTGAGTTAAATTAAATAATTGTTTGGATTTAATTTTTTTATGTAGTTCAATTCAAGTATCTTATATAACAAACTTATAAGCTGTCAAACTATATTCCAACCTATTCGTTTATAGAAAAATTCTGACCATGCAAGACACGAGTATGAATTAAATCTAGCTAGCAAGTTATACTCCTTGTGTCTCAATTTAAATCGTCTGTTTTGGTTTACGATGTTTGAATAAAGTTATTTTCAAATCATTTTATATGAAAATGGTGTAGAATTAAAAATACAAATTACTATATCAAAAGATCTACAAAACTAGTTGTGATATAACTATAGTATTTATCAAATGATTAACGGAAATAAGGAAAGAAAGTGAATGAAGTTTGACATCGAGAATAATAAACAGACAAGCAATTTAAGTTGAGATGAGGGGAGTAATTGATAACAAAACTTCCAAAGTTCCAATATTTTTCAGCTCTTTTTAATTTCTTTCCATGTGATTTTTTTCAAACAATTTCCAGTTTATTATTCCAACTCTTTTTAAATCCATTGCATTTGAGAAAAACAAAAATAATCACAATAATAATTCTGCATGTTTACAACAAATTCTAATTTTCCCATTATATTTTTTTTTGAAATTCACCATAAAAATGAAAGTTACCATTGGTAATTGTTATGGAATATAAAAAAACTTTTCTAAGTCTACAAACACGCATTTGAATTTTTTGTCGACTTTGTAACTTGATGTGGTATTATAATCTTATTTATCAAGAAGTCACGAGTTCTAAATTTATTTTCATGTAGTTATAAAAAAACTTCAAAGAGTCAAGCCAAGTGTGTTTGTTTGTATAGTTTTGTCTTATTGTATAGTTTTGTCTTATGGCGCCGCATGATCATATGGAATAAAAAAAATATTAGAGTATTAATCCAAAGAGATTTTCATTTATTTCCTCAAATGACAAACGCTCTACTTAATTACTGTAATTAATTGCCGATAATGGTAATCAAACCTAACTACCCAAAAAACCACAGGCCCGTATTTAAGATTATTGTCGAATCACTTTCATTCGCACGTTATCATAAACTCTTTTGAATAAGAAACGATGTGATGAAAAGAATCATATCTTTTAATCTTTAGAGTTACAAAAAAAAGGATTACTTACTTCATTTGTAAAAGTATGAAGCGTTTTGAAGAAATTAAAACAAAAAAATAAAATAAAAGATGAACTCTTTTCAAAAACGGAGAGAGTACTTCCTACATACAAAATGATTTTCATACTTCACTATTATTATTCCAGATTTATAAAATTTTGATTTTTTTCTGCTTGATAATATAAAATATTTTTGTCATCATCTTTTATTTTATAAAATTACTTTTTGACATATGATTTTTATCTTTTATTATTTTTCAAACTTTAAATAAAATAAAATTGACACATTTGAAATACTGTTCCGTTTTAATCTATATATATGTATATGTATATATATGTATATGTATGTATGTGTGTGTGTGTGTGTATAGGTCATCTTGGGATGGAGGTACCTATCGGGAATTATATATCGGGTCTGTTTGGGAATAGCGTTAGAGATTAGCGTTAGCATTTTTGGATAAAATTTTACCGGTGCAGATTATTTTGAAAACGCTAACGCTAAATGTTGTCCGTTCGTAGATAGTCTTTTCAAAACGCTAACACTAATCTTAAAACGTTATTCCCAAACAGACCCATCATAATATAAATGTGTAAATTAAAATGCAATACGTCTTAGTCATCTAGAAAAAGATCATACCAAATGTCAAAGTCCAATCATAATTAAGTTTAATTACTCTCAAAACACGTTGACTTCAAATCTATATATGGTGGTTACGTACCAATGAAGTTTGTATGAGAATTCTTAGTTGTGCATGTCTTCAACTTATTAACTAAAAGTTCAATTCATGGGGTGATAAGATGAAAGATTGTGATTGGTCCGACAAAAGAAAATATGAATATTTCTTTTTTATAGAAATAAAAGAAAATAAAGTTGGGCATGTTAGGTGGCTATCCCATAATATAGAGAAAAGTAATTAATTAGTATATAAGCTATATATTGAGTTGAATTGAATAATCGATTACATTTAATATTTAATGTGGTTCAACTCAAGTGTTTTATGGTCCAGACGAGTGATCCCTACATCATTCCTTATTCCATCATGGCACATTCAAAGAGATGTTTGAAATTCAAGATTGAACGTATTTAGTTTTAATATTTATAAAATGTTAACGGTGCGGATTACTTTAAAAAACGCTAACGCAAAATGCTGCCCGTAGATAGTCTTTTCAAAACGCTAACGCTAATCTCTAACGATATTTCCAAACATGATCGCTTGTTTGGGAATAGCGTTAGAGATTAACATTAACGTTTTGGATAAAAATATAACGGTATAAATTATTTTGAAAATGCTAACGTTAAAACGCTATCCGTAGATAGCTTTTTTCAAACTCTAACGCTATTCCTAAACAGGCCTTAAATAAAATAAAAAAAATATTGAAAAAAATAAAACTTGAATATAAAGAAATATTTTGAAATTTGAACAAGTTATTTCATTCATTAATTGAAAAATTTGGAACTCCTAAGTTGAAAACAATATAAGTTCAAATAAACTTTATTTTGGAAAATTGGACGGATAGCGTAGTTATAATCGACACTTTTAATGAGTTTAGAAAAATTGCCCAAGAAAAATGAGAAAAAAATGTGCATTGAATAAGTGTCTTTGGCATAAATGTCATGTTTAGTGCTAACTGCTAACGGCAGCTATAAGTTTAATTAGGGCCGCGGTACATAGAGCCTGTTTGGGAATAGCGTTAGAGATTAGCGTTAGCGTTTTGAAAAAGCTATTTACGGCCAGCGTTTAGCGTTAGCATTTTCAAAGTAATCTGCACCGTTAAAATTTTATCCAAAACGCTAATGCTAATCTCTAACGTTATTCCCAAACAGGCCCATATATAAGCTTGTTTAGAAACGGAAAAATTGTGGCCTTAATAAATTATGAGTTCTTTCATTATTTTCAAGAGACATCTTTAATTTTTTCATTCTCACCTATAGGTGAAAGAACGCCTATCCTGTGCGTTCCTACACCCCAACCAAACAAGATTGTGAGAAGGTAAATCACAGTATAATCTCGATCTAGGCTTTGGAGATGTCGTCTCATATAGTCCCGTGCCGATGCGTACAGGAAGAAACTGGAATAAACTGGAAATAATTAGAAGAAAATAGAAAAAACTAAATGAAACTGAAAAAAACTAGAAAAATTAGAAAATCTTAAAAAACTTTAAAAGAAATTTTTTTATGTATTTTTATATTATTCTCATTTTAATTCTTGTTGTTATAGATTATTATTATTGTTGTTGTTGTTGTTGTCATCATATTATCTCAATGATTCCCCTTAAAATAGAATTATTATCATTTTCTGTACACAAAAAAACTACTTTTGCAAAAAAATAGAATATAAAATTAGCATAAATATCAAAATGTTAAATATTTGAAAGTTATTGTGGCTACGCTGCATATCACTTTATTTATGCAATATTTATCATAAAATAATATATTTGTGATTGTACTTTGCATGTTACCAGAATTTTGTTTTAAATATCAGACATGTCACATAATGTAATTAAATCTATTTTTTCTTTAATGATTGAAAATGAGTATTCAATTGCTGGTTAATGAATACTCATAGCGGATGTACGAGAAATTTTGTACAACTACTTGTACGATATATATTGCAATACTCCAATCCATAGTTTTCAGAACCGGACTGGTGATCGAACCGGTCAAGGTACTGGTTCACTGGTCGAACAAGTGGTTCAACTGGTCGAACCGGTGGTTTAAACATTTTTAAAAATTATATAAATAAATAAATATACATACACACACACACACATAGACACACACTTTCTCATTTATAAATATCTAAAGAAAGTAATTTATAACATTTGACTAAAATGTTTGATTAAAATATTTGACTTATTTTACTAAGTTAAAAAATAAAATTTACATATTAGAAAAAGAATATTTAAAATTTTATAAATGAAGACTTGATTTTATTTTTTCAAATAAGTTGTTTAATATTAAAAAAACCTTAGATGAAATTTTTGCATGATATTCATTTTGTAATAATATCAATAGTATCAATGATTTTGTCTTTGATTCATAGCTATATAATATTATATTTTTAAAATTAAAAAGAAATTTTTATACAAACTTTTTTTTAATTATGAAATATTATAAAAGAATAAGTAAACTTGAAACAAAAAGCATCTTTGCTTGGATGGTTAGAAACTCATCCAAATGTCAAAGAGGTCTTAGGTTCAAACCCCCATAGTTGAATATTTTGGAAAAAATCGCAAAAAAAAAAAACTGGTCGACCGGCCGGTTTACACCGGTTCGCACCGGTTCGATGCATGTTACGGTCCAAAGGGCCGGTCCGGTCCGGTTTTTAAAACTATGCTCCAATCTACATTGATGGATAAGTGCCCCACTACTCATATTTCTCATATTCACTTTCACAACATCAATTTTTACGCCGAATTATTTTCTTAATTTATTTTATTTAATTTGACTCACTCTAAGCATTCCTCTTCTTTTTATTTTTATTTAAAAATATTCATTTTATTATCATAATTTTACACACAATAAAAAAATCTCTCCAAGAGTACTTTAATTCCCTCCCAACTACACCCCCTTTTCCCCCTACTCTCTCTAACCACTATTCTTTGCTATATAAGCTATTCCCGTCTCTATTCTCTTTCACGTCATGGTTATGCCGCTAAACCACAATGTTTTTAGCAACTCCCGTAAAATAAATTGGAGATTAGATTTTCGATATTACTAACAAAATTTTGCATCTAGGTGCGATATTAATTTTAAATAAAGTCTAGAATATAAACCATAAATAACTGAAATAT
Organism: Cuscuta campestris; assembly: GCA_900332095.2. Taxonomy (NCBI): domain Eukaryota; kingdom Viridiplantae; phylum Streptophyta; class Magnoliopsida; order Solanales; family Convolvulaceae; genus Cuscuta; species Cuscuta campestris. Next base: position 619,107 of record OOIL02006828.1, on the reverse strand, counting down.
AAAATTAAAATGAATATACCCTATAAATAATATTGTACACCATGTATGCCATCTGACTTCGCAAAAGATGGCAAAATCCGGCCCAATGTCTTAACAGAAATTTTTTTTATCCAATATCCAAACTATGGGCCTTATTTTGGGCCTTGAGTGGTGAAAATTTGGGCTATGATTTTATGGAGTTAGCTTGCTTCTTTTTTTTGGGTACTAATCTTAGGATTGTAAATTTTAATTGGAAAAAAAACTACTCCCCCGTCCCAAATTATTTGCAATGTTTGCTTTTTGAGCAGTTACGGGAACTTTTGTTTATTTCTACGTTTTCATTGGTTATTTGATAAAATAAAATATTCGTGACACCTCTTATTTCGAAGAAATTTTCATGTAGTTTTTTGATATGTAAATTTTATTTTTTATTTCTATACCAATACATAAATAAAATGAATTGAAAAAACTTGATATTTTACCTCGGGAATACAAATGTGGCAAATATTTAGGGACGGAGGGAGTATATTCCGTGTAACCTATGCTCTATATAAAATAGCCAAAAAATTTAGTTGTAACAAAAGTGATGAAGTTGTTGTACCAAAAAAAGGAGATAAAGTTGCTGGCCAATGAGCAAGCTTTTAAAAATTGAAAGTGAGAGTAGCGTGTGTTGACTTAATAACTACTATGTCAACTTTTTTCTAGTCAAATTAAAGAAATTTTGAACTTCATTTATTTAGTATTTGTCAAAGTAATAAAACTTTCAATTATGTAGGAAAAATAGACAGAATGTCTCTTTGTAATACATCGCCATTAAGTTTAAGGATTCTCCGAGTATATTTTGAATAATCTAAGACTTGAGAAGTTCTTACTAAAAAATGGAGGGAAGTGAGGAATATGATTGAGAAAACCACATATTATCTGATAATTAATGACGCCTCTTTGGGAGTATGAAATATGAGGTCTTATTATATTACTCTCACCGTCTCATGAAACTATTCATGTTTCAAAAAAATGCATATTTAAAATGAATAATTTTGCCTTTATTTTTAAATTATGACTCATCGAATTTACGCATCTTATCCTATTCTATTATAAAGGCAAAATTAGAAAATATCATCAATATTACTCATTCTATAAATGTACATTTTTTCAAAGATGAAAAGTTTTATGGACGAGTATCTTTGTAGTTGTTTGGATTTGATATCTACTCATCTGACAATTTCCTAAATGTGCATGTTTAATTTAGAAGATATCAACCTAATTGCTTGATCTTTGAGCATAGGGTCACAACACAAAGCACACTCTCCTAATAAATAGTTCCTAATAAATAGTTTGTCTTATTAAAGACCTGCTTTTGTCACTTAGAATTCTAAAATAATGTAAGAAGAAATTAAAAGATTTCGAAAAAACTATAAAAAGTTGAAAAATATTAGAAAATATAAAATGCTAAAGAAAAGCAATAATTAGATGATCACCAAAATAAATATTAAAAAAATTAATTTCAGATAAAAGAATTTATTTTCGCACATATTTGAAATGGTATGCTATAAATTTAAATATAATGTCAGATTTTAAATATAAATTTTAAAGTGGTATGTAAAAATAACTTCAGTAGATTTTATTTTTGAAGTGTTATTAAATTGGTACATTTTAATTTTTAAATTGGTATGTAAAAATAAAATTCACCTCTCTTTTGATTTAGTTCTACTTATATAATTTTTTTTAGATTTAAACAAATTTTACCGTAAATTATTTTTTAAAAAATCACCTTAAATAAGACCAAAACATAAAGAAAATATAGAGTACTAAATAAGAGTTTTACGGAGTATATTTTTATTTGTTAAATAAGAGTTTGCACTGTGATAATATGACATTGTACCTGTACATTTTATGTAATACTACCTCCGTCCCACTGTCTTTGTCCACATTTGACTTTTGGAACTGTTCATCTAAGCACTTTGACTCATCAAATTTGCTCAATGTGTAAGCCTAAAAATAGTCATGTGTGATCTTGATTGATTCGTCTTAACATATAGATTATTAATATATAATTTTTATAATTTTTTAATATACAAATTACAAGATAAAATGGATTAAAGAAGTGCATTGGATGGTGTGCCAAAAGGTAAGTGGACAAAGACAGTGGGACGGAGGGAGTATAAATGGTCGTGATTAGTATTGTAATTGTATTTTTATTTCGGGAATAAAGAAACGAAAATCCTATTTTGATATATATCCAATACTTTACTCTTATTTTAATCTTTTTTCCACATAAAAATAACTTTTGTCAAATATGATGAATTGCAACCATTAAAATACTTAATAGACTGCTTTTTTACATCACTCCCACATCATCCGGCTTCAATTAACTGTTAACAAATAGGGGAATAGGGAGTTCTCCATATTTTCAATGTAAAACAAGCAAAATTTGTCAATAATTTGTACAGTATTTCTTTCCCTTTTGGGTTTACTTCAACCCGACCCGGAACGCCCGGCGGACACGCCCGACAACACCTGCATTGGGCCCCACTCCATTTCTACCGCTGCAATCGAGCTCCGATTTCTACTTCAGAGCAGAATATTACCGCCGGTTAGGGTTTCAGCACCGGCTCCGGTGGGCGAAATTGACGGGAGCTCCTTACAGCCGCACTTCCGGCACCGGGAGACGGCGAGGATCTGGCGGCACGAGGGGCAGGAGGAGTGGGATCCGAGCCAGGTGTCGATGCATTCGGCGTGGAAGCCGTGCCGGCACAGCGGGAGCACCCGGATCTCGTCGCCGTCCTCGTACTCCGACAGGCATATGGCGCACTCCGCCGCGAATTCCTTGCCGGAGAAATTCTGGGCCGCGAATTCGGGGCCGTAGGTGAACTTCGGAAGCGACCGGAGCACTTTCTTCTTCAGGCCCTTCTTCGGCGGCGCCTGGGCGGTTGCGCCGCCGCGATCCCGGCCCCGCCGGAGCCACGCGCACCGGGCTACGACGATGAGCCCCACCGCACAAATAACTGCGCACAGTAGCGCAGCTAGGATGACTACGAAATCGGACTCGGTAGCTAGTGCCGACGGCGGATCTGCCGTCTCAATCTTCCACGTCGGCGGCGGCGGAGTCGGTGCGGGTTTGTTGCCGGAGAGAAATCTACGTGGAAGAGCCATATAAATTCGCGAGAAGTCTTCAATGACTGGAATTTCTATTTATACACGTAGGCAAATGAGGCCCCGTATGTTCCTTCTGGTGTTATCCTATCCGTTCGTCCGATTGAGATCGAACGGCTGAAATTGAACCATCACCAACAATTACAAATATGAAGTTTTTATAATCGGAAAAATTATTTGAAATAATCCCACGTATTCATAATCTTTTAAAAATAATCTCATTTTTCAGAGTCACCAAAAATAATTCCATTTTTTCACATGTCTTTGAGTTTTGGGTCACCGTTAAAAAACTAACGGTCATTTAACGAAATTTGTGAAAAATGTCTATTTTTGTAAATAAATGAAAGGTAAGATTATTATCTTAGGTAAATTTTCTTTTTTTCGTTTTTTGAATTTTTAACTTAAAATTTAAATGTATTTCAAAAAATGGAAAAATAATATCAAATTTAAGTGTTTTTTAGAGTGAAACTTATTATTTTTTCAATAATCGATAATGTAGTAATAATAATTAAAAATAAATTATTTTACACAGTAGAGATAATTTATTTATTTCATAACTTACTACATTTTTTGTGTAAGTTGTAATTATTTTTTTTGTGCAACACTTCGACTTGTTTTGTACTACTCCGTATATTATTATCATTTCTTAAAAAATCAAACTACAAAACTTGTAAATATTTTTTGATAAATCTATATAAATATTTAGTGCGAAACAACATTACAAAAACATACGCTAGTATGGCTTTCACTAAAGAGAATGTAGCTAGTCCACAAAGAGTTACAATTAAGTGGTGGCAACTTAGGACATTCCTACATTTTGAAATAAATTATGATTCAAAGTTCATGATTTTCAATCATATTGGATGTGACTCAAAGTATATATACTCTATTCATTTCTTTATATGCAAGGAGTGGAAAATTTTTTCAAAAGGTATAACGTTGTTATTGAACGCCGGTATGCCGGAAGAAGTTGAATCTCTAGTTCAGACCTATTTGAACGGAAGACAAACATCAAAAGTGTACCCCTCATGTCGCAGAATATGCCCATTCTATTATTTATCGAGTTAAGTTTTATAGATATAAATTTATTTTTATTTATCTCTTGTTTTCACGTATCTGATAAAACAAATCCTCAAATGATATTTTTATCTTCTACTCACTCAGTCTCAAATTTGAATAAACAAATTAAAAATATTGTGCTTTTTAAAATTTATTTGTAAATTGATATAAGAAATATAACTTATATACATAGAAACTACATAAAAAATTTACAAAATAATTGGCGACGAGAATATTTTATTTTATCAAATGATCAATAAAAATACAGAAACAAATAAAAGTTGTGTAGCCAGAATAGTAACTATGTAATCGATTTTAAGACAGATGTAGTATTTAATAATCAATATAAATTTTACATTTTTGAAATTTTTACACCAATTTCGAATAAAAAACTAAAAATATGGAAAGAATGAATACACTCCCACCATTCCTTAAATAACTACTCTCTTACTCCATAAAACTTTTTAAATATGTTAGATTAAAATTTTTATTGACAAATATCATGTCTAGATTCATTTGATTTTTATGGTACTTTTAATAGTTCTAATAACCATTTATTTAAAAGAGAGGGAGGAGTACTCCTTTTTGCGTCTTTTTTTTCGTTTTTATTCATAATTAACATTCTCATTTCATTAAAAAATGAAATTTAATTTGGTTTACTCCAATTCTATTTCATTTATAAATATTTAATTACATAATTTTACTTTTTAAAAACTGGGTAAAAGCAACTATACATTACCCACTCCCAAGACTCTTAGATGGAAAATTCATTTGAGTTTAAACCCAATAATTAAGAATATTGATTCATTGCATTTCAGTAGATAAAAAAATATGTATGAACATGTGCCATATCATAATAAAACTTATACCGAGAATTTCGTAGTACTAAAAAAAATGAGTTTTTGTGTCATTTACACGGAAACTTTTTAAAAATTGCACGGATTCTTCCTAAATATTAAAATTTATACAAATAATTTCTAAAATTTTAAAAATGTTAGATTAATGGTCTTTTGTGCCAGATTTGGGAGCGCGTTAATTATATGTTCATCATATACTTGTTGTAGCTTAATTAAAATGTCATGGAATCAGGAATTGATGAAAAAGTTGATCAATTGATGAAGAGCTTGATCGAATGGCATCCGTATTTTAAATTCGGTTACTGACCGCTAAAGCGAGAAAATTTATATTGGCTTTCAAGGGGTTTACAATATAGAAAATTATGTTTCAGAAAACATATTGCCAAACTCACATTGATATTTGCGTTTAGATTAATCGACACTTGCACTGGACGAATGTGTAATTAACGTAGTCTCAAATTTGACGCATAAGAGCATCCACAGTGGTAACACTTCTCATTAGATGCTCAACTGTGGGCTCTACTTTAAAAATATTATTGCGGCATCTCTTTGAACATCTAAATGCTTTAATGGTGACACCTCATTGAGATGCCTTAGACGAATCCTACTCACATACAGATACAATGTTTATTATTGTTTTTAATTTTAAATTTTTATATTATATATAGGAGTGTTAAATATGGAGTAATAAATTATTAATTAAATTGATTTTTTTGGAAAAAATAATATAAATAATTAAAAATATTATTAATGACTTTTTTTGCTATATATTTTGATTAAAAAATTAAAGACATGTTAGTATTACTAAAAACAAAATAGGGTGTCATATTTTTATAGAGTATTTATTTATTTATTCAAATTTTTGTGCAGATCAAACCCAATCAAATGAAACGCAACTTCAAACAGATTTTTCATGATATCACTACAAGTAAAAAAAATTAAAAGAAAAAGAACTTACAAAAATAGTTTGTTTAAAAAAAATTGTAAAGATTCTTTTCCAAAAAAAGGGACACAATAATGGTATAAAGAAATAAAAAGAAAAAAATATTGAAAAAATAGTGTTTTATTAAAAAAAGACTTATTTTACAAAAAAAAAGAAAAAGAAAGAATGCACACATAATTTTGAATGCTAGCACCCGGTGCTCTCTTAAGCATCTCTCACCTTTTTTTTTCTTTGAACATCTACTCTAAGAATCTATCTCTAATGGTAGCATCTATAAACATCCTCTTCTCTCTCCTTTGAGCATCTCCTTTGAGCATCTCATTGGAGATGGCCTAATAAACACAAATGCAACATTTTTAAAAGTCCATATAATTAAGAGTATACTCCGTTGCACAAAAAAAAAAAATCTTCCCATAGTTTTGTTTTGACGGCTAATTTCCCATAGCTTTAATCTTATCTCAATTTAAAGGACCATAGATTTGGTGCTTTGCAATAGAATCATACTCAAGAGTGGGAAGCAAAGGGGCCCCATTGTCGTCTCACTTGTCATTTTCCTTTCCCATTCACTCCATTTTCTTTAATTTGCTCACACTAAACTACACATATTACACTTTACTCTTTTCTTTTCAAAGAGATTTATAATTTGATTTCTCAAATTTTAAGAAAAGTTCTACAGTAAAAAAAAGTAAAGAGTGATTGAATTGAAAAAAACGTGAGCTTGAAAATAAGGAGTGATATGTATACTTCCTAGCTCCCAAAAAAGTTTATTTTTTTCAATTTCTATGTAATTTAAGAAGAGCAATAAAAAATGTATCATTATAATTTTATTAGGATAGAAGAAACATCTCGTGAACTATAAGAAAAAATGTATTATTATAATTTTTATGTAGTTTAAGAAATAAAATACTGAGAAATATTTTTCGAGATGTTCAAAAAGAAAAAGCGAGTAATTTTTCAATATTTTAAAAAACTTCATGAGAGCAAATTATATATGAGCATTTGATTTTAAGGAGCAAATTATATTGACTTCAAATAAAAAAAGGAGCAAATTATATAGTGAAATTTGCACTAAATAGTACTAAAATATATGTCATTTCCTAATGTAGCATTTAAACTTCTTTATTCTATAAACAATACTTGAATAATGTCTAGTGGCGAGAACAGTGTTCGCTGATGGTGGACATTGAGTTTAAATAATGTCCAGTGGCGGTGGAAATTTATTTGAAAAATGACCAGCGAACAATAACCAGTGATACTAAATTAGAAAATAAAAATATATGGTCCTACATTGGAGAAGTCACAATGTTTAATATTATTTAGGCAAATTCCCATATAGTGAAATCAATCAAAATTTATTATCCATAATGAGATAATTTTTGTTTTTTTGAGCGCATTCACAATAAGATAAGTAAAGAAAGTATTAGAGTCACAAATAAATAGTTTAAAAAAACTTTACGAACTTACCTTTTGACGATTTTAAATTAAAATATTTTTTTATTATTTGAATGTATCCTATTCCTAGTGAAATATTACAAAGAGCAAATTCCCAAAATGAACCTTTATAATAAGGTATTTTCTAAATTCAATCATCAACAATTTCTAATAACCTACGTGGTCATTTATAATTCAGATTTATTCATTAGATAGTCTTTCATAAATAATATTACTTAAATGATGATTAATCAAAGGATGTTTTGGTATTTCTATCATCTAAATTAATGTCTATTCTAAAAAATGTCATTTCTATACAAATCAATGTAAAATTAAAACAATACATTGAGTATACATAACTCATGAATTATTAAAAACTTATAAAAAAATCTTTTTAAATTACAATCAAATACACATATTTAATTAAGAAAAACTATTTTTGGAAAGTACTTCATTATAATTGATCATTTTAAGAAATTATTCTAAATTTAGTAGATAAAAATACTAAAATACCCCTCAATTAATCTTTATTTGACTATCATTATTTACTAAGGACTATTTAGGGAATAAATTTCAATTATTGAGAATCACACATATAATTAAAAATTATAGAGCACTAATTTGAAAAAACATCTAATTAAAGAGGACTATTTAGAAAATTTAATACAATAAAAGGAAATTTATAAATTTGGTGAGACTAATATTACTCGATAGTACTCCCTCCGTCCCAAAATATTCACAATATTTGCTTTTTCAGTAGTCGTGGGAATTTTTGTTTATTTTTACGGTTTCATTGGTTATTTGATAAAATAAAATATTCTTGACATCGCTTATTTCGAAAAACTTTTAATGTAGTTTTTTGATATGTAAATTTTATTTTTTATTTCTATATCAATATATAAATAAAATAAATTGAAAAAAACTTAATATTTTATTTCGAGAATACAAATGTGGCAAGTATTTAAAGATTAAGTGTGTAATTTCTACTCGGTACGGAATGATTGATGATAACAAGGAATCATGTTTCCCTACTTTTTGTACCTATGCGCCTTATTTTATTGGTTTTTTTAAGAAAAAAATAAAAAAAAAGCAAAGCATCTCCTCCGTAATTTCCTCTTCTTTTTTTGATAGGAAAAGCAAGGAATCTAATCAATCTATTGACAATTGACATATGACATTTGTCACCCAATATTTATTCAATTTTGAATTTTTAGAAATACTAATTTTTTAATACCCATTCCGTCCCATTCAATTATAAAATACGTAGGAATTACGCGCTAAAATTCCATTGTTTTTTTAAATCTAATTTGTTTACAAATTAGTATATTAATAAAAAACAAAAATTACATATCAAAAAACTACATCAAAAATTTTACAAAATAAAAAGTGACAAATATTTTATTTTATCAAATAATCAATAAAAAGAAAGAAATAAACAAAAGTTATCGAAAAGAGTGAGAAAATAAAATAGTAATAAAAAATAAAACGGAGGGAGTACCAATTTTATTTAATTCATAGTTAAAGTTTATTAATATTGATTATAAAAAATCAAAAATCAAAACTAGTCAAATACTTAAGAGTTAAGACCATGATTGTATATTGGAAATGCATTCTAATACATTTCAAACTGTATCAAGAGTTATGATGAGTAGTAATCATCAATTTTTCGAACAAAACTCGTAGGTGCCCCAATTATAATCCGGATCATGATATGACATTGAGATTTGATGTCATTTGAATCCCCATCTACATACAAAAAATCAACTAAAAGTGTGATTATATATTTATATATATGCTAGAAATATTAAAAAAAATCACTCCACTATTACATACGGAGTATATAAAGTATCATTACTATATATACATTCAAGATTGTGAGTTTAGACTTTTTTTATTCTCTGAGGGTCCGTTTGGTATACGGAATTGACGGAATTGGAATTGAGATTCCATGGGATTCAATTCCATAGAATTGAATTCTACCAATTCCAATTCATTTTTTACACTATCAAATCTAAATCCACATCATTTTTGTGCTACCAACACCAGAATTAGAATTAAATCCCTCAATTTCAATTCTATAGTTTGAATTCCATGTACCAAATGGGACCATAGGATAAAAAAATCATGACATGATTCGAAATTATTTCTAGTCATGGGAAGACAAGTAAATGTTGCTGAACAAAATAGAAAAGACGATGGAAATAATGGATAATTGCTTTTGAAGAAAAAAAATTTTAAAAGGCAAAGGAAAAGAGGTGTTGTTGTTGAGAAAGATGGCAAGCTTTCAATATTAAACCCAACTTTACCATATTTTGCTGCCTCATTTCTATCAAATGGTTAAAGTTGGATTTGTAACTTTAAACCCACTCATAAAAATTATCATCACAATCATCCTAAGATCACTAGAAATAGTCTTGAAACCCCAGAGTTTCAAACTTTCTCTCATTGTCTCGTCAGCTTTAACTTACCTTACTAATTCACTGAAAATAGTTTGAAGGCACGAGGTTTGAAACTGGTGCTTCAAACCTCTATTTTTTACATTTTAAATACACATCTTCTAAAATTAAATTAATTAAATTTAATTATTTAATTTTATTCATTAAAAAAATTACATTCATGAACAATAAATACATTCACTAATTTAAAAAATTACATTCATTCATTTAAAAAAATTACATTTATTAATTAAAAAAATTACATTTATTAATAAAAAAATTATATTAATTAAATAAAAAAAGTGCACGGTGCGATAACGAGAAATGGGTAGAGTGGGGGGCTCTAATGACCGAATTTCGGCCTACAATTTGCGACAAAAATTCGACGCTGCAAAAATAACGGGGCTAAGTTTAAACCATATTTATATTCCTTGTCTTATGTAAATTCTAAATTGACCAAAGAAAGTACCGAGTAGTATCTACGGAGTAACTATCTATGGCAGATAAAGTCATTAAGTCAATTTTAACGGACAAAGAAAATAAGTACGGAGCACCAAATTACTAATTAAAAAAAAAAAGCTTAGTTGGTTAATCTTTGAATTAACATTTCCAGCCAATAGGATTCGAGAACGGAAGCCTACCGATCCGACACGAGAAGGCAACTTCAAATCCTAGCCGTTCATTACCACGGAAAAAGCACAAAATGCCTCTTTAACAACCGTAGGATTATTCCTTTTGAAAGCACACGGATATCCAATCTGGACCGTCCATGTCCATCAATCGCCGCATCTTATGCCCTATAAATACCCTCCGATCTCTCATAGATTTGAACTTTCGCATTTTATCGACTGAAGCAAGCCGCAATTTGCTGAGATTTCGTTGGAGGTGAGTTTCTCGAACCCTAATCCGCTTCTCTCCTACGATTTGGCTTTGATTCTTAATCCGATTGGATCTTTCTTGCGTTTTTGTTTCGAATCATGAGAGTATTGATATGAATTGCGATTACTGATTTGAATTTGTTCCGCTGTATGCTTGTTTTTGATAATCGTTTCGCGTTGCATCTCGATTTAACGTTTTTAGTGCGTCAAGCATTATTAGCTTTCGTCTGCAATTAAATGCGTGTTATGCTGATGAATCTGACTCGAAATTGATTAGGGAGGGATATCTGTTTAATGTAGTTCGATGATGTATTGATTTTGAAGATGTAACATTATATGAGATTTTTTAATTTTTTGAGTAATTATTCTTGAATATTTGATCTAGTTGAATAATTTTCGTCTACTGGATGTTTAGATGGCTCGTACTAAACAGACTGCTCGTAAATCCACTGGAGGAAAGGCTCCTAGGAAGCAACTTGCAACCAAGGTCTGTGTCTTCAAGTCTTTTTTTGTTCAGTTTAAAGTGAAATTGAATATTTACGAAATTACTATTATTCATGTTAAGAATTTTGAGGTTTCGCATAAAAAATTTGTGTTTGCAGGCTGCTAGGAAGTCTGCACCAACTACTGGTGGGGTGAAAAAACCCCACAGATACCGCCCTGGTACTGTTGCTCTTCGGTGAGTTCAATTTGCAGATAATAATGTTATTCTGTGATAGAGTTTTGCTTTGTTTTTCATTGGTGTACTTAAGATGTTCAAATGTCTAGGGAAATCCGCAAGTACCAGAAGAGTACTGAACTTCTGATCAGGAAGCTCCCCTTCCAGAGGCTTGTCAGGGAGATCGCTCAAGATTTCAAGGTAATAAAACTCCTCAATTCGTGATCAAATTTGCCTAGGATGTTTTCAGTTGGATTATCTCTTCAGTTTTTATCAAAACTTGCATCATATTGAAGATGAAATCTCAAACACCCAAAGTGGGTAGAATGAAGTGTTTGTCACAACAATTCACCCTCCATTGTTCAATCAAGAGAAGTGCCTGATATTTAAATCTTTCTTTGTGTTGCAGACTGATCTGCGTTTCCAGAGTCATGCTGTTCTTGCACTCCAGGAGGCTGCTGAAGCTTACCTTGTTGGTCTCTTCGAGGACACCAACCTTTGTGCCATCCATGCCAAGCGTGTGACCATAATGCCCAAGGACATCCAGCTTGCCCGGAGGATCAGGGGAGAACGTGCTTAGATACAAGGATCATACCGTTGTATCTCTTCGCCCTATAACTGTTCTGTGTTTTGCCATCTACTTGTTGTCTCGCGTGTAGTTCACTAGTACCTAATATTTCCTTTAGTGGTGTTAAAGTGTTGGTGTCAAGGATATTATTTCGTTTGTCGACTCAAGTGTCTAATGTTTCCGGGGTCACACCTCTGGTGTTAAACAATGTTCAATGTTATCTTGTTTGTAAATGCACTCCCATGTGTTTGATTACTGGCACACAGCTAAAATTTACTCTTTTTTGGTGGAGTGCAATTTTACATAGTAGAATCCTTCTCCCATTCAAGTTTTCATCTAACTGAGGTGTTTGCTCTTTTCAATTTGAAATCGTCGGTGTTTCTAATTTTTGTTCAAAAGGAAAATTTCGAATGAAGTGTTTTGGAACATGTGGCCACCTTTTTTTAACCCAGATGTTTAAATTAAATGAGTTGTGAAGAGTATATAGTTACATTTTGTGAATAGTGACTTTGAAGTTGTTAAGGAACAAATTGAGAGTATAGTTATATCTGGCACAAGGTAACCAGCAATCTTAATAATTTAATGGTATGTTTAGGAACATGAATATGGATTTCAAATCTGGATTTTGCTTAAATTTCATGTTTGGAAAACTTAAGTATTTTAAATTTGGATTTGAATCAAATTCTTTACTTACATTTAAAATAATGTTTAATTTGAAATTCATGTATCTCTCTTTGTCATTTGAAATTTAGGATTTTAAATTTTGAAATTGAAATGTATGAATTGAAATGAAATGATAGTTGTCCTACACTATCTAAATTTAATATGAAAATAATTGAATAGGGGAATTTATTTTGGAGGTGTACATTTTGGTTGGTGAGAATTGATGGCTACATGTACCTTAAAATTTATACCTACTTGTACACGAAAAATATGCACTAATATTTTGATGGATCACACTAACACAAAGTGTTAGTATATTAACAAAAACACCAAAGTTCCCATGACATTGTGGGGTGTGTTCGGGTCGGGGCGGGAGTGGGGGGTTTATCGGGAGGGTAGGAACTGTCAATTTCAATTTTACGAACGGGGCAACGGAGCGCTCCCGGGTCATCCCATTACATTGGTTCCCAATGTCATGGGAACTTTGCCCTAACAAAAATAGCATTATACCAATACAAAGTGTCGGTGATCCTTGTGATGTACAAAATGAGATATAAATTCTTGAGATACAAATAACACTACTCCTGAAGTAAACTACTCCCTCCGTCCCGGAGTATTCGTCTAATTTTGACTTTTGGAACTGTTCATCTAAGCACTTTGACTCATCAAATTCTCTCAACGTGTAAACCTAAATATAGTCATGTGTGATCTTGTTTGATTTGTCTTAACATATAGATTATTAATATATAATTTCTATAATTTTTTAATATTCAAATTACAAGATAAAATGGATTAAAGAAGTGCATTGGATGGTGTGTAAAAATGAAAGTGGACAAATACTCTGAGACGGAGGTTGTATTATACAGTGCATATCAAAACCAAGAAAATTTTTCTCAAAAAACCACATTGATTTTTATAAATTTACCTTTGATTTTTAAAGTATAGATCAAATTCTTTTAAGAAGCATAGGACTAATTATTTTAAAATTGTCTCTACAAAACATTATAGATAACGTTTTTTTTATCATGTGGTCTGAGTTATTATCTGTGAAATTGCACTAAACGGTTTTTTAATTATGTGTGTTTCTTTGACTAGAACTGCAAGTAGTACTAATATTTGGGAAAACAATTTAACAACTAAATACCGTACTTGGATAGTTTTTTCAAAACGTTGTAACTAGTTTTTAACTCTCTTTGGGTATCTTAGTGGATCAACTCTTAATACAAAGTTAATGAATAATTATAAAATATTTCTAACCATTAGTCCTTAAGTTGGTGGGCATGCATTGTAGCAACATTTAACGTTTGAGTTTTCTCAAATCCAGACCACAAGTCCTTAACTAACATCCTCTTTCTCACACATTTCTCACCAATAAAACCACAATGGTCCCTCCATTTCCACCCTTTTCCCTTTCTTCTTCAATAAATATCTCCATTCATATCTCTCCATTTTCTTTTTATTCAACTTATTTTTTTTTAAAGATAATAAAGGTTGTGTGCTCTGCAATTCAATCTTGTGTGATCTTTGAGGGAGTCCAAATCTTTGTCGATTGATTTTCGACAGAGAGAAGGGGTTCCTCCATCTTTTGCAGAAATTCTATCTGCAATTCCAATCTAAGCTTTAAGGGATACAAATCCTGAATCAAGTTCCATCATCTTTAGAAAGATTTTCATTTTTCTTTCATTGCCGGTATGTAACACACACGCAGATTTTGGTCTTGCTCAGAATGATATCTTAGGAGAGAAATAAGAATACATGTGGTGATGCTTTAGAATGTGATATCTAATGGCCATACAAATTTGAAAAATACGAAAAAAAACACGGTGCCAGTTTCATAATTTAATTGAACTTTGTAAAACGCACCATGGGCGAAAAACAATGCACCGTTCTCATTTCTCTCCACAAGATTCATTCTCACACGAACTGGCCCATATATATATGGGTGTGGGCTAAATCCACCATTTTCATGATAAATAGACAATTTTCTCCTTACAAATTCTAAACCTCATCTTTCTTATTTTTAAGGTCAAAATTGTCCATTCATCATAAATGGAATGAATTTAGCCAAAACGGGATGAATTTAGCAACACCCAATATATTATTACTCCATATTGTACATTATTACACTATCAAAATTAAGGTAAATAAATTGTAAAAATAAATATACATGGCTTCTTTAATTTCAAAAAGAAAAAAGATCTCTATGCATTCATACTTTGGAAGTAATCAACAAGGATATGCAATCTTGAAAGTAATCAACAAGGTTACTTTGAAGATTGGGAAAAATAATAAAATAAATTTTCTTCTATTTGAGATTTAACTTTTGAATTGGTGCAGATTAAGATATATCCAAATCTAGAGTGATGCAGCAACATAAAATTGGGGAGCAGGAGGAAGATAAACAGATGGATTCTGGGGTTGAAATGCTAAAGAAGAGACTCTCTGTTTCCCAAGAAAGTGAAGAAGCTGCACTCTTGAAAGTCAACATTTTAATAGAAGAACTAAACTCACTCAAAAATGAGCTAAAGTTGGCTATGGAGGCAGAGGAGAAGAGCAAAAAGGCCATGGATGATTTGGCCTTGGCATTGAAGGAAGTCGCGACCGAGTCAGCCGAAGCCAAGGCCAGGCTCGGTGTGACTCAGTCAGAACTTGACCAAGCGAACGAAGAGAACCAAAAGCTCAAACTGATGGTTAGGAGCACTGAGGAGAGGTACAAGAAGCTTCTAGAAGACGCGGAGAGAGAAACCGAGACGCAGAGGAACACGGTGGAGAGGTTGCGGGTAGAGGCCGAGGAGTCGATTTTCGCTTGGAACGGGAAGGAGATGGGGTTCGTGACGTGCATCAAGAGAGCCGAGGAAGAGAGGGCGATTGCCCAACACGAAGCGACGAAGCTAGCCGAGGCCTTAAGGGTGGCTAGGGAAGAGTCCTACAAGTTAAGGGACATCCTCAAACAAGCGTTGAACGAAGCCAACGTGGCGAAATCCGCCGCGGATATCGCGCGCGCCGAGAACTCCCAGCTGAAAGACCTCTTGTCCGAAAAGGAGGAGTCCGTGCATTTCCTCTCCCGGGAAAACGAGCGCCTCAGGATCAACGAGGCCGCGGCGAACGAGAACGTCAAGCAGTTCAAGCTGATGCTCTCGTACGTCTCCCGGGAGCTGAAAGCCGAGGGAAACGGGGGCCCGCCGCACGAAGAGGACGAGGACGAGGACGACGACGAAGACCAGATTCATCTGGAAGTGGTCAACCAGTTAGACGCAAAAAAGTTCAGCTTTGACCTGAGCGAGCTGGACGACGACTCATCGGGGTCCAGGGTCGAGCACGACGAGGACCCCGAGAAGCTCGAGGCGCTCAAGGGGTCGATATTCGACACGCCGTTCTCGCCCAAGTCCGAGCCGCGGACCCCGCAACGGCGTGCCGCGCACCACCGGCGCAAGTCCACCGCGTTCACGGACGCGGAGGGGTCGCCGAGTGCAGAAGATGCAGGAAACAACAATGGAGATTTCTTTCAACACCATATCCAAATGGATGATTCTGATAGCGAGAGAATTTTGCATAGAAGGAAAAGGGCATTGTTTCGTAGAGTTGGTGACCTTTTATTGAGAAAGAGTTTCAGCAGGAAAGAGCCTTCCCCGCTGCCATCACCTTCACCGGCGTCGGTCCCACCACACTCCCCACTCCACGACTAGGCCTGTTTATAGTGACACCAGAGTACGGTGACACTCCAGTGTAACTGTCATTTTGGGACATTTTCGGTGCTCCATTCGTAAAATTGATGGTTCTTACCCCCTAAAGCCCCACCCCATTCCCACCCCAACCCCGCCGTAAGCCCCCCACAGAATGTGTGGCTATTATGCGTTGCATAATAGCCACACATTTTGTGGGGGGCTTACAGCGAGGTTGGGGTGGGGGTAGGGTGAGAGGTTTAGGGGGGTAAAACCTGTTAATTTTATGAACGGAGCACCGGAAGTGCTTCAAAAATGCAGTGGCACCGCTAGTGGTACCGTATTCTGGTGTCACTAGAATCCCATCGATAGAACAAAGATTTTTGGACACCTGCCTTGGGTGTCATATTATGACACCGTAGGATCTCGGTGTCATAATATAATTTGTTGTATAAAAAAAGTTGTCAGATAACCTCTCATAAATATATAGTGCATTGTTGTAACATAAGATGTTATGATGTTTTTGTATGATATTAAGGAGTACTATAGTGTTTTGCTAACCATGAGTATGCCCAATGTATGTATGTGCTTGTTACGTTCAATACTATAGTGTACATAGTAATCTTTGTTATAATTTGTGTTCGAAAAAATGCCAAATTATTGTAAATTTTAAAAAGTATGAATATCTATTTAGTTTAATGTTTTTAAAGATGTGTGTTATGGTTTCATAATGAAGTGTGGATGAGAAAATCAAGAATATATAAGAACAAGAAAGAATATAATTCTAACTTGACGAGTTGGCCATTTGTATAATGGAATGTAGAATTATGTGTAAAATGTCAATTGTCACAAAGTATACCTATTGTAAATTGAATACATAAGACATAACGTGTGCGTTTCATAGAAATAATATTCAAAAATCTGTTAAGTATTTGTCCTTATTATAGTATTTTTAAGATTTGTGTTATGTTTATTGATTTTTTAGTATTTTTTGTTTTAAATCTATTTTGATATTTTGTTTTATCTTAGGATTTTAAGAAATTATGTCGATGAATTTGGATATTGGAACTGTGCAAATGCTGGTGAAGTTGTATATTGGAATCTGATTGGAATCGAATCTGGCGAGTCAAAACCGTGACCCGAACGACTTGAACCCGTGTCCAAGCTGACCATAAATGGATCGAAACACAAAAGATATTTCAAACAACTCAAAATCCGATTAGGTTATGCAATGCAGTGTGGGTCGGCCCCGAACCTGACAAGTGCCCTCCCCTACTTGGCGGGTAGTATAATGGATTGCAGAATCATATCTAAAATGTGAATGGTCACAAAGTATCATTATTGAAATTTAAGTTGAATACATAGGACATACTGCATTTCATTTAAAAAGTATTTTGGTTTAATTACGTGTACTGAAATCTCTTTTTTTTTATTTTTGGTGGATGATTTTAGATTTTTATCAATATTTGTTAGAGGGCATTGTATTTATCGTAGTTTATCTATGTCTTGACCCTTTTAGAGTTGGGTATGTGACTTGTATACTTTGTATATATAATGAGTGATGTCATTGGAATACACAAAATTTACCATACGTTTACAAAGTTCTGCATTGAATTCAAAAGGTGTGAATTTAGCAAAAAGAGAGGTAGTTTAGCAACGGAGTATAATTTGTGTATAGAAATTAAACTACTCCCTCCGTCCCAATTTATTTGCAACACTTCGAACGACGTGCAAAATATCATCTATTTTAAAATCACTTTAATTTTAAATTGGTAGAGTAATAAAAAGTAAAAATTACACCATTTAAAAGCATATGAAAAGCTCTACAAAACAAGATGCGACAAGAATATTTTATTTTATCAAATGGTCAACCAAAACAAGTAAACAAACAAAAATTATCGAGAGGCCAGAATAGTAAACGTGGCATTCTTTCTGGGACGGAGGAAGTATTTAAAAACCAACCACTTTTTCAAAACATAGGGGTGGTGGCGCAGTTGGCTAGCGCGTAGGTCTCATAGCTTAAAGAGAAATCCTGAGGTCGAGAGTTCGAGCCTCTCTCACCCCATATTTTACTTCTTTGCTAAATCCAGGTTAGATAGAAGATTATAGCTATTAACTAATTAAAAACAAATGACATCAATAACCGACCTTAGCTCAGTTTGTAGAGCGGAGGACTGTAGTAGGCGTTTAACCTGACAGCCAATCCTTAGGTCGCTGGTTCGAATCCGGCAGGTCGGATGTTTTGATTAGTTTTAAAATTGCAAAATTACTCTTGGAATTTATTCATTTTTTAATGAGATCTCACATTATCTGAAATTTATAGTCCTTAAAATTTATAGTATTGGAATCCAATAGCACTTTTCATCTTGAAATTTTGAAATATGTATTCCGCAAGTTCTTAAAATTTATAGTAATGTATTTCAAGGACACATTCCATCTCTTTGGCCGTTAGCATTGAAAGTTCTGATACTTTGACAAATACTAAATTTATAACTTTAAAGTAATTTTTAGTTTTAAAATTACAAAATTACTCTCGGAATTTATTCATTTTTTGATGATACCTCACATTATCTAAAATTTATAGTCCTTAAAATTTATAGTAATGTATTCCAAGAGCACTTTTCGTCTTGAAATTTTGACCGTTAGTGTTGTAAGTTCCATACTTTAACAAATACTAAATTTTACATTTACAATCATTATTTTTAGTTTTAAAATTACAAAAGATTGCTCTAGAGATTTTTTTTGATAACACATTATTTGAAATATATACTCCGTGAGTCTTTAAAATTTATGGTAATGTATTTCAAGGACACATTCCATCTCTTTGCCCGTTAGTATTGAAAGTTCTGGTACTTTGTTAAATACTACGAAGTAAAATTTACATTTATGATCATTATTTTATTAAATTTAAATAAAGTCCTTCAATTTCTAAAAGTAACAAAACTTTATATCCTAACATCGCAATCAACGAATTTACCCTTGGGTAAAACTTCATAAATTTGAAGAATTTCGTAGTATATTTTAGATAATGTGAGACTTGAGAGTTTTTTCTAGAAAATCAAGAGTGTCGCAAAGTATATTTTGGATAATGAGATTTGAGAGTTCTTACCAAACAGTCAAAGGTATCCTAAAGTATTTTTTCTAAAAATAAAGACATAATTATTATTTTAATGGTAGAATTGTATTTTTTTATAAAATATATTATTGATCATTTGATAAAATCATATAATTAAGTCAGTTTTTGTTTTTTATTTTTTCATGAAAAAATATACTCTATACTTTTTATTTTTATACTAATTTATAATTATATGGGTATAAAAATAATTTAAGTAACTACTCACTCCGTCCGAATTATTATCTCCATCCTCAACTTGTAACAAAAATACTTCATCTTAAAAAATGTAACAAAAGAATATCCATTGTCGAAATTTTGAAAATCCGGTCGGTGA
Organism: Cuscuta campestris; assembly: GCA_900332095.2. Classification (NCBI taxonomy): domain Eukaryota; kingdom Viridiplantae; phylum Streptophyta; class Magnoliopsida; order Solanales; family Convolvulaceae; genus Cuscuta; species Cuscuta campestris. Next base: position 599,372 of record OOIL02006828.1, on the reverse strand, counting down.
GTGCACATGTGGGCTTTGATTTGGCTTCGTAGTGTACATGTGACATTCCATATGACTTCTATAATAACTTGTAACTTCTCTTATGCGTGATTAACTTTGTACTTGACACATACGGATTATAAAATCAAGTTTTACTTTTTTTTAAAAAAATTATGTTTTATTTATATTGTATCATGTTTTAATTTTTAGAAAATATTTTAAGCCAAACTAGTGACTACTTTTTAAATAATTGTCTTTATTGTAATTTAAAGGGTAAAATTTCTTATTTATTTAAATTTTAAAGTATTTACAATCGTTTAAAAGTAGAATTTAAGTAGATAAACAAACATGAAGTTGCATGAACACCTCTTCCAAAAAAATAATTAGATAACTTTAAAAAACTCATCACATGTATCAATAATGCTTGATAATAATGATGATTATAGTCGTAGTAGTAATCATAACAATAAAAATAGTAATATGTATTTTTTCAAATTTAAATTTTAAAAAATTTGCAATAAATCTTTAAAAGTATATTATACACAATTATTAAAATGTTATTGCTACGTATGTTTAAAAACGTATGTTGTAAATTAACAATTTTTTAAAGTGCTAAAATTAAAATAAAAATCTTATAGAAAGCATGAGGTTAAAAAAAATTAAAACATACTCCGTAAAATATACTTTCATTACAAGAAGAAAAATTCAATTTTAAATAAAATAAAGTGTAATTTTTTTAAAAAGTTTGTTTTACATGTGTCAAATAGAAATTTAATCAATTGATGAATTAGAAGTTAATTTGGAAGTCATATAGAATGCTAAATGTTCATCAAAAAATTAATAGAACACTATACGTGCATTCACTGGTCGGATTATTAAAATTCCGACAAGAAGTATTTTTTTGTTATACTCCGTATTTTTTAAAGATGAAATACTTTTTTGTTATTCCATATAAGTTAAGATGTCGTACCTCTTGCTACCATGCTCAAAAAGGTAAAAAAGCAGCAGAAAGATTATCTCAATTGTGATTATTATTTTCTTGTTAATTTTTTATTTTAAAAAAATGCCGTTGATAAACTTGAAAATTCCCCTCCATTTGGATGGAGAAAGTGGCGGGTGAAGCTTCGCAAATGGGAAGGGCCGCCATCTCAGTCGGAAGTCTGATAGTGCAACAGAACCAACAACCCGTCTCCATTGCTAAGCTGCTGAAGAAATCTTCAAGTTTCCAGCAGCTTCAATCCCTGTACGAATCGGTTATCAAAGCCGGCCGATTTTCAGGTTTCACACTGCACAAGAACGGGCCAGTTCCTGTTCCGGATCTGGTAAAGAAATTCTCAAACTCCGAGCAGTTCGAATCCTTATACGGATTAATCACCAAAGGAGGTTTAGCCGCAGATTGTTTCGTGATGAACAGATTAATCAATGAGTCTGCTGTTTATGACATCGATTTCGCTACTAGGGTATTTTCGGAAATGGTAAATCCGACTGTGTTTGCTTATACGGCGTTGATGCGGGCGTTTGTTCATTGGAACCGGCCGCTTGGAGGTTCAGATCTGTACGCTGAGATGCGGGCGGGTGGATTTAGCCCTAACAGCTATGCATTCTCGTCTATTGTTAAGAGTTGTACTTTGCTCTGTGATTTGAAGGGTGGGGAATCGGTTCATGGCCAGGTTTGGAAATACGGGTTTGGTTCTCATGTTCATGTGTTGACTTGTTTGGTGGATTTCTATTCGAATCTCGGCAAGGTGTTTGAGTCCAGGTTAGTGTTTGAGGAAATTCCTGAAAGCAGGAAAGATGGTGTTTCTTGGAGTGCGATGGTTTCGGCCCTTGTGCGTGAGGGAGACGTGAGTTCTGCCAGGGAGGTGTTTGATAGAATGCCTGAGAAAGCCACTGCTTCTTGGAACGCCATGATTCACGGCTATGCTAGTGTTGGGAATGTGGAATCTGCTGATCTGTTGTTCAATGAGATGCCGGAGAAGGATTTGATTTCATGGACTACAATGATCAAGTGTTATAGCCAAAACAAGATGCACAGGAAATCTTTACAAGTTTTTGAAGATATGAAAAAGCATGGGGTTACGCCTGATGAAGTGACCATGACAGCAATTATTTCTGCTTCTGCCCATGTTGGATTTCTGGATCATGGGAAGGAATTGCATATATACGTGATGCAAAAAGGGTTTGATCTTGACGTTTATATTGGGTCTGCACTGGTTGACATGTATGCAAAGTGTGGGAGCTTGGAGAAGTCACTTGTGGTGTTCTTCAAGCTGCAGGAGAAGAATCTTTTCTGTTGGAATTCAGTGATTGATGGGCTTGCATTCCATGGCTATGCAGTCGAAGCATTGGCAATGTTCGATAGGATGGAGAAAGAAAATATAAGGCCAAATGGCGTTACCTTTGTGAGTGTTCTCTCAGCTTGTTGTCATGCAGGAATGGTTGAAGAGGGTCGAAGGAGGTTCTTTGACATGATATGTCGCTACCAAATTCTTCCTCAAATGGAACACTATGGTTGCATGGTGGATCTGTTATGTAAGGCTGGTTTGCTAGAGGAGGCATTAGAAGTAATAAGAAGAATGGAAATGGAACCAAATGCTGTTATATGGGGTGCTTTACTGGCTGGTTGCAGGATTCATAAAAACTTTGAAATTGCCCAAATTTCCCTAGACAATCTGGCCATCTTGGAGCCAAATAATGCTGGAAATTACACCCTTTTACTTAATATGTATGCTGAAGGAAACACATGGGGTGAAGTTTCCAGGATAAGAGAAGATTTGAAAGCATCTGGAGTTGAAAAGGAGTTTCCGGGATCAAGTTGGATTGAATTGGAAAAGACAGTTCATCAATTTTCTGCCTGTGGTTACTCTCATCCCGCTTCCCAAGAAATTTACTCTATACTAGATGGATTAGGTGGCCAACTTAAGCATGTTGAATGTGTACAAGAGGATGGCTTTATTTAATCATTTTGCAAAGATTTTGAGGCAGACAAGGTCAATGTGATTGTTTGCACAGTGAAGAAACATGAGCGGGCAAGTGGTAGGTGAATTTCCCCATGAAGGCCATGGCCATGTGGGACTTAAACCAGGTATTATTCATTCAAGCATGCATCATTATAGAACACTTCTAAAATTGTTAGATGATTACATTACACTTATTGTGTGATTTAATCTCACTGTCTTTAAAAACAGGATGAGATGCTTATGTGAAAATAGCTTTGTTATTTAAAACTCTTCCTAGGCACTAGGCCCCCACGGCCCCCACCTATGGCGCTATGCACTAGGCCCGAGCCCGCCACCTATTTAGTGCTTTTTAGACGACTGGATCACGCAATTTTGTCTCCTTGTTATCACCCTTAATCTCAGGTGGTTGACATATCCCTTCCCTTTGAGTGGGGTCGATTCCCAGCCATGTAATACCATATACGTTGAAGTTGGAGCCAAGAAGATTATGTCTAACGGTGAATTCTCACAATATATTGACTCTCCAAACTTGGAGTACTAAATTGGTGCATATTTGGAGAGTTGCTTTGCCAAAATTGCAAAATGTTCTCTTCAAACTTGCAGTATTAAATTGGTGCATAATTGAGGAGGTCATGTATCTTCCTTAATACTCCCTCTGTCCCATAACTAAAGTCAAATACTTATGTACTTCACACTATTAAGGGAATTTATAGAAGTCCTTTGATCTTCCAAGTCTACCACTGGAATGGTACGATGGTGGGATATAAAATGGCGGTGGGTAGAAAAAAGTGATTGAAAAAATTAGAGGTATTATATTATATATGTAGTCTGTCAGTTAAACCCAAAATGGAAATGCGACCTTAATTCTGCAACACCAGATATGCAATGTGATTTATGTTATGAGATGGAGGGAGTATTTACAGAAGCTTTGAACATGTATTGTATATCTAGTAAGAAGGTGAAGAAAAACATCCAAATAAGATAAGGTCATAAGTAACAGTAGGGAGCTGTAGAAACTACTAGTACTGGTTTGCACAAACCTTAATTACAAAGATATTTGGAGTCTTTAGGTGATAAGTCTGATAAGTGATAACTATCCAACTCAGTTAGCAACTGAGCTGATGGAGAGTTTGTTTCAGGATGATTCAAACACTTTTACCGTCGGATGGCTATTTAACACCCTGCAGTTTCTTCTGATCTCTCCAGGACGGCCTGATTGCAGGTCGCCCATTTTTATCATCCCTTCAACGAATGCCTTGAAGAACTCATTTTGGTCTTCACTAAATTGCCTCACGTAACCCCTGGTTTGTGGGAAGGTGAAGAGGGTCTGGTCTGAGTTCAGAAATCCTCTCCCAAGGACCAAGTCCTTAAAATATTGGTTGTCAAATATCACTCCTGTTGCATCTAAGTCTCCTGTTACGTTCCCATCACCTCCAAGTGGGCATAGCTTATGTAAATTAGCTCTAAATTTTGGTTCCATGGTTGGGTCAGGCTTGCCTGAACCTGATTGGTTGTATAGCCGGAAAACTATAGAGAAGCATCTTCCCTTACCAATGGAATGAGAACCTGAAAGTGCCACTAGATCTTTCACAGAGAGATTGAATCTGCTGAAGAGATCAATGAGGTAAGTTGAGTTTGCCCTTGGGCTTGGCATGATTCTATCTGAATCTTGTTGGCTTGCTGTTAAGCTGTCTAGCCTTCCTAACTTCACATTCCACTTTGGCCCTCCACTCTGTGTTAAGAAGGAAAAAGATTCTTAGTGGTTTTTTCTCTCGTGTATTTGGAAGATTAAGGAGCATGTTTCACATTTAGAAACTTGGAAATTATTTTACTTTCTAGGAAAATGGAAAACAGAATATATAAGAAAAAAGAAAAACATGTTTAATTGAACTGTTTTTTTTAAATTTTCTATACACTATTCCGAATGCCGTTTTTCCAAACATGCTTAAATTACCCACTGCCACCCCATTTCCTCCACCTCTACCACTGCCACCTACCCACCGCCATCTTCCAACTCAGATGAAGAATGGAGTTTGGGAGTTGGAATATCTTTTTCCAATGGAATATATGGTAGAAAACTGGATTTGGGAAAGGACGATAATTTAGGGACGGATGGAGTATAAAAGAATAGACCAGTGAGGTTCACTCCATGTTCAATTGTATAATTTGTAATTAAGCATAGACCACCAAGGCTCACACTTTTGGTAAGAGGGTGAATCCCACGTGAAATGGGTTTAGACCCAGAAGTGAGGTTCAAGTTTGCCAAGTGGCACGCTAAGGTAGGCACTAGGGTTATGAGACAATGTGATCTTCATGATCTCCCACACACCCCCCATGATCTCTTGTGATTAAGGAGCATGATCCCATGTCTTCCCAGGTTGAGTTGGATGGTTTCTTGTTCCCTGTAAATATTCCTTCTCCTTCCCCTTGTATGGAGAAGAGATTGACATACAAATGACATTATAATGCTTCATCTACGTCTTTACGATCTAATTCATATTCATTATCTACGTCATAACTTTGGTGAATTAAAGTCTTTACGACAGAATGCTTTTGGCCTTTAGGAAACAAAATAAAGTTCACCGGGTAAGAACAGATTACCAGGACAGTAGCATCTCTTGCAGCCATGATCAAGATGTCAGCACAAGAAACAATTCCCGGACAGACTCTCTCAACTTCTTCTTTAGCTTCATCAATAACCTCGTACGACCTTAGCGAGTTTATATTGGACAACGAAAGTTTCTCTCCAAGCATGCTTGGAGTGTCATCCAACAACAGAGAAGCATCACACCCCTGAAATTTTAACCATCAAAGAGAAATGAGGTAAAACCTGAGAAAAAAGGGGACTTCTGTGATGTTAATTAGACCCATTAGAAACCATCAAATATTTAACTTAGTAAATATGATGAAAATTGGCTTCTTTTATTCATATCGGTCATTCTTTAATTCTGAGGTTCTTTTGACACCCAACCCGGTGCCATATTATGACACCAAGTCTATTTGAATGCCTTACAGCACTTTGTTCGATGTCGAAGTGGTTCTTATCACCTAATTCTCACACAAACCCTCCACCCCCAGCCTGCCCTCCACCCTAGCCCCACCCCCATCTGGGTGACAATCTACTATCAATTTTTTGACAATTGATTGTCATCGAAATGGAGGTGGAGCTGGGGTCGGAGCAGGGGGAGAGCTTGGAATGAAGGAAATTAAGGGCAGGAACTATTTCGGGATCCAACGGTATACCACGGGGTTCTCAAATGGACTCGATATCAGATTATTACACCAGCAGACCAGCCTTTGGTGTCAAAAGAACCAGAATCTAATTTTAAAAACAGAATTAAATTTTGAAATAAGACTCTTTTAATGGAACATGGGAGCATTACATTAACAAAGCAATCGTGGAACTGCAGGCGCATGACTGAGGCAGTGCTTCTGGAATCTCTTGCCATATTCTTGGCTATAACATTCCTGACAATATTCTCTGCTTTTGGGCATGTCTTGGAGTAGTAGCCTGGTCGGAGCTCCATGGCTGCAGCCATTGCCAAGCTTAAGAGGAAGAGGATAAAGGTAAGAGACATTCCCACTTTTTTGCTTACTTGGTTCTTGGTGGTGATGGGAATGTCTGGTTGATTCTTATTGGGCTTTCTACTTTCATTGAATCATTGCACACATATACTCTTCCCTCAATCACATGTGTTTCTTCTCATTTTGACTTGATACGTTTAATGAACAATGAAAAATGCTTGATTTTTTTATTTTTGCTTAGGGGCTGTAATAAATTGAAGAGAGAGGTAAAAAAAAAGCGTATAACGCAAGGTAAGAATAAAATGGTCTTTTAGTTACTCCATTTGCCCCACTATTTTTGGGACATGAGTCATTTGGCACAAGAGTCACTGGCACAGAAATTATGAATAGTAAGATTTTGTGGTTGATATTCATGTTAAAAACTAAGATAAATAAAGAAGAATGTGAACCACAAAATTGAAAGATGAAAGATAGATAGGGTGGGGAAAAGCTGGGAATTTAGAAGATTTCTCTTTTTGCTTTTTACCATATCAAGTTTTACCATATGAAAATCTAGGAAAAGTTTGGAGCTTATTCTGAAATGATAAAAGAGGTGGCTTTTCTTACTCTTTCCGTCCTAAAACGTTCTTCCTTTTCTATTTACGAGGTTTGATCGATTTTTTATTTCAATTCAATTTATTTGATTGTAGGTGTAAAATTAAAAAATAAAATTTATATATATTCAAAAACTACGTGAAAAATTCTACAAAATTTGAGGTGACAAGACTAGTATTTTATCGAATAACTAATGAAAATAAGTAAAAATATTTTAGAACAGAGGGACTAATTTATTGTCATAAAGAAAGAAAAGCACATCGTATGGTTCTTGAATTTTTCCCAAATCGCTTCATTTAGCCCCACAGTATTTTGTCTTATTCAGTAATTGTATTTTTCATATCTATCACATTTCCCCACAGGAAGTTTAATAATCACTACTAAACAAAACATTACCTTCAAAAGCCCATATTTGATGTGCTTGGCATAAAAAGGATCATATACAAGGGATGATCCATGAATGCGTCACGTTGTGACTGAGAAACGATTCAGTGTAGCTGTCCACATTGGAGTTTCTCTGTTGCCTAATTTTGTGCCACAAATTTCAGAGGCCCCCCACCCACCAACCCACTCCTATTGATGGGTATATCCTTATACCCGACCCGGATAACCGAAAGGGACAGGTCAAAACATGACCGGTCACTTTTATCAAGTCACCAAATGATGTTAACTCTTCGATTGGGAAGAGTCAAAAATTGACCGGTCACTTCCACTAAAAAAGTGACCGGTCACATTTTGGGCGATAGCCATTTCGCCACTTAATGTTGCGAAGGATATTCCAGAGGACCAAAGAGATGGGTTGAACTCAAGAAATGACCGGGTAACCTTTGGGGAAAGGTGACCGGTCATGTTGCGCTACTTGAGAAGGGCAATCAACATCAGAGGCTAGAGGACACCCCGCCGCTCATCCATCACGAGGCAAACAGTGAAGGGAATGATTGGCGTTTTGCAGGATTGATTGGATTGAGAATATCCATGTTAGTCTTTGATTGAACAATGCATGTCTTGGCTTGTAGTTGCTATATTCATTGATTGAATAGTAAATTGATTATGTACAGTGACCTTCCTCCGGGTTTCCCATTTTGTCCATGGATGAACAGGGGAAGATCACAAATCCTCCTCTATAAATATGATGATATTGGATAGAGGAGGGGAGCCAATTCTTTCTCTCACTAAAAACTAGTACACTCTTGAGATAGAGTAAGAAATATATTTCGGACTGAGGAGATTTACCCGGTCTAGGTCATAATTTGTGTTCTTGTTGCGTGTTTTATATTACGGGTCAAGTGTCTAGTTGAACCCGGTCAACCCACCCATCTATATTTACACCATCATTTTTGGCGCCGACCGTGGGACCGATTTTTAAAGTTTTTTCGACCAGGTCAAAACTTTAACCCCACTAAATATCCACAATCATGTCTTCAAGCAACCACAACACTGTGTCAAGCCAGGCTGCGAGTGAAAGCACTCCTGCCATCCCATTGATGATGCCAGGCATGGGGACGACCTTTGCCCCGATCACCATGGTAGGATCAGTTGGCATGATCCCAATCATGTCAACCCCTACTCCTGCTCCAACAACAACAATGTTCCCAGGCTCGATAACAACTCCTGGTGGAGCATTCACACCATACCCGTCAGCTTGGGCTCAGTTTGCTGCTGACCCGGCAAATGCTCAGGCTCTACAGGGCTATCAACAGGTGATGGCCATGATGCAACAGGCAGGGGGCTTCATGCCATTTGCCTATCCTGGTATGACGCCGCCAATCATGCCACCTCCGATGTCGACTCCGTCGACATTTGTCCCTAGGATGGTCCCTATACGCCCGGTGAATCTGACGGGGACCATGAATGAAGCAGCACCCTCAAATGTCCATGAGGTCGATGAAGCGGAGCAAGAGGCGGCCCGCAGGAGGAAGGGTAAGGCTATAGCCAAACCCAGCAAGACCCGAGATTCGGCGTTCAAACGCCTAGGGGACAAAGAGGATGGGCCCCGCAAGTCTGCCAAGCTACGTCTTGGTCCTGAGATGGGCCGGACTAGCGCAATGGAAAGACTTGGAGGGAATCGTCCCGCCCAATCTCGTCGTTCTAGGGAATCTGAGACGATTCACCTAGACGAGGAGGAAGCTGAAAGCCAACCCAGGGCATCGGCATATACCAGGCTCTCATATGATGAAGATGACCTGGACAAGATAGGAAGCGTAGCAAGAAAGCTACGTGCCCTGGAAGAAAAGGTGGACGAGAAGGCGGGAGCAAAGAAGCACACCCTGGCCAAATCACCCTTTTCAGCCAGGGTACATGCACAAAAATTGAGGCGGAAGGTCAAGCTAGACGTGGAGAAATTCACTGGAAAGGAGGATCCAAATATCCACCTTGACACCTTCCACAATGCAGCACAGATGGCCGGGTGCACTGATGCTGAGGAATGCTTGCTCTTCTTCTCATCCTTGAGAGGGAGACTAGTGGAATGGTTTAACGGCCTTCCCCATGGAAAGATTGGGTCCTTTGAGAAACTTGCTGAAGTTTTCCGCAAGAAGTACCAAGACAACTGCATCAAGAGGAAGAAGTTCACCTACCTTAACACGGTAGGGCAAAGGGAGAAGGAGTCCTTGACTCAATTCTTAACCCGCTGGAGGGACGAGGTTGACAAGGTAGAAGAGATAGATGATAAGACGGCTATGTCTTTACTGATGAATGCCTTCCGGTCAGGTGACCTCTACACTGAATTCTGTAGAAGGCCACCCTCCTCTTATCAGGAAGCCTACAATACGGCATGGGAGTATGCCGAGGCGGAAGTCCTGAACAAAAGCAAGCGGGAGCTGGAAGAAGGCTACACAAAGGTGAAACCTGACAAGCCGAAGAAGGATGACCAGACGGGAGGTCCAAGCCAAAGGCCACATATGACGGGTCCATCCACCAAATAAGGGATGATAAGAAGGGAGAGCAACCCAAGAGACCATGGACGGAGAAGTGGTGCACATACCACCAATCCGATTCCCACAACACGGCGGACTGCCGAAATGTCAAGGCCGTGCTCAAGGAGATGGCCTTGAACGGAGAGCTGGGGGAAGGTTATGCAGCGGGGAATAAAGATCAGAAAGCGAACAAGCCGGATAAAGAATTCATCGAGATGATTGTAGGCGGCCCAGAATGCGGGGACACAGCCTCCCAGCGGAAGAATTGGGCCAGGAGCTTGCACGTAGCGGTGGTTTCCCTGGAATCACAAGGGAAGCAGGCAAGAAGGGAACCTATCACTTTCACTGATAGGGATCTGCCTAAGACGGGGGGAGATCATAATGACCCTTTGGTTATTACAATGGATATCAATGGAGCTGATGTGGCCAGGGTCCTGGTTGACACAGGAAGCAGTGTCAATGTTCTATACTCTGATGCTTTCAAGAAATTGAAGCTGGACAGGTCCATGTTGAGACCGTTGCAAACTCCATTGTCAGGCTTCACTGGAGCTAGCATAGAAGCGGAAGGTCAGATCACCTTACCGGTTACCTTGGGGTCGGGTAACAAAACATTAACCAAGCAAATGAGATTTGTTGTGGTTGATATCAAGTGTGTACATAATGCCATTCTTGGTAGACCTGGAATCAACCAGGTCAGGGCCATCATTTCTATGGCACACTTGTGCATGAAATTCTACACTCCCAATGGAATCGGGAAGGAAAGGGGTGATCAAAAGAATGCCCGGTCCTGCTACCTGGAAGCAGTCAAGAAAATGACCCGCCAATTCGAACAAATTGAATTGGTCTCCCAGCAAGTAGACAAGGGAGAGGAGAAGGCTAGAATCGAGCCGGATGCAAACACGGAGGAGATCCAGATTGATGCATCCAATCCTGAGAGGAAGGTCAAGATTGGGGCTGATCTTCAGGAGGAGTTAAGGACTGAGGTTGTCCAGGTGCTGACCAGGTATAAATCTTTGTTTGCCTGGAGTGTTGCTGATATGCCCGGAATTGACCGGTCAGTCATTTGCCATCGTCTCTCTGTTCTTGAGGGGTCTAGGCCTGTAAGACAGAAGAAGAGATTTTTGGCAAGTGATAGGAGAGATTTTGTAAAGAAGGAGGTTAAGGACCTACTTGAGGTAGGTCATATCAGGGAAGTAAACTACCCTGAATGGCTGGCCAATGTAGTCCTGGCTCCAAAGGGTGATACCTGGAGGATGTGCGTAGACTACACAGACCTCAACAAGGCATGCCCAATGGATTCTTATCCTCTCCC
>OOIL02006828.1:556031-577240 GCA_900332095.2 Cuscuta campestris | reverse complement strand
GGGGGGGGGGTGTTCTATGGTAAGTTGGCCTTGGCATGTTTGGGGGAATGCATGTAACCTTTCCTGATGAAATACGTGGATGGTACCGAAGATTACTTCACACTGTTGATTTGGTATTCCTCATTGCCACTAGCAGAACTGAGTAAAGAGAGATTCTTTTATGCTCCCTCCAACCCAAAAAGGAGTCCTCATTTTCTTTTTAGGACGTGCCAAAAAAAGCTTCATTTTTCCACAAAATCGAATCTTTATAAGCTCTTTTCTCTTTTATTCCCTTGACTTTTTCACTATTTACCCTTTATTTCCACCACTGCTCGACCTCCTTTCTCCATTCAAATGAGGGTAGTATTGTATAGTCAACCACATCTACCACTTTTTTAATCTCCATGCCGAGTCATATGTGGACTCTTTTGTTGGGACATGGGGGGTATTTATCTTCTGGTTATTTGTCGTCTTCACGATTCCTGTTTTGGATCTTGGAAGTTAATTTCTGTTTCGTGAGCTATGTCACATGTTTGCGAATACGGCTTCCTTTTCTTGTTTTCGCCTAATTTTTTTCTAAATTTGGCTGAACAGGTTGATTATGCGTGCACACCGGAGGAAGTTCAGCAGCACTTCCAGACATGCGGTACCGTGAATCGAGTTACTATTCTGACGGATAAGTTTGGTCAGCCTAAAGGCTTTGCATATGTGGAGTTTCTTGAGCAAGAAGCCGTTCAGGAGGCACTTCAGTTGAATGAATCTGAGCTGCATGCACGTCAGTTGAAGGTACACTTTGTCCTGTAAACTCTGTTAAGTCCCACCCCTAGGGCCCTACAACTCCCCGAAATGGCAAACCAACTGAAGGGAGGTGTAGGTCTTTTATGGTTTTTGGCATTGAGGGAAATGGATGAAGTGAGGAGATACCCTCTCTCTCTCTCTCTCTCTCTGCAAAACGTGAGTCAAATGAATGAATAAAGAGAAGAATTCACTCCACTCCCTTCAAAATCACCATCTTTTATAATTATACTCCACACCCAAAAACAAGGGTCATATTCTGTTAAAGTGTAAAGTTCTACTTTTGATGAAGGTACATGTCTTAAATGTCATGTAATCCTACATATACAGTTATACTTGTAAGTTTTTCAATTAGCTAAAGTTATAATGTTGAACAATTTTTGTTATTTTGAAAATTACATGACTGTACCTCTAGGTTATGAAAAACCAGTAATTTTTTTACAATAAATAAAACTTTTGAAATACAACTCATATTTGCTAGTATGGAGCATCTCTATTTCATTTGTAATCCAAACACGAGAATACCATAATCCTTTTTAGAATTCTCTCCTTTCACCTCCGTTACAAGCTCTTTATCTAGTCCAAATACAGTCTTTATCCCCACCACCACCCGCCCACACACTAATATGCTCTGAACGTTTGTTATGTGGCCATCTTAATGATCCCATTATGTGTCTGCTTTGACTGCTGACCAACTAAATACCTGCAGGTCATGCCCAAGAGAACCAATGTTCCCGGAATGAAACAATTTCGAGGAAGACGATTCAATCCTTATATGGGGGGATACAGGTTTAGGAGGCCTTATGTACCTGCTCCATACTTCTACCCCCCTTATGGATATGGGTAAGCATTTTTTCTCCATTAGTCTCTACTCCAATTCTATAAGATGTAATGGGTGTTTCTATGTGCTTATAATCTGGTCCAAATGGCTTATAATTTGTTTTTACTAACTTTTAAGTCAACTAATGACATATTTCTCTGTGCTTATAAGTTGCGTAGAAGTCAGAAAAAGTAAGTAGGTCTTACGTACTTATTAATAAGCTAGTTTTTCCGAAATTCCATTTTGACCAGATTATTTACAAAAGTATTTCTTACCATTTATGAATTATTCCCAAACAACTTATCTATCATCTAAGTCATTTTATTTTCACGAAAAAATATTTAACTTATAAACAGCTTGTAAGTTAAAAACTGCTAATAAGCAATAAGTCAATGGTCTTGTTTGGGAATAAGGTTTTCGCCTAGCGTTAGCGTTTTGGATCAAATTTTAATGGTGTAGATTTATTCTGAAAACACTAATGCTAAACGCTACCGTCAGATAGCCTTTTCAATACGCTGTAACGCCGATGCCAAATGGGGCCAACAAATACCAGGGCATAACATCCTCTGTATCTTTTATTTTGGGACAATGAGAGGATTTCTTTTTGTTTTTTTTAAATCTCCGGTTTCATATCGTAATTTTGCAGGAAGGTGCCTAGGTTCAGGAGACCATCCCCATACACTCCATACTAAAGAAGCAAGACATAAAAGAACATATGTTTAACCATTTGGCTTTCATTATTAAGCCTTCTGTTCTTTGTGCCATTTAATAATGTTAACCCACGCCTATCCATTACAATTTCATCCTTTTCCCTCTGGTGAACTTTATATATATATATATATATATATATATATATATATATATATATATATATATATATATATATATATATATATATGGTCTTCTTTCTGTACCTTGGAAAATTTTCCTCATAGTTTGAAGAACATTTTATTCATCCACTCTTTCGTGTTAATTTTACCTAGCTATAAAAGTCTTCATTTTGGGTTATGTTTTCCTGAGAACACAGATTTATACCTTGTTCTTATCAAGTACAGTACCGTATAAAATTAGAAATCAGTTATTTATTTGCTAATTTATAACGGGCTTATTTGAGAAGAACATTAGAGATTAGCGTTAGCGTATTGAAAAGGCTATTTACAGGTAGCTTTTAGCGCTAGTGCTTTTGATGTAATCTGCATCGTCGAAATTTTATTCAAAATGTTTACGCTAATCTCTAAAGTTATTTTCAAATAAGTCCAAGAAGTCGTAAGATTTTTTCTGAAGGCTTTCGTACGAATTTACCATGTAATGAATAAAAATTACTCCCTCCGTCCCAATTTAAGTTGCCTGTTTTGATTTTTGGGCATATTTAAATAAAATTAAAAATATAGTTGATTTTTCGAAATTGCCATTACTTTTTAGAAGGGGTGATGATGAATGAGAAGATAAGGTGAAAAAGAGTGACTTATTTTAGGTGTAATTTAGGTATTTTATTTTTAAAAGTTTACGAAAACAACTAACATGCAACTTATTTTGGAACGGAGAAAAAAGACAAATAGGCAATTTAAAATGGGACGAAGGGAGTACTTTCTTTGTCTCATATCTTTCATCTTGTTTGAAACATTATGTTAAATTTTATTTCTTTTAAATTAATTTTGTTTATAAATTAGTATAGAAATAAAAAATACAACTCACATCGCTCAAAAATTTTACAAAACAAGATGTAAAAAGAATATTTTATTTGTGAAATGATCATTGAAAATATACATACCAACATAAGTTATCGAAAGGTCATAATAATTACTCTCTTCGTTCTAAAATGATCTTCTCAATTAAATTTAATTTATTTAATTATAAGTGTAAAATTAAAAAATATAAGTTATGTATTTCAAAATTACATTAAAGTTTTACAAAACGAAAGATTAGATGACTATATTATTTTATTAAATAACTAATAAAAATAAGTAATGAACGTGAATAAAGTTTGGCTATGTAAATAGTGACTAGGAAGATCATTTTTGGATTGGAGTAATAAAAAAATATGTCTGGAAAGATATGATTCGAAAGTAGTAAAAAAATGTTGGACAAAGTAATGTAGAGCTCTCCGTACTATTTAAAAATGTTTAAATTAGTACATGTATTCAAAATCAAAACAATGTAATGTATTACTACCTCCGTCCCGCTATATTCGTTCAGTTTTGACTTTTGGAATTGTTCATCTAAGCACTTTGACTCATCAAATTCTCTCAATGTGTAAGCCTAAATATAGTCATGTGTGATCTTGTTTGATTTGTCTTAACATATAGATTATTAATATATAATTTCTATAATTTTTTAATATACAAATTACAAGATAAAATGAATTAAAGAAGTGTATTGGATGATGTGTAAAAATGAAAGTGAACAAATACTCTGGGACAGAGGGAGTATCATTCTTTTCATTTTTCTCTTATTTATTGCCCTAAGTTCTTAGCGAGCCTGATTTTACTATAGATGACATGAAACTGTTGTCTTGACATGTTAATTCATGTTTATTTAAAAAAAAGATTTTTTACCAAGAACAATATACATTTATTTATTTATTCTATTAAAAAATTTATTTTGTATATAATGACTAAAATTAGCTTAGAATTGAATAATTATGCAAAACAATATTTTCTTGTAATCTATACTAAAATTTGAATTTATCGATAAGAATTTATAGCAAAAAATAGAGAAGTGAAGATAATGACCGGATTGAACAAAAAATAGTACGTGGACTAGATTGTTTTAGTTTTATGTACAAAGACTAGTTTAGACATTTTTAAATAATACATGAACATCTACAAGATTTTGTCTAGAAAAAAAGTACATAAAATTTAACTACAAGTAACAACAACAAAAAAAAAACAAAAACAACAAAATTTTACCCATGCTACGAAATGTACCGTAATTTGTATGCACGGTCACTCACAGGGAAAGAGTAAGGTATGTTTGGTTGGAGGTAGGTAAAAATTTTATTAGATAGATAATGGTAGGTAATTGGAGGTAAGTAGTTTTATTTTTGAAACTCAAACTTTCCATTAATTAAAGATAATGCAGTACATCATGCGGGGAATCATTCCACCATTCATGGCACCCGTTAATTGCCAATCTAGCAAGGGTGTGTGCAATCAAATTTGACAGTCTAGGGATATAACAAAAATTAACAAAACGAAAACAATATGTAAGATTCTTGCATTCGTCCTCCAACGCACTTAGATACGACCGAGCACCTGACACACCATTCTTCAAGGCCTGAACCGCTTGAGCACAATCTGAAAAAATCAAGACTTCTTGGATATTCTTCTCCTTGAGCCATGAGAGCGCCTCCTTAATAGCCATCGTTTCCACCTATTTCGGCACCAATGGACATGAAACCAAAAAAACAGAAAAAAAGATGAGAAATGAAAACTGAAAAAAAGGGAAACAAAAAAAACGAAAATTGAAAAAAAAGTGAAAGAAAGTTTGGAAACTGAAAAAAGTGCAAATTGTAATATGCAGAGGAAATTAAAATCTGGAAATTGAAATTTGAAAAAAGTGAAAATTGAGAGCAGAACGAGAAAAGTGAAAAAACAATCTGGAAATTGAAAAAAAAGTAAAAATTGATGTGCAAAAAAAAAATTAAGGAGATGGCTATAGAAATTGAAGAGTATAGCAGAACAAAAAAAGTACGGAGTATGTAAAGCTTATCTGAATTGAGCAGCGAAGGAGCAGATGGCGATCGAAATTGAAGAAAAAAAAAACTACGCAGCGGAATTGAAATTTATGGCGGAGCAGAGCAGATCGAAAAAAAAGTGAACATTGAACCAGAAGAAGATGACGATCAAAATACCTTGGGCGATAGGAACCGGAAGAAGATGGCGATGGCGATGGAAAGATGCCGATTGATTTTCGTGCGATTGGGTGAAGGGTAGCGGATAGTTGATTACCTCGATGTTTCGCCAAATTGGCTCTCATCCAAAATACACTGTTCAGAGATAACTCTACCTCCCCTACCCCCTCTTACCTCTCTTTACCTATTTCAATTTTTGTTACCAAACAAGGTAGAAAATTTAATCTACCTCTCCCTACCTTCCTACCCCAAACAAACATACTGTAAAGGAAAGCCATGGAAGAGCTAAAGAAGCTACAGAAGCTACAGAGCATGATCGGAACGATGCAATCTTTCGGAATCATCGGCTCTTCCGGCGAGCACGATTTGTCCTCCATTCGCTTTCTCGCCGATCTCGCCCTCTTCTTGGTAGCCCTTTTTCTCATCTGTTCATACCTTCTTCCACTTATCTTTGCAATACAATTCCTAGGGTTTTGACATTCGTCTGGGGATAAGGTCGAAGAATGCTGCGAGCTGGAGATTGAGACGAAATGTCAGCTAGTGCTCGAACACCTTCCCAAGGTTTGCAATTTCCATTAGGTTATTGATTAATTGTTTTTGTATATACAATGATTGTATGTTAGTGTCTGTTTGGTACACGGAATTGATGGAATTGGGAGTTAAAACTCTATAGAAATTGAATTCTCCAATTTCAACTCATTTTTGGCACTACCAATTCCATATCTACATATTTTCGTGCTACCAAACAGTAGAATTGGAATTGTTGTCCTCAATTCCAATTTCATTGTTTGAATTGCGTGTTCCAAACGGAGCCTTAGTGTTACAGAGAAACTTAGATTTTTTGTTGTTCCTTTTCACAGTTCTCGCGGGATTTCTTTGAGGAAGCATCCAAATGCGTCTCCGAGACAAATTCATTTCAGAAGCCAATTAATGAAGATGGTTCTCACTTTTTCTATTGAAATTTATTTCATTTTATTACTTTTCGGTTGATGGAATTGGCATTGTAAAAAGTGAATCAATAGGGCTAGTAATTGGTCATGGGTTGTAGAAGTATAAGGGAGCATTTATGTGTAGACACACACACACACACACACACATGAACTTTTAGGATGCACTTCGGGTTTTGCTGCAGTTAATGGACAGCAGTTTTACATAGTGTTGGATATAACAGAAAAGGTTTTGCACATAAAAGACATTGAGTAGATTACTCTGACTTTTATAGTTTAAAAGGGTAAGAAAATTACATTCTTTTCATAAAGGAGGGAGATTTTTACTGAAAGATGTCACCCTGCTATAGAGTGTGAAATGTTCACTTGAAATGGCCACAGTAAAATCTTATTCCGTGGCAGGTAATGAAGACATCCGAAATACTGGCACCCTTTGCTGTGATGATAAGGTGGGCATTGGTAGGAAACACGTGGGTGTTAAAGATGTTGCTCTAATTGGTCTGGATGCCATGCAAAATGCCAATTCTACCTTAGAAGACTTTGTAAGCAGCCACTACCTTATACTCCGTTGTATATTTCATTAGATATTAGTTAGATTGCATTGTGGATGACTAAATTTTGAAGTATAAGTGATTTTATAGGAGGGAAAGTACTTTTGCGTTAAAAAGAAGTGCTTTGCAATGAAACAAAGAAAGTGATTTTAATTATAAAAAAGCTCTTTTTTATCTTCTTTAAAAAAGCACCAAGCTGGACTTTTATATATATAAAACAATAGCACTTTCATTGCATAAACAAGAACACAGTTCTTATAAAAAATACTTATAGCATAAGTTATCCCACAGAAGCTCCTTTTCTCTCTTGAATGTCTTATCACCAATATTCCAAACTTGGATCGAGAGTATTCAATTAGCTTCACAACTAGTGAGTAGTTGCAACAAAGGACTTTGAATCTGTTTTGCACTTACCAGTGTAGGTCATACTTCATGTTTCATGGAATTGATGCTCGCCAACCTCAGTCAATATTCAAATACCTACCAATTCTTTCATTTACTGAAAGTTTTATCTATCAGGTAATTGTTGTTCTGACAAGAAAACCTCTATATGTTAATGAGCTCCTTATGGTTGCATTGTTTTATAAGCATAATATTGATACAGTGTAACACTTTAAGTCTCTCTTTTCACCACAAAAACATGCAAGTGTTAATCTTGATTTTCAAGGAACAGTTGGATTCTCTTTCATTTTCACAATGTTCCTTTCCTGGCCTATACTATTGTCCTATTCACAATATTTCACCTATAAGTAAAAAAGTCAGTTTGTGTGAACAATTATGCATTTTTGTAAGGAATTTATTTTTAAAAAAAGGTGCATGGACTTTTCTTTAATTCAATGTCTAAGCATGTTTCCCCCTAATATAGTTTCTCAACTCTTAAAATAGATACTAGTCATGGTTTTAAAAGGCGAAAAAGGCGGTCCGCCTCGAGGCGGTAAGGCGGTCAGATCTAGCCTCAGAGGCGTCCGCACCAGGTGGGATCTCTGAGGCGTACGCCTTGTTTTTCTGAGGCCGTCCAAGGCGGTTGAGGCGATAAGGCGTTTGTGAGGCGGTAGCCTCGGTTTGGATCTTGTTTCGTGGGATCGGCAATTGACCAAGCGGAATTTCGATCGACAGGTCAAGCGCCTCTGTTTTTACCCGATCAGACTTCCGAGTTCCGACTCTGTAATTTCTTTTCTTTTTTTTTAACGGCTCTACACCCTTTCTTTTTACGAACCTCCCAGAGCTCTACTCCCTATTTCGTTTTTATTTTCTTTTTCGGACGGCTACTCCCTGAGTCCCTGTTTTCTTATTGCACTTGTGGTCTTATCACAATTTTCTTTACCCAGGTACTTTTTTCCTTTTTATTGAACTTTTTTAATACTACGTACTCCATATACTCCGTTTGTATTTACTCCATTCTTCCTTCACTTTTTTATTCAAAACTTTTTTTACTATGCCTACAACTTTATTATTTTAAGAATTAAGTTTTAAATGATTTGTGACACTTAAGTATTGTGTTTTCTTTAATTAAAACATATTAGTGTTATATAATACCATTTCAAAATAATACCATGAATATGGATTATTTAATTTCCTTTTTATTTTACCCTTTTTTTGTTTAAATGAAAACCTATGTATGATTTTATGATTTAGTTTACATAATTATGGATCCTCTATTTTTTGTACCTAAAGAGTTTTTATTATGGTTTTTTTTCCAAGTTGAACTGAGGCTTACGCCTCGTTCCGCCTCGAGGCTTACGCCTCAAGGCATTTTGCCTAACCGCCTCGAGGCTCGTTTTCGCCTTTTAAAACCTTGATACTAGTATAGTGCCTCGACCGGATGAGTTTCTGAATGGATTGTGGGATGTACTCTACTGGTGAAAAGGCACTTCACTAAATGCACATGTTATGTTTCACTAGATAACATGGATGGCACATAAGCATTTAGTGGACCACATTTTCTAGTCAGAGTGCATGTGAAAATCCATTCAACAATTTGTAGTACTTCAAGTGTCCGACACTGTCCATTTAAAAAGATGAAATTCTATATTAGAAAGAAAAATAAAGTTTTGACACTGAAATCTTATACTTCCTATAAAGTTGAACATCAATTGTCCATCTTTTTGTAGTTTGTAGTATCAACTTGCTCTACATGTGCTAAGGTCAGGACCAATAAACCACTAAACCTGTATCCCTGTGAATGCCATAATGATTGGCAAACCACGACTCTCATTTGACACCTGTTAGCTCATGCAATGCAGTTGGATAGAGTAAATGAAAAACTTCTGCAACCACCAAAGAGGGAGAATACCATTTTATACAATAAACCTTGTGGGGTAATGCAAACAACTTGTGTTTTCCTTTTAAGAATAATTTAAGAGCAAAACTAATCCCCCTTTATTCTAATGAAGTGCAGGGAGTTGATCGCTTGGCCCTTAAACCTGTCAGCATCACATCTGATGCATTTAGACCACTGGTTAACGTGCTTGATCTTCAAGGGCTTTTGACAGATAGGTCAATCTTCTTTTAGACCATTTCCTGTTCCATTTTCACTTTCTCCCTGGGAAAATCAGCTGAAATCCTGCCGTTTTTTTTGAGCTGCTGTGTCCAGGATAAATGAGGAATTTAGGAACGGAATTGAATACTGGTCCCTTGAAAGCAAGCTATGCTTTGCCCTTGCAAGCAAAATGGAGGCATGTGAATGTTGTTCAACTGTTTTACTGAATCAAGATCTGTTTGAATGTTTGGTTTTAATCAAAAGTGCCCCCAACAGATATCTGTTACGGATGTGATGTTGGCTATTCAACTGAAGTCCTTTGATTACCGAGTGCTGAATCTTCTACTGTATCAACTCCGCGGTGAAGAGGTATATTCTTCACCCAACTAAGGTCACAAAACCCATTGTATGTCATTAATGTATAGTGAATACTCCCCTCATCCTAGAAACAAAAAAGTCATGTTTGGTCAAGGAACAACTTTTGAATTTTGGCGTGTCAAAAAATCCTACTTTATCTTTTACTTTTATAAATTTATCATAATGAACATGTGTGTATTTTTTTGGCTAATTAAATGAAAACTTAGCTCCTCATCGTGTGATATGTGGATATGCCTTTTTTGGGGGATATTGGGTATTTTTCTAAGCATAACTTATTTCATTGAGAGTCTTTTTTGAAGCTGTTTCCAAGGTGAATGAGTTGCATATGGAATTCTTATCAATTTCGGAGTTCCTTGTGGAGATATCTGATGATTTGTAAGTATTCCCCTAAGGGGCAGGTCTGTGTGTTTAAGTTGTTCTATTAATTTTAAATAATGTAATAGTATATTTATGTTTATGATCTTTGGATGCATGTTATGGAACTCTCATTTGTCTGGTTCTTGGTTGTATTGCCATTTTCTTGCTAGGGACTTTTGAATTTTAACATTTTAAAAAAATTAATCATATCTCCTTTCCCTTTACTGCTTTACATTTTCCAAGTGAAAGCCAAACACAATAAGGCAATCCTATTTTTTTTATTATTTCCCCCTTTCCCTAGAATATTCCAGGATCCAAGCACACCTTTAAGCTCCTAGCATTTCCCTCACTCTTTGATATGGGTATGGATTTATGTTTTCCTATATTGATAATTGCTTCTTTATTTGTTGATTTTAACTGCCTGTCGCAAAACATCAATTTGAATGGCCTTTCTAATGAGTGAGTGGCTGATGTCCTCCTAGGTTTGACTACGAGGTCAGTTGTTTTGCTTTTACTTCTCTTAGTATTTTTTGTACACTTGATTTTGTCAAGGTAATATATCCTGGTAAGATGAGAATATTTTTGCTTAATCTTTGCAGGAAGATGTATTGGACAACAATTTCAATATATTACGGATGTTTGTCAGAATCTATGGAGCTACTGCTGCACCAGCCATCCTGGTAAGCATATACTCCCTCCATCTTCTAAATAAGCCTCACATTCTACCAATCTTTACTTGAGTAGTTGGGTAAACTTTTGGTCCTTAGTTTGTAGTCTGGTCCATTTTTACCTTAATATGCAGCTTATAAATGTGTGCTTTTATATGCTTTGTTTCTTGTTATTAATGTCATTGTGTGTACTCAAATCATCTCTTTATCTATAGTTTTTTGTTGTTTGCTTATATTGTCTTTTAACTTGGTTGGGTTCTCAGGCAAAACACATAACAGAAGCAGAGGAGAAGTATGACAGTCTTTTGAAAGCGCTAGATCCCGAACTATCTGTCACGTATCAGAAAAGATGTGAAGAAGCTACTAAAGAAGGTATGTGGTAACTATCTGTCTTCTGATGGCCTTCACTGTTGCTCTATATACCCATATTACCCTTGTTTGGTTCAAGCAAGGAGAGTANACGTGTTTGGTTTTATGTGAGACCCCATGAGTTTGGAGGGGTTTATAGCTCCTCCATTGTCCAAAGCCCTCTCTTTTGAAAATCCTTAGTTCCTTTTCGAATGATTTTATAATTATATTGAATTCTAATCCGATGTTTTTATCGACCCATTAGGTGGGAAGAAAAGTGGGCCACCTCTTGGGACATGGTGCATACCCCATGTCATTGCAGATGAAGATCTATATCGGTCCTCGGTTTCAAGCTCTGAGCCTCGTATATGAGATGATGTCTATATTGTGTTGTGATGACACATTTAAATTCATCCTCGGCGTGGATATCTCGGCATTAAGAATACTTCCAAGAGCCCGATGACACCCGATTCGTGTGTTATATTCATGTCTTAAAAGAACTAACCACAACAATAAAGTTAACAAGATTAGAGGCAATATGCATATCTAATATCTTAGTTCTATACTTACAAGTAAAGAGACTCTTTTTTGAAAAAAAGGTGTGGTATTAATTATGATGATATTGAAGAACAATACACTAATGCTTAATGAAATGCTCACAATGATAATATTCCCATAAAACACAAGAATCTGGTTTACCATGCGTCGAATGCGTTCTCAAGTAAAACCACTCTCTGTATAGGCCTCGCCGCGTGCTCTAGACGCACTGATCTTCGACTGCGATGGCGTCATACTCGAGTCGGAGCACCTCCACAGGCGAGCATATAACGACGCTTTCTCTTACTACAATGTTCGTTGCCTTTCTTCTCCGTCGTCTCACCCACTGAATTTGGGATGTCTATTTCTAGAATAATCTCCAAACAGAATCGACAGCGAAAACCCTAAAATGCGATGGTGTTTCTCAAATTCATATGATTATAACTTTGTTTCAATTGTAATGGTTTGGATTGAATGCCTTTGTTTGGAGCTTGGTAACCAAAATTGGAACAAATTAGGTATTTTACGGAGCCGACATCTTGAAACTCCTCGAAAAGGGGTATTGAGATAGAATGATAGATCCAAGCTGATTGGATACTCTTATGGGGCACGGATGGGTCTTACACTTATATTGTTTTGTGTATAAAAAATGAAGATGTAAGGAAAGCTATCAATTAATCAAAGCAATGTCGGGGTGGTGGCGCAGTTGGCTAGCGCGTAGGTCTCATAGCTTAAAAGAGAAATCCTGAGGTCGAGAGTTCGAGCCTCTCTCACCCCATGTTTTGCTTTATTTGTTCAACCGATGTTAGATAGCGGCGTTTACGTATTAACTTTTGAAAAGAAAAATATGAAACACAACCGACCTTAGCTCAGTTGGTAGAGCGGAGGACTGTAGTAGGCGTTAACCTGACAGCCAATCCTTAGGTCGCTGGTTCGAATCCGGCAGGTCGGATTTTTATTATTTTCCAACTTTTTTGAGTTTTTATCAATAATGTTATGTTCGCAAGCAAGAGCCAAATACTGCATAGCATTGGATTCCTGTTCGAGTTTATAATAATTAGTACTTCTTTCATTCTTTGTCCACTATTTTTGTTTATGTCAGTGGACAAATAAAAAATAGACATAGTACTGATCTGTAATTGTTACTAAAAATGAAAACAAACTTCAATTGATAATTGTTATAGTTAAACCAGATAAAATAAAAAAAATATTTAAATCCAATCAAAATTAAAATATTTCAGAGCATCTAATGTCAATCTTAATTGGAATCTAATTAATCACGTTACATTAGACAAAAACAGAAAAAAGGTTCAAGCCAAAAAGAAAAACCTAAAGACAAGCCAAAAAGACTTAGATCAAGTCACACTTACATTCATATCAAAACAAAATAACATACTCGAGGAACCCAATATTTAAATTATTATTCTTTGATTAACCATACATTTTAATTAACGCATTCCTTCTTTATTTTTTATTAGTATTATATATCTATCATTCTTATTTTTATGACATAATTATATAAACAATTGTGTTTTAATTAAAAATTAATAAAGAGGTATAAAATTTGAGCTAATGAATAGTAAAGTTTAGTTCAGAACCCAAATAGTAAATGACTTTGTGAAGTCATATCACATGTTATTTTCTAAATATTTTGATATAATTTTTAAAAATGTAAATTTTATTTATTAATTCTATCCAAAATTTTCAAATAAATTGATTTTAAAATAAAATCAAAAATAAAAAAAATCTCAATGGAAACGAATGAAGTATTAAACACAAAAGGAATAAATCATTATAGTACACCTACAAAAGCCTTGTTTGAGAACAATGTTTCCAAGTAGCTTTGTCATTTTGGACTAAACCTTAACGATGTAAATTAATTCTAAGAATACTAACACTAAAGCTACTATGACATAGTCTTTTCAAGACGCTAACAATTACTTCTAACATTGATGCCAAACGGGGTTAAAATTAATTGCATAAATTTGATATGAATCAATTTTAATGCCATAGTATGATGCCATGTTTTTTTTTACAAACATACATAAATAATAATTATGAGTGTGATCCGAGTAATAATTTTCTGTATATATCTACCCTATAACATATAGTGTCTACTACTCCTAGAAGGATTATGCTAGAATAAACTCAATAATGATATTACTAGTATCTCACATATAATAATTTTTATCATTCGCAATTAGTATTTATACAAAAATAACTCGATGGTGTCAACTTTAGTACTCCCTATCAAAATTGGTGGCATAGTACCATTATTACTCCTTCATATTACTCTTTCCGTCTCATTTTAAATTGCTTGTCTTCCTTTTTGGTCCATTCCAAAATAAGTTGCATATTTCTTATTATATTAAACTTAAGGTGAAATACTTAAATTAACCCTAAAAAAGTCACTCCTCTTTATCTTATCTTCTCATTTGTTGCTACCCCCCAAAAAAAGTAAGGGACTTCCTAAAAAATAAGGGCATTTTTCAAAGGTCAACTCTATCTTTTTCATTCCTTAAATATACTTCAAATTCAAAACAAGCAATTTCAAGTAGTAAATAAATACTTGCCCAAATCCTACATTTCAAGTACATTCCATTAAAATATTAAAACCAACATACCTTTCAGGTTTCAACACAATTCTAAAATCTTATATGGTCATAAGGTTAGTAACTTCATGCTCATTTTGTGGAACTTATAGTGCCTATTTCGGCGTGATAATTCAAAGTATTTCTCTTTTATGCATACATCTATACTATAATAATACAACAAATTAGACACAAAAAGAATTAATGTATAATAATAGAGTAAATTAAAACCGTGAAAAAACTACTTAGAATTAACACAAAAAGTTAACGATATGACAAGATTCAAACTGGTTGCAATATTAAACAGACTAGGAATTGTACTGCTCGGCATTATAGAATTGAATTTCTGATACAATTAACTATAATCCCCATAACTTGGACTTCTAATACTTGGTGTACGGCATAAGAAATTTCACTAGAAACCATACCGTCATAGAGTAACACTAACGACAAAAGCAAAAGGTAAGCATAAGGGTCTAGAAATGTATACACTACCCATTTTCCTTTAGAGAATATAGGTACTTAAGCGAAGCTATTTAAAAATCGTCATCACTCCAACCCTGTCCACAAACAAGAGTGAAACAATGGCTTATTGGGAAAATTAATTCATATGACCAAAGCATAATTTAAGTACTGTTAAAAGTATATATATATATATATATATATATATATATATATATATATATATGTATGTATATACCTTTACACTTCCGCTATGGTCATCTTCGGGGTCGTTTACTTCGGACCTTGACTTGTCTGATTCTTCTTCTTCCTGGCCGGGAGCGGCATCCGCTTGTTTGCGGTTGTAGGCTTTCATGGCATATGCATTCTCATATGCCCTCTTCCTTTTATCTGATTCAGCTTTGTATGAAAATTTTTCCTAACAAATTAGGATGATGAAGATGATAATGGCCTTGTTTGGGAATAACTCTGGAAACTCTAAAGGCTACCGTCAAATAGTTTTTTTCAAAACGCTGACAACAGACAGGGCCAATAATGATAATAATAATAATGCCAAAATTTAGCATCCAAATGTAATTGAACACGGCATGATCTGCATAGAAACAATCAAATACTTACCATATCAGACATTTCCTTCCACTCCAATCCTCCCGCTTTGCCAACCTGATAAATTTAAATACTGTAAATAAAATTCAATAATCAAATATGCACATTACAAAATTTGAACTGTTTTTTCTCTTCTCTGAATTTTCAAAAAACAAACAGTAATAAATCACTAACGGCTGCAACAGATTTGTTGTTTGGATTATCGGCCTTGAACCTCTTCCTAAACTCCTCCCTATCACAAAAACAAAAACAAAATCCAGCAAAAAAACAAGTATGGACAATAATTGATTGTTCTCCGGAGAGAAAAGGCCTGCAATGCGTATTGATCTGATAGAGAAATCGAGTCAAAAAGCGTACATGAAAATGAAGAAGGCGGTTGGAGGTCTCTTTGGCTTGTTTGGATCCTTGGCAGCCTTCTTCGCTTTCTTCTTCTCCGCGGCTTCACTTTTCCTCACAGCGAGCCTGTCAAAATTCTCCTCAGAACTGAGTCAGATCTCAGCAAATCGTGTGTTTTCAGCAATCGAAATCGCAGATCTCAACAGCAATCGCATTAGAAATCAATCGAGACCAACAAACAAAAAAACGAATTCAACTCACTTGTTGTCTGGCTTGGCTTTCGATTCGGCTCGCTTCATCGCTAAACCTGCCGAAAAATCGATGGAAACCGGTGAGAATCGGCCGCGACCGGCGGAAACCTGCGAGAAATCTAAAAATCGGCGGCGGAGTTGAATCGATTTCACCTTGAGAACTTGCGAGGATTTCGGCGTTTGGGAGAAGTTCAAAAACTGGAATGAATTGAAGGGTTTGAGAGGGGAGAAGAAAGGAAAGAATAAATTGTAGGTTCCAGAAGGGAATTTCCAAGCGCGGGCTTTTGGCGGGGATTTGATTTATTTGTAAGTCCTTACAACATTAAAGTTTATGTTTATTTTCTGGACTTTAATATACTTGTAAAATAAAATAAATAGGTCTTTTACAAAACAAAAAATAACAATATACATGTTCATGAAAAATGTGAGAAGATTTATATTTTAAATGTGAATCATGTGACCATATAAATATCGCTCTTAAATAAATAGGAAAAACAAAAATTAAAAAAAATAAAGTATTTGGATATGTGAAATAGTAGGGGAACATATTTAATATTTTAGCCAAATATCTTGATCTCCAACAATATCATGGTGACTTTTTCATATGGGAGATCAGAAGCTCGAATTACGATGGGACAATAACTCTATGTATTTTAGAGTTTGTTCTTTAGGGTTAGAAAAAAAAAGTTGAATGCGGGAGGAAACTAGAAGAAACTGAAAAATTAGAAAGACCCATAAGAAACTAGCAAATAGTAGAAAATATAGAAAAAAATGGTAGAAACTTGAAAAAAAGAAACTTTTAAAATTTATTCAAGCATATTTTAGATATTATTCTCATTATAATTTTTATTGTTGTTGTTATTATTCTTAACATTATTATTATTATTATTATTATTATTATTATTATTATTATTATTATTATTACCATCATCATCATCATCATAGGTAAAAAAGAATAAAACTAGATCATGCAAATTATGTACATGCCATTTAATTAGACACGGAAGGAATAGTATATTTATTATTTTTAAATTTAAAATATTCATGTATTTCTCAAGTCTATTTAGATCAATAATTATCCCTAATTTTTAGAACAGTGTTCAGTGCCATGTAAATTAATTAAAAAACAATTTTCACAATAATATTGTACTCCATGTTATTTATATTAAACATGGAAGAAAAAACAATACTCCATATTTATGTTTTAGTTCTATATATCATGAATAATTTCTTATACTAATTGTAGAATATCCAAAAGTTAAAATTCTATCATCATAATAAACAAGCTGATTTCATTGTGACTCGACAACAGTGTCATTAGTTTTTTGAAACCATACGTTACTTCTTTCGTAAAATTAATATTCCTACCCCACCCCTCCAAATCACTTCTTAAGAATCATTCATTTGAGAGAAATGTAAATGAAGTGTTTTTAAAATGTTTTTTCACTTTTTCAATTGCAAATGAATAAACAATTTTTCCAATTCCTTATACTGCGTTAAGCGGCATTGAAGGAGAAATCACAAACTTTCCCTGCAAAGTCTCCAACCAAAAAAATTAAAAAATACAAAAGATGGTAGCAATAAGGGCAAATTAAAATCTGAATTTATTAAGAAAAAAAAGAAGAAAAAGAAATGGAAGGATTTGTACAAGAAAAGGACACATCAATGGCAGCTCCATTGATTTTCTTTTTGGTTTCTGCATTTCAATTTCTCACTCGATATCTGGAGGTCAATAAGAAGGTTTTTCAATTTTCTTTTTTTTCACAATCTTACATTCTTAGGCATTATTTCTTTATTTTTTGAATATTCTTTTAATTATTTGATAGTTGTTAATCCATTTGAATTATATCGTGACTGTAAAATTGATTGGATTCGATCTTTTTTTCCAGAGAGCTACCATGTCTGCGGACGATGTACGGCTAAAGGCGGAAATCAAGGGGCTCCTGAAAGAGGCTGCTGCCCTATCACAGTGAGAAACTCGTACTTCTTCTCTCCTGAAATAATTTTTCACTTTATTCTTTATATAATCAAATTTTATTTTCTTTTTTCATATATTTTGTCAATCTGTTGATTTAAATTTTAAATATATAAAATTTGATTTTTTATTCTTTACTAATTCCAAAATAAATTGAACTGGAAATAATTTCGATCAAATATAAAATAAAATTGTGTGATTAATGCTTATTTGATTACAGGCCTTCAACATTTGCACATGCTGCAAAGATGAGAAGAATGGCAGCTGCCAAGGAAAAAGAACTTGCAAAAAGTATGTTATATCTAACTATTTATTTCACCCAAAATTACCCTTGCCAAATCCATTCTTTATTCACTAATTACAATCAAACATTGACTTGGAGTGCTTATTGAATTGTTGGTAATGGTTCCATTAAAAATGTGCAGGCATTGAAATGCATACTAAGGAGTTAAGCTTGTCATTTCATATGTATGCAAAAGGCCTCCTAATTTTAAAGGTATTGCTAAACAAATGGGTCTTTAGAGCAACTCCAAAGGAGCCTCTATAGTTCAAAATATAAAAGTTTTACATTATACTGTTGCGAAAAGTGGACTCCAATGGGTCATTTAAAATGTAGAGGAATAATTACTTTTGCTTTCCCATCTTCTATAAATACATGATGTCTATTCTGCAAGAGCTATAGTACATAGAAAATTGAAGCAAATGCAAAAAAAGCTGATATGGTTGGAACTTGGAACACATGTAAAAAAGAGACCATGTAAAGCACTGTATACAGTCTAAAATAGCTTTATACCTGCCCACTTTTAGCATTTGCGTTGGAGTTGCTCTTAGTTAGTTTTGTTAGAGTATATAAAAACCATTCCGAGTCCAGTGGGGCCACAATCACAAGTTTGAACTTTTGGTTGAACTTATTTCTTAACACGATATCAGATCATTGATGACCAAGAGGTCACAAGTTCGAAACTCATTACTACCTAGTTTTAAAAAATCAAAATTTCACGGGCAAGACTCAAAAATAAAATGCCTACACGTGACAGGGCGTGTTAAAGTATATAAAAACAATTCTTAGTTGAGTTGGTTTTTTGACAAGTTTGACCCTCTATGCTTCAAATCATAATTTTTATACAAAAAAAATTCTTTTTCTTTTTATCTATCCCAAGATAAGATTTTTCTTCCCTTTTAATTAATAATGAAAGAAAACTTATCCTTCTTTATAATTAGATCAAATATATCCAACCTATCCCATGATTAGTTAGCATGTAATTTAGAAATGAAAATCTTGTTTTAGTAATGATTTTTCATATCTCTCAAAACTATGGAGTAATAATTAATTGTACTTAATGCAGGCTTGCACATACCTTACACTGGTTTTATGGTTTTGGCGAGTCCCTGTAGGTTCCATATCTAATCATCTTGTACAGCCTTTTGGTAATGACTTCTTAATTATTACAATATTCTTCTTGTTAAGTTAACCTTATAGAATGAAGGATTGAGATCAGAGTACGTACGGACCCAACATATATGAATTGAATATATGATAGACAACTTCATTTTCATGTTTGGTGTTGGTTTTTTAATTGGTTTTTTGTAACTAGTCTTTTGGTTCTTGGTGTCGGGCTTGGTCCCGCTTTTTGTTCGGGTATATATATTTTCATTAGATGCGAGTGTTTTACACTTGGGTTCCTAATGTTAATATTTACGGGTTATCGAAAAGTAAAGTGAATAGATATTTGAGAATGATATCCCTTTGAAAAATCATACATTTTGACATGTTCCTTTTTTTCAATTGCAGGCAAAGTTTTGTCTTGGTTAGCCGGAGGCCAAGCAAGCAACAATACAATGGTGCTTAATAGTAAAAACTTTGTTTTCTCAAAGAATAAATGTCTTTACATATCATTAAATCTCTAGACTTAAAAAATCAAGTTCAATTCTAGACTAGTGCTGACTATATACTTAAGTCTAAACACTTGAGATTTTAATGAAGATTAAGTGACAAAGAGAGTTCGATCATTGTATGTTTTATTTTGAGATCCAAGTTTAAGACATTTTAAATTTATTTTGTGGGTTGCAGGTTGGGATTATTCCATGGATTTTTGTGTCTAGCAAGGCCAGCAGATTCTTGCTCAAGAGAGTGCTAAAGTAATGAATTAAAGAAAAGAATTGGCCAAATTAGGCTCTTCAATTGTAACAACTTTGGTTCCAATTTTTGTTTTTTTGGGGTGTTGTTACATTATTTACCCTTATTTTGGTTAAATCAATTCTTTTTTTTGGCTAAATGGACAACTTCGACCTTAAAAATTGGCTTGGATATAAATTTTTTGTTTTATATTTCAAAGGGTGAAGTTGTTAATTTAGCATAAATTATGAAAATTTAGCCCAAATGAAATGAAAGTATATATAGCATCAATTTTTTAATTAGTGTATTAACCAATTTGTCTCATTTAAATGTCTTTCTCCCAATTTGTAAGTAGATAGAATTAATCATTATTTGAAACGATCTTACATATTTTTTTGTTGCCTCTAAAATTTTTCATATACAGGTTTTAGTTCAAACCGGCTAGCGGGCTGGTGTTAAGTCACAAAATGTCATATTTTATTCTCTCATTTCTTAGT
Organism: Cuscuta campestris; assembly: GCA_900332095.2. Taxonomy (NCBI): domain Eukaryota; kingdom Viridiplantae; phylum Streptophyta; class Magnoliopsida; order Solanales; family Convolvulaceae; genus Cuscuta; species Cuscuta campestris. Next base: position 556,694 of record OOIL02006828.1, on the reverse strand, counting down.
ACTTTTAAGACAATTAATATGCATTTTATACTTAAATAAGCTTGTTTTGTTCTATTTAGCATTTTAGGCTATTGTTTACATTTTATACATAAAATGCATGATTTTGAGCATTTTATATTCTACAAATATCTCATGGTATGATTTTCTTTTACATGAATATTTTTAGATATAATTTGGTGGCTAAAAAGTTGAGGAAGACAGCAGTGAAATGATAGAGTTCAAAATGGAAAAAAGAATACTAATTGGGCCAAATCAAATAGTTGATCCTTTTAGTTGCTTTTGTTACTCACGTAAACAAAGAGAAACAACAAAAAGATAATGAAGAAAGTAAAATAAAAAGGGAATCAATTCGTGCTTGGCGCAAGAAGGATCCTTCTCCAACTCAAACAAGGGGGAAATAGAGTTCTAATTCAAGAAGGGAAGCTGACTTCTAAATCTATAAAAAGGCAGATACCAGACGGATAGAGACGAGGAGAACAGATCGGAGCAGAGCAGGTGCCGACCTAGGGTTCCGACCCTAGGTCCGGCGATGGTGGAGACGACCATGGATTCCGGCAATGGAGCACGGCAGGGACAGCTTGGGCTGATGTTGACGGCGATTCCATTGGTCCGGCCCTGAGCTTATTTTGAACGCAGAAGCTAATCCAGGGAGCATTCCTTCTA
>OOIL02006828.1:422253-555728 GCA_900332095.2 Cuscuta campestris | reverse complement strand
AACCGTAGTGTTACTGCAAGATTGTTATGGTGATGTTTTCCAAAGATTTTAATGCGCTATTCTTAGTAGTAACTTAAGGGTTGGTCTTTGGGTTGCTAAGGATAGTAGGGTTTAGAGTTAGGGTTGGTCTTAACATGAGCTAATATGAATGGGAAAATAGGGAAGAGCCGTTGGTGGACCTCTTCTTCAGCCTAACCCTGAGTTTAATTAGCAGTTTAATTTCAGAATCAAGGCATAATTAATGGATTAATCAGATTTGTTCAGTTTATTTTCTATTAAAAATTATAAGTATTTTCAAAATGGTTTAAGTTAATTATTACTGTCTACGTTTTTATAAAGTTTAAATACGTGTTTGTTTGTGTGTTTGTTTCTCCCTGAATGTCTTCTGAATTCGAGGTGCTGCTGTGGTTCCATCTCTAGACTGTTATCTTTATCTTTATTTTATTTGCATTTTTTTCTTTTTAGAATTATCATTCAAACCCCCCATATCCTTTAGTTTAGGTTTTAGATTTTAGTCAGTTTTTATTCAATAAATGTGACAGAGTAAACTGATTTTCATAGCCTAAAAAGTATCTTTCCTCGTGGGATCGATCCTTACTTGCCCTATCTATATGTTTTAATTAATATTAATTCATAAAGGGAGTTAAGAGTTAAGGAAAATAATAAATTAATTTGTAGGTGCTACGACACGCCTATCAGCTGGTCAGATTTTATTTTAATTTTTTAAGTATATTTTTCTAAATAATTTTATAATATTGTTTTTAGATTTTTTTTCTTCTATTAATTGTTATATAAAGTTTAAGACTAAAAGTTTCTTCAATGTTAAGTTTTTATTTTTATCATAAATTTTTGAAAAAAATGCAACTAACAATAAGATATCAATTTTAATGATATCTAAGATCTTTCAATGGGAAGAAAAGAGTGAAAGAAGTAAATATATGTAACTTAAAAAGAAAGTTTTTATGTAGGACGAATGAAGGATATATTTTATTTAAAGTATGTTAAAAAGTTAAAAACAGTGATATTTGAAAATGTTTAATGTATATTACACATTAAAAATTAATACTCCAGTAATAGAAATACATTTGAAGGGTAAATTCTACCTTTATTAGTTTCCTTTCTCTTTTTTTGTTGTTTTTGTTCTCTCACTTTTTTATTTTGCTAGCCCATTCCATAATATGGAGTAGAATTATTCATTTTTTAATCGATAAAATTGAATTCTAAAAAATACAAAAGATTTTCTTAGAATCTGTTTGGTATACGAAATTAAAATTGAATTGAGAGTTGAAATTATATGAAATTGATTTTGATGAAATTTAATTCTCTAATTTCAATTCATTTTTGTCACTATCAATTTTAATATATTTTTCTGCTACAAAACAACAGAATTAGAATTATTAATTCTAATTTTAATTTCTATATACCAAATAGATTTTAGTCTTATGGATTCGATCCTGGGCCAATCTTTAGCTTATTCAAATCCGGAATTGGACTAACGCACCCCGTATTCACCTTGGACGCAACACGACACCCTTAAATAAAACCCGTGGGCCTTCTGGTAATTACAACCAATTATACTCCGCATTATTAAACTAAAAAAAAAATACGGAGTACGAAAATAACCGAGCGCACATCCTAGAAGATTTCCGTCTGCATCCTCGACTGTGTCTAGGGTTTCTCTAGCGATTGGACCGTTCCAATTCGCCTCCATTGCTGTCTGCATCGGAGCTTCAAGGCCTTCGCGCGGAAGCCCAACGCCATGTACGGATCAAGAGGGTAAGTCGAACACGAAAATCCGGCTATATTTTTATGTTAATTATTCCATGGATTTACAGACTGATTTGTCAATTTATGCTTTGAATTTATGCCGATTCGTTGTGTTTCGTGATTGGGGGGCTTCAGAGTTTTGTTTTAACGGATCTCTGGATCGATTGCCTGTTGTTGTTTTTAGTTTTATGCGGATTTAAAAGAACCATTGTAGAAGATGGGGATTTGTGTGTCCAATTTGTGTTTACGCTCGTTAACAGAGGAGAGGATATCAAAACGCTTGCTTAGTTTTGTGTTTTCTTTTGATGTTGAAATTAAATTGCTGATATTTAGTTTGTAGGGGTAAGGTTTGCGTGCACATACACTCCCCAGACACCACTGTTTGTGGGATATTATTTAGTTTGATATTTATACATGAAAAGGTTTTTTCTTTTACATTTGTAGTTCACTTGAGCATGTAATTTTTTTGAAAATGGATTTCACTTTGTGTTTATGGTTCTTACAAGGACTTTTGTTTGAGGTGTTTAACTCTCAATTCCTATGATTTTCTGTGGCTATTATGCTCCTTAAGTGCAAACCAGGGATTAGTAGCGTTATTGTAGCATTGGGCATTGAACTTTGTATTTTGTTTTTGTCACTAGAGATTCTGGATGCACCAATTATATTTTCAGGATTTTTCTAAAAAATTCAACAACTAAATTTGTTTTTCATACTTCACTGCCCCACAGAAAAAGTCTTGTTTAACAAAAAAAAGAGAGGCACATTTCATCTAACAAAGCTAATTTTCAGGAAATTTGTCAGAAAAAGGTTACATTCAAGCTTTATTTGATAAGTTTGGTTAAGCCAACAATTGAATTTTAGAATTATGAGTTGGTGGATTTCATGGCATTCATCATTTTGATAAATGTAGTTAAACCAACAATTGATTTTTAAAATTATAAGTTGCATTTCATGACTTTCATCGGTTTTACATTGTCAAAATTTTAAAAGTTGTGCCTCGAGACAAAGGAAGTATCATTTCTGATTGCGTTCTCTTGATAGTTGATAGTATCAATGAGCATTTTAAAATAGTAATAAGGGTTATAGCTTTCAGCGCTCCATTCTTTCAAAATTGATGCATATTTATGTTTTTTTGGATATAGAAGTTAGAGACTAGGACTTAGAAACCACATGGGTTGGGTATGGTTTTATTAACAAGGTTGAGTTGGGGGATTTTTGTCCTTTTTGTGTATGAATAAATGAAGGGCCATGTTGGGGAGCGGGGGGGTGTCGGACGGGTACGACATCGGCTCAAAGAGACCAAGAATGACGGAATCGAATCCCTACTTTGCAGTGAACAACGGTCCAAGCGGTTACCCGTTCACCCATGGATATCCATCATCAGGGGCATTTCCCGTCGTCCGTCTCAGGGGTCTCCCCTTCAACTGTTCGGAATCCGACATCCGACTCTTCTTTGCCGGTCTTGACATCATCGATGCATTCTTGGTGAACAAAAATGGAAGGTTTTCAGGAGAGGCTTTCGTCCTCTTTGCTGGAAACATGCATGCCGAAAATGCCCTTCTGAGGGACCGCCAGAACATGGGTAGAAGGTACGTCGAGGTTTTCAGGTGCAAGAAGCAGGACTACTATCAGGCCATTGCCGCAGAGGTTAAAGAATCGCCTGGATATGACCACAGCCACCACGGTTCTTCCCCACCACCACCACTGCATAAGCCCCCTAAAAGGACTCAGAACAAGGACCAGTTGGAGTACACTGAGATTCTGAAGCTACGCGGGCTTCCCTTTTCTGTCAAGAAATCAGATATTTTCAAGTTTTTCGGCGCGGATTACAATTTGACCGACGAAAAGGTGCGGATCGGGTACCGATCTGACGGGAAGACTACCGGGGAGGCATACGTGGAGTTCACATCATCCGAGGAGGCGAAGAACGCAATGTGCAAGGATAATATGATGATTGGGTCTAGGTACATTGAGCTCTTTCCTTCAACTCAGGATGAAGCAAGGAGGGCTGATTCTAGGTCAAGACAGTAAAAATAGAGTGCTGGGAAAAAAATTGCAATGTTTTTCATCTTTAAAAAGCATTTACTGCTTCTTTTTCTCCTTGTTTGGGGACTTTGTTCTTGCCCTTGATGAAAATTTACTGCTTTTCATGTCTCAGCAGTGTTTGTTTGTTACTGTATTTTCTAGAAACAAAGCAGAGTAATGGTAGAGAGTGGGTGGACTTTTGAATATATAATTTTGGGTAATTTTACTGGGCTTTGACGTTTTCTTGTTTGGTTTGTTTGAGGGAGGGCTGGGTGAAGAGGGGAATATGTAACCAATCCCTATCCTTTACTTTGGAGATCATGTCCCACATTTCAGCACTTTGCATTTGTAGAGTCAAATTTTAACTACGTTCTTTGTTTGATTTCATTGCCCATTTGGGAAACTAATATAGTTTAATCACTTCTTATCCTGCACAATTTTTTATTTAGTTTTCAATTACATAAATTTTATTTTTTTTTAATTTTATATTTATTTTCAAAAAATTTGAATTGAAAATAACTTTAGTTAAATCTTGTAAATAATACTCTCTCCAGTTCTATAAACTCTTTCTATTTTGACTTTTTTTAATCAAACAGTCACATTTTTTTTTTACCTCAAATTAAGCATAATGTAAATAAATAAATGTTATAAAAAATTGATATTTCAAAAATATATCCTAAAATGAACCAAATTATATTAAATTTATATACTAATTCAATATACTTTTCTCACAATTTGTAGTCAAAGAATTTTACTGTTTAACTAAATAGAGTTAATATAGAAAGAATTTTTAAGACTGGATGGAGTAATAGTCAATTTGGTAAGGAGTATTAAATACTATTCTATGTATGAAGAAGGGATTGAATTCTTAATAGATCAAGAGTCTCCCATAGCTTCTACCTACTAGATACTTGAATAATACTTTGTAATATCTACTCGGTATAATATTGTCATAAAATATTCCGCGAGTTAAAGTCAATCAAAAGGTATGAGTTAACGTATGATATGTGATGCCAAGTCTTTGGTTTGATTTTGAGCTAAGTTGTCCCGGATGGGATCGGAAATGAGGGCCACACCATAGTTTCCAGATTTTACAAAGAACTTGAGTGGCGAGACGTTCCCAAGTGCCCAAATAGGGGCCGTTTTGGGGAGGGGGAAAACACTTGTTTAAAAAATCTGTGCAACATAGATTTAGTGTATCTCATTGTAGTCCATCAGTTGGAAAAGCCCATGGTCAGTTAGAGTCATTCACTCATTCTACATCAACCAACTGCTTCCAAGATCCTTCATCATTCCAATTTGCATCATTTTTTGCCTCAACTTAGAAGCCTCTTCCCATCTCCCCTCTCTAGAGTACATATTAGACAAAACAAGGTATGGGGAAGGATCTTTAGGGTCAATCTCCAACACTTTTCTTGCACATTTCTCTGCTATCTTCACATCTTCATAACTCCTACTGGCATTCAACAATGTCTTCCATGCAAAAACACACTCATTGCCACTACCCACCACTTCATATGCTTCCTCCAGTCTCCCCGCACGACCAAGAACATCAATCAAGCACCCGTAGTGTTCTTTTTCGGGTTCCAAACCGTACCTCTCATTCATCAGTTTGAAGATGAACAGACTCTCTTCTACCATGCCTGCGTGACTGCAGGCTGACAGAACTGACAGGAAGGTGACGGGGTTGGGTAAAAATCTCATCTTTACCATTTCTTGAAACAATTTAACCGCTTTAACGGCGTTTCCACACCATCTTTCATATGAAATGGTCTGAAAATAATTTTAGTCAAACATCATAACGCGCAATGAGAAGGTTATTATTTTGAGAGAATATACATACATTCTGTGCAACCAGGGTGTATCTGATAATTTACAGAACAACAACAAATTCAGTAAAATCACAAAAGTATTGTTTGGGAGGGTGTGTGTAGACCTTACCCCTACTCACAAGTAGAGGAGTTGTTTCCAAGAGACTACGACAATGTTCTCCTCAACTTATATTTTTTTATTTATTACTTATTCTTGTTGGAATCAGATCAAATCAAAAATTGCTTTAAATATAACTACATTCATACCAAACCAGATCAGAACTTATTACAATCAGATCAAGTGAAGAGAACATGGCGTAACTACTTAAACACAAGCGTATAGACAAAGTAAACGCCGAACAAAGTACCTGCACAGACACATGAAGCACACAAACCGACACAAGTAACAACTAGACCCAAAACTAGGTTAAAAATACACCAGCATAAACCAAAAATTAAGGCCCAAAGGCCTACCCATTTAGTCCGATCTTAGATGTGCTGATGTTTGTATTTAAGGTAATATAATTGGTAATAATAACCCAAAATGGTAACAATGGAGTTTCTTGTATATCTGATATGAAACTTGGCTTTATCAAATTGCAGGACTTTGCAAGTTGAAGAATCTTAAAGAGTTGCATCTTGGGCGAAATTCATTTTATGGTGACTGTCATTCATGTATCCGCAACTTGACCTCCCTCCGAGTTCTAGATCTTGCATTTAACAATTTCACGGGAAAGATATCCTCTTCACTTGCAAATCTTACATCCCTACAGTACTTGGACCTCTCAAATAACAACTTTGAAGACACTGTATTTCTGAGTTCTTTTGCCAACTTCTCAAAGCTTGAAGCTTTAGTGCTATCACGAAATCGGCTACAAGTCCAAACAGAAAATTCATTATGGCAACCCACATTTCAGTTGAACTTCCTCGGTTTAGACGGTTGTAGTCTGAACAAACCAGATGGAACTTTTCCTAGATTTTTGATGCATCAGTACAATCTGACTGACATTGATCTCTCCCATAATGACCTAGTCGGGCCCTTCCCTACTTGGTTGTTAACCAATAACTCTCATCTTAGATCTTTGTATCTAATAAACAACCATCTTACAGGACATCTTCAACTTCCAGCCAATTCTATTTTTTCCTTATCTGGACTCGATATTTCTAGTAACAGATTTCAAGGTAAACTGCCTGAAAACATTGGGTATGTGTTCTCAGGAATTGGGTTTTTAAACATGTCAGGGAACAATTTTGAAGGGCATATCCCCACGTCAGTTGCTCATATGAGAGGACTAGGAATTCTAGATTTGTCACGCAACAACCTATCAGGAGAATTGCCAAGACTTAGTGATTGTGGACTCTTAGAGGTCTTGGATCTATCAGGCAACCACCTAAAAGGAGACTTGGTTCCGGAGCATATGAACCTAACAAAGTTGACATTCCTAAAGCTAAGCAACAATATGTTTGGTGGGACAATTAAGGATGCACTCTTAGAGGCTTTGGGTAAATCACCCTACTTGTTGTACTTTGATATCTCAAACAATAAGATAATTGGTGAGCTTCCTAGAGGGATTGGCAACTTGAGAACCTTGGGCATCTTATCAGCATCAAACAACTTCCTGGAAGGTCAAATTCCAAGCGAAATATGCAATCTATCCAAGCTGAACTACTTAGGCCTCTCTCAGAATAACTTTAGGGGAGCAATACCTTCATGCTCCAATTTATTGGCTTTACGGTATATCCATCTGGGCAAGAACCGCCTCACAGGGCAAATACCGCATGAATTATCAAGCTGCTCAAGTTTAAAGTTACTCGACCTGATGGATAATCAACTTTCAGGCAATATTCCATCATGGATATACATGCTTTCAAACTTAACAATACTCTTGTTGGGAGGCAACGATCTCCACGGCCCAATTCCACATCAGATGTGTCAGTTGGTATCTCTCAATATATTAGATCTAGCAAGGAACAGGTTATCAGGTAATATACCCATATGCTTAGGGAATATGCCACTTGGGATGAAAATGTATGATTATCACGACTACCTATGGGATTTCGGGAACACCATATTTGAATATTTTAGAAATTTTCCTCTTAACCCTATAACATTAGAAGTTGAGTTCCTTACGAAGAACAATCATCTTTCCTACAAAGGTAGCAATCTTCGGCTTATGTCAGGACTTGATTTGTCTTGCAACAATCTCACTGGGGTCATTCCGCTAGAACTGGGATACTTGACATATGTCCATTCAATTAGCTTGTCACGTAACTTCATATCTGGATCCATCCCAAGCACCTTCTCCAACTTGAAGCAGATTGAGAGCTTGGACCTCTCTTTCAACAACTTGAGTGGCACAATCCCTTATCAACTCGGCGACCTTAACTTCTTGGAGGTCTTTAATGTGTCCTACAACAACTTGACCGGAAGAACGCCCGATACAGGACAGTTTGCTAGCTTCGTTGAAAGCAGCTATCTCGGAAACCCCAGACTCTGTTGCTATGCCTTGAACAAACCTTGCACCCCTGAAAATGAGATGCCTCCCTCTAGTCCCAGTGAAGAAGATGACGGAGATGCAGGGATCATCGACATGGGAGACTTTCTATGGATTTTTGGGGTGTCCTCTGCATTTTTGGGAGACTTTCTATCGTAATGTTCTTAGCAACAATTGCAATCCTCTGCATCAACCCTCACTGGCTTAATTTTGTTGACAAGTATATTCTTTGGCGTTTGCCATTCCCAATGCCATAGTTTGTCTTTTGTATCTCAAAAGTATATTATATTTGTAGTGTAAGACTTTAGTAGGTACTCTGTATCTTGTTGCAGAGTAATAAATTGAAGTAATAAAACACTTTTAATTCTCTATGATATGATTTTGTGTTACAATGCACAAAACAAAAAAGGGATTTGGTTGGTTATTAATACATCAAGCTTTCATTCATCTTATATTTTGTTTAGTTAACTAGATGTTTGCCTTGACTGTTCTTTTAATGTTTGAAAGTCTAATTTTAGAAAACCCCCCATGATTCTTTTGACACAAGTTTTGGGTGTCATAATATTTTATTGTGACTCTATAATTCACTCTTTGGATCCGAAGTGATTCATACCCTATTGATTCTCACAAACACCTTGTTGCTTCTTTCTCCTTCTCTCCACTGTTTTGAAAAACAACGAAATGATAGCAGATTGAGAGCTTGGACCTCTCTTTCAACAACTTGTGTGTGTTATTGTTATCTTGATATACAAATGGATACCTCATATTGGTATACCCCTAGGTTAATTCAAATAAAATTGATAATTGCTTTTTCTCAAATTAGGTTTTGTACTTTCAAATTAGGGTTATTGTTGTAATCTTTGAGAATTCATGTAAAATCTCAACAATTTTGGGAATTTTGACATGAATTTTTCTTGAGTGTGATTTTTCTTTCAAGATTTAATTATAAATTGATTAAATTCTATGATAATGAGTTATTGCTCATTTATTTATTTATTTATGCATTTTATATTGGTAGTCTAATGATTTTTTTAAGATTGTTTTTGAGTTTCTAAGCATTGGGAATTTGGGATAATGTCATTTGATGCCTTACTATAAATACAGTTCAATTTTATATTCCTAGCCCATTTTTCTTATCTATTTTCAATCCCCTTTTTGTGTATAGAAATTCAAGAAGATTTGATGATGAACTAAACGCCATATTGGAGTTGGCTAAGAATGCAGAAACCGAAAAGTCCGAACAAAATCTCAAAACTGAAGCGCACAGCAGCAAGATTTTGACGAAGCAACGGTTAGGAATGAAATCTAACATTCGTTTTTTTGATCTGAACTCGTTCCCGAATTCAGATGATGAAGATAATAGAGGCATATCAGGTAAAGTTTGACATCAAATTCTCGTAAAATGCATTGAATCATTTCCACTTAGAAAAGCAGTCTTGTTGTCTAGAGATTTTCCCCGGCCCGAGACATAACTCCCTCCATTAAAAGTCAAACGAATGTGAACATAAAGTATGTTCTTCGTTCTTGTTAGAGATAGAAGAGGAAGCATGATTGAAGAAGGAAAGTGTTAGAGACAGAAAAAGGATGCAGGATTGAAGAAAGAAACTGAATCCCTTTGGGATTAGGTTTAATATCTTTCCTAGTTGGATTAGGTTTAGTATTTAGTATCTTTCTTAGTTTGTTTAATTCTTATTTTAGTGGGAATAGAAATTTCCTTGTTTACTTTACCCTCTTCCTATATAAAGAGGGTTAGATCTTTATAATTCAGAAACAAGTTTCACAAGAGAGAAATACAAGAGAATTTCCTCCCAGATAATTCTTTCATGGTATCAGAGCTAGTTTTGAATTCTTGAGACCTCAAACACGCTTCTTCCCCTTCTGGTGGGCATATTCAATTCAATGCCTACCGGCGGGATATTGTAATTTTTGATTTTCTTTGATTGTTCTCCCTCACTAAAAAATATCATGAAACCTAGAAATTTCCACGGCTACTGTTCACGATCGCCCGGCATCGCGTCCATCGATCGTTGCTCAGTTTCGTCACCCGCTACTGCTGTCGAGTGCCGAAACGGTTGACCGTTGCTTCAGAACGGTCGAGCACATCGACCGTCCCGTCGGCAGTCTCCTGTTGATGGTCTCTTGGATTCGAAACACGATTGATCCAGCCTTGAGATCCAGCATATCATATGTGGAAAAAGCTTCAGATCTATGGAATGATTTGAAAGCCCGCTTCTCTGTGGTTAATGGACCGAGGGTTCAGCAGTTGAAGTGGGATTTGGCGGAATGCCAACAGAAGAATCTCACCATATTGGAATATTATGGGAAGATGAAGAGGTTGTAGGACGATCTTGCAGGTTTGGAGCAGTTCTCAATTAGTACGTGTAGGAATTGCACGTGGGACATGCCGGAGAAGCTTGTGGGACGATCTTGCAGGTTTGGAGCAGTTCCCAATTTGTACGTGTAGGAATTGCACGTGGGACCTGTCAGAGAAGCTTGCGCAGATGCGCGAACCGAGGGAACGTTTTTTTTATGTCCAAGCTGTGCATGTTGAACTCTCATGCTCCAGCTTGAGGGGGGGTGTTAGAGATAGAAGGAAACGGGATTGAAGAAGGAAAGTGTTAGAGACAGAAGAAGGAAGCGAGATTGAAGAAGGAAACTGAATTCCTTTGGGATTAGGTTTAGTATCTTTCCTAGTTGGATTAGGTTTACTATTTAGTATCCTTCCTAATTTGTTTAATTCTTATTTTAGTAGGAATAGAAATTTTCTTGTTTACTTTACCCCCTTCCTATATAAAGAGGGTTGAATCTTTGTATTCAGAAACAAGTTCCACAAGAGAGAAATACAAGAGAATTTCCTCCCAAATAATTCTTTCAGTTCTATTTTTAATACTCCCTCCGTCCCCAATTTGATTACAAATTGCGGGTTACGGAGTAAAATTTCCTACTTTTTGAAATCATTTTATTTATAAATTGGTATATCAATAAGATATAAAAATTACATATTAAAAAACTACGTCAAAAGTTCTACAAAATAAGAGGTGACAAGAATATTTTATTTTATCAAATACTTAATGAAATTGCGTAAACAAACAAAAGTTATCGAGAAGAGAGAGAAAAAAAATTGTAATCTATTTAGGGACGGAGGGAGTATATGCAAAAAGTTCATAATGTACAAATATATAGTGTATAACAATGTGAGTTAACTCTTTCCTTCGTCAATTCGTTTTGGAATTTCAAGCACGTTTTAATACTTTCCTTTCCCTTGTGACCTATGTAGTGCACAAGAAACGAAGGGCGGCCCCAGAAGATATACTCCGTATCAAGGATTGCACTTCAAGATCTTGTCAAATATTTCGACCTTCCAATTACAGAAGCTTCACGAAGGCTGAAAATTGGACTGACCGTACTTAAGAAGAAGTGTAGGGAATTTGGCATCCATAGGTGGCCCCACAGAAGATCAAATCTCTCGATAGACTCATTGTAGATCTCCGGGTATATACATTGTCAATCCATCCACATTACCGTATAAAGAGCTTTTTTATGAACCTCTGAACATTGGTTTAAGCTTTTTGATTGAGTTATTTCCTTGTGACACCAGATAAATATAAAATTACAAAATTCATTAATCGTGTGAATTGTAAGAAGAGATGCAACAACAAAATGGTGGCGAGGATACAACAATGGAGGTGTCAATAAAGAAGAGAATGATAGAGTTTGAAAGGGAAAGGATAGAGAAGAAGCCATCTATGGATGGACATACAAGAAGAAACCAAAAAAAAAGTTTAGATAAGGCGTTTTCAAAAGAAGGCACAAAGCTAGGGCTATGGAGAGAACAAATCCAAATCTTTCATTTTCATTCGATATGCGAGAGAAAAGATCCTCCGTACCAAAAATGTTGTCTCACTCTCATGATTCACTTTCGAGATTCTGCCACATAGTACAATAACGAAATGAGTTCACATTTTTTGTATTATGTTCCTATAATGGAGGATATTTTTTCAAGTTATTAAGGGGGTGTATTCAATCCAGATTTTTAAAAATTCTGACAGATTATTTTAATTCCATGGATTTTGTAAAATTAGTGGATTATTTAAAATCTGTGCAGAGTTAGATAGATTTTGATTTATTTTGTTAGTAGGATTTTATAATATTGTGATAGATTGCTTATTTATATATACATTTGAGTTATTTTAAAAATCTATGCATTATCCTAACATTGATTATTACTTATGAAATTGACCAAAAATTCTAAAAATAACATTATAAAATAAAAATAAATTATTTTTTAAAACATTATTATTATTATTATTATTATTGTTGTTGTTGTTGTTGTTGTTGTTATTATTATTATTATTATTATAAAGCTCAACACCAACATATAATATTGCTTTTTTTTTATAACTAAAGTTAATCCTCATAATTGATTTTGATAATTGGAAACTTTAAAACACTAGCTCAATTCTTTCGACTAATCTACCTTCAATTAATGAACAAAGAGGGGGATTTTGTCTTCATGAAATTTCCAGAAGAAAATAATTGGTGATGTACGAAGAAAACTTGATGCTGCACGAAATTGACCTATTCTTCCTTCGGATCTGTCTGCTGATGACGAAAGATGAGACCAAATTATATTTGAAGAAAGTATTGATGAAGAGACCCACGACAGAGGAGGCTGGTGAATTTGGTGACGGCCTTGGTACCTTCAGACAGCGTGCTTGGCCAATTCTCGAAGAACCAATCGCAGGCGGTCTGGATCTCGCGGGAATTGATGGTGGGATGCTGTTTTCCTTCGCCGGCAGGAAGAAGGCCGGTGTCGACGATTTATCTGGGTAAAGGTCCGTGCGGCGGCGCACGTTGGAGAAGAGAAGCACGGGAGAGATGTTAGGGTTTTAGGAACCGTAGATGAAGAACGACTTCAGGCTGAAAGAGAATAGGAGTGGGCAAAATCTCATGGTTTTTGATTGGATTTGTAAATTGGATTTGTATTTATACCCAAGGCATGAAAATCCATCAAAATCCATAATTTTTAAAATCTTTAAAAATCCATCAATTTTTGAATACCATCATATTTAAAAAGATTTTTTAAAGTTTGAATTGAATACACCCAGATTTTAAATGACTTTTTAAATTCTGAATTGAATAGCTACGGATTTTCAAAATCCAAAAAAATCTATCAGAATCCGGATTGAATACACCCCCTAAATGTTTAACTTGATTATTATATTGTTTGTTCTTTTTCAATGTTTGGAACTCTATTTTTAGAATGCCAAGGTTCTTTAGGCAAACTACCTGCAGCTGCATGCCATGCCCCTCCCTCAGTTCCCTCTCAACTTTTGGTTCAAACAAATACTCTTGGACCTATAAAAATAATTTGATTTTGATATTTTGTTTGTCCAAAAAGAAAAACAATCTCTTTGTTTTTAAAGTGAAGAATACTTGTGCCCTTTCAATCAATTCTAACTATGTTTTTTGCTTTTAAGTATTTTTTTTAATTTCATGAAAGTTAAAGAAATTGTATGGGTCGAGAAGGAGTACTAGACAAACTAATGAAAAATAATGAAATATTGACTTCATTTTAGAAAAACATGGACTTCAAGTTAATTTGTTTTAGGTTTAAATTTAAGTGGTTTAGATTAAATTTGAAAATATTAAAATTAGGTACTCCATATTATTACTCTCTTTGTCCCAAATTGAAACTGGTTGTTTCAATTTACTTATGATTTTGATTGTAGTTGTTTTTAATTTAATTTATATGAAAATTATGGTGGAATTAAAAAATAATATTATACATAATACATACGTATTTAGAAACTATATAAAAAATAATACTCCGGGTACAAAACTAGAGAAAAGATGATTATTTTATTTTATTAAGTGACTAACAAATATAAACAAAGGGCATGTTTGAGAATAATGTTAGAGATTAGCGTTATCGTTTTGGATAAAATTTTAACGGTGCAGCTCACTTTGAAAAGGCTAACGCTAAACGTTGGCCGTAGATAGCCTTTTCAAAATGCTAACGCTAATCTCCAACGCTATTCCCTAACAGGACAAAAGAAAATAATGAAATTTAATCATGTGAATAGTATTTTCATAATTTAATTTGGGATAAAAAAACATTAAATATTGAATTTTTGAAAGTATGGATAATCATAAAGAAAATTGAGAAAATTTCGTATTAAAGTCGGGAGTCGTGACACAAAGTATTAAAAAAAGTCACGACACAAACCCTCAAACCTACACATTCTTTCACAATCCAATATTTGGAAGTATTCTTTTTTCATTTTAAAAAACGCTCTTTGATAATAATTTCAACATTTAACTTTTAGCGCTTTCAAAATAATATCTAATGATAGAATTTAGTTTTAATGATTAGAATATTAATATGAACAATTAAAACCTAGCAAGATTAAAAATATTGTTCCAAAACAAAAAAGTACTTTGAAATTTGTAGTTTTACCCGCAAACTTCAGAAAATTACTCTGGGTACTCTCAATTTTCTGGTAATGACTCCTAAGTCCCACATGATCTAAAATATATTCTGAGATTGTCTAGTAAGAACTCTAAGGTCTCACATTATTTGAAACATACTACGGGGGTCCTTAAAATTAGTGATAATATACTCCTTGGGTACATTTCATCTATTTGACCATTAAGATTAAAAGTTTTGATGCTTTGACAAATAATAAATTTTACCTCACAATAATTATTTTATTGAATTTAAATAAATCTTTTCAATTTCTCAAAGTAAAAGAATTTTCAATCCTAACACCTAAATGGATGGAATGTACCTTCGAAGCATAATAACATAAATTTTAAAGACCCCGAAGTATATTTCAAATTATGTAGGACTTGAAAGTTCTTACCTAAAAATTTAGAGTACCTCTGTCTATCCAAGTTTTTATTTTCTCGAGTTGATACTATGCCTCAAATGGCAAAAATGCTCCCGATTCAATACACCCCTATTATTTGAAATATATTATAGGTGCCTTTGATTTTTTAGTAACAACTCTCAGGTCCCACATTATTTGAAAGATACTACGGGAATCTTTAAAATTAGTGATAATGTACTCATTGCGTACATTTGGTCTATTTGATCATTAAGATTAAAAGTTTTGGTATTTTGACAAATACTAAATTTTACTTCACAATTGTTATTTTATTAAATTTAAATAAAATCCTTCAATTTTTCAATAGTAAAAGAATTTTCAATTCTAGCACTTAAATGGACGGAATGTACATTCGAAGTATAATATCATAAATCTTAAAAATTCCGAAGTATATTTGGAATAATGTGAAATTTGAGAGTTCTCAAATTTTTTATTTTTAGATTACCTTGATTATCAAACTTTTTATTTTGAGTAAATTCTATAATTGGTCTTTAATAATAGGGGAGTTTCCAAATTTAGTTTTTTATTATCAAATATTACCCCGTAGTCATTTTTTTTATATGTGCCTTTTCACAAATGGTCCCTTTTTAATCTTCTTAAAGATTAAAAGTGTAATTTGACATCAACTTTATGTCCAGTGACATATTCTGATATTGGTTGGACGGATAATACAAAAATAATGACTATGACTGTGGGTTATGATTTTGACGAAAAACCACATCTGTAAACTATGGTTGTAGTAGAAAGCATCTGTAATTCACAAACCACGCACCAGGAGCGGCCGAGCGGCCTTTGGAATTGTGTATGACAAGAAAGATATATTATCATTGTGAAATTACATTTTTATTCTTCAAATTAACACCAATATGTTAGAAGATTTAAAAAAGTATTATTTATGAAAAAATACCTATAAAAAGACCATCAGGTTAATAAGGAAACCGTGGTTCCGAGATAATCGAATTTACTCTTTTATTATTCTCGAGTGATACTATGCCTCAAGTGACAAAAATGTCCCCAATTCAATACACCCCTATTTTTTTACTTCCTATCTCAATAGGAACTAGAGAAGCGTCTCCGGACAGTGCTTGCTCCTCAGACTCAGATCGGTGGAGACGAGTCGGTTCACACATCGATGGAGCCGGTTCCGCCGCTACAGCTTTTCGATCGCCTCCGTGAGAGGGATGGATCCGCAGCCGTTTCCAATCGATCGTCGTTGTGTGAGGGACGGATCTGCAACCGCTGGATTTCTAGAGACGAATATGCCGCCGGGAAGCAATTGATGTGTATGAAGGTCAGGCCAAGCCTTCTTTAAGTTTGATATACTTCCACCCTCTCAAAACATTCCTTGTAAGTAAAAAATTGGTGTACAATTTAAAAATAAAAATTACTTCGTATATTTTAAAAAACTACAATAAAATGAGTAGTGAAGATTATTTATTTAATCAAATGAGCTTATGAAAATGTATATAGAAAATGAAGTTAGTTTGACATTTGAATAGTAACTTGGAGTCTTTTTTGGATGGAAGGGTATTTTTTCTATCAAATTTTACATCACTTGAGAATATATTTATGGTGTATGAGTACAGCAGTTTAACCAAGAAAACAGAGTAAAGCATATTTGGGAGGGTGTAGTTCACTTGAATTAATTATGTGATTTTGTTTTTCCCCAATTCCAAACCAATTGATATTTTCCAAGAATTTGACTATTCAGAAAAAATGTATGTTTTTCTTTTTGAAATTGTACCAAAAACTAGATGAGTCTTCGCATTATTTCTCCATAAAGTTTTACTCTTTTGGGAAAAATGTGTGAGTGAAAGCATTTATTTTTGGGAGAGTATGTTATAGGAAATGGTTTGGGTGATGACTGATGATTGGGTAGCAGCCGGGCCGGGGTGGAAAACACGCATGTTACCAAGTAAACATAGATGGGCTTGACTTGAGTCAACGTTTGTGAGTCAATGTGGGACCCTCCCATGCTTGACTTGATATCTAATTGGTCTATAGTCTATACATACAAGTCTTAGGAGCTGAGTGCAAACTTTATTATCACTCATTATTTATATACATTTATTCTGAACTAATAAATTCCCATCCATATACAAAGGGAAAGGAGTGTAGTGTACATTCAAAGCTCAACATGATGGGTATTAGTTCTCGGGAGGCATTTCGTCCTAATAATAATAATAGTAAACACTTGTTGTGGGTGTTGGCAGGCGGTCTACTATTGCTACTACTACAAGCCCGCCATGGAGAGTCTTGTGTCCAAGAAGAGCGGCTGGCTCTACTACATATCATGGCATACATGAAATCATTCGATCAACAGAATGACAGCATATGGTCCCACTTTGACAGAGGACATAGATACAATTGTTGTGCTTGGGATATGGTTGGGTGCAATCCATTGACCGGACGTGTAAACGAGCTTAACCTTGGCTCATTGGTGTCGGGGAGGCGTGATGGTGCCCCTAAAAATTTTTTGTTCAACGTGACACTCTTTCGGCCTTTTAGTCAGCTGACGAGCCTCGATTTGTCGGGGAATTACATCAATGGTTTGGTAGAAAGCGACGGTCGGTATTTACTACTACTATGTCTCCATCTTCTCATTATCTTTATATATATATATATATATATATATAGGGGCCGGTTCCCGTGAGAATGCACCTTGTGGAGAGAAATGAGAATAAAATTTAGCCGTCGGATCTGATGCATCGTGCGGCTCAGATTGCATCCTGCGCTCAGATTTTGAGATAGTGCATTTTCGAAGGTTTATGATGCATTTCAACGTGATGCATTTTCGCACCATTTTGGTGCATCTAATTTTGATGAAATCTTGACCCTTAGATTTCACAATCTAAAGCACCAGATTCATTCTCATTTCTCTCCTAAGATTGCATTCTCACCAGAACCAAAATCTATATATATATATATATATATATATATATATATATATATATATATATATATATCATGGTTTTAAAAGGCGACCGAGGCGGTCCGCCTCGAGGCGGTGAGGCGATAAGGCGGTTGCATTTCGCCTCTGAGGCTTAGGCCTCAGTAGGGAGGCGTACGCCTCACAATGTTGAGGCGGTCTGAGGCGGTAAGGCGTAACCGAGGCGTAAGCCTCACTTTTAATAAGAATTTCAGCAATTATAAGGGTTACTTTTAAAAAGCTATTGGGCCTCTTTTACAAAAAGTCTTTTGGGCCAATGCATTATAAAGTTTCTTAAGAAAAACTTAATAAACCTAGTAGATAATTATCACTTCTTTCCAAGACTTTTTGTGTCACCTTTCGTCTCTCCATCTTCAACCGTACTTCTCTCCATCTTCAGACTTCAATGGCACAACTTCACTCTTGTGGTAACCGCTAAGGCAATTACTTCATATTTAATAGCTTATCTTCTATTTCTTTCATCTTCTTCTTTCAGCTTTTAATTTTTCCGGTTCCTTCTTTTCCAACATCCCTCTCCCTCTTTTAAATTCGGTTCAAACTTCAAAGAATGATGTAACTTTTNGTGAACTTTTGTCCATATTTAATATTTATAAGGTTTGGAGATGGATTTGAGACATTTGTGTTTATGTTACTGTGTTTAATCTTTATAATTCTATTTTTTATTTGTGTTTTAAAAATTAAGATAGGGTATCATTTTTTGTAAAATTCAGGAATTATGATTTTATCATTTATTTAACATAAAAATGGATTATGCATTTCGTTTTACCTCGGTGTACATATTTTAGTATTATTTTTTTCATATTGAACTGAGGCTTACGCCTCGTTCCGCCTCGAGGCTTACGCCTCAAGGCATTTTGCTCCACCGCCTCGAGGCTAGTTTTCGCCTTTCAAAACCTTGATATATATATATATATATATATATATATATATATATATATAGATTTCGGTTCTGGTGAGAATGTGATCTTAGGAGAGAAATGAGAATGAATCTGGTGCTTTAGATTGTGAGATCTAAGGTTTGGGATTGCATCAAAATTAGATGCACCAAAATGGTTTAAAAATGCATCACGTCAAAATGCATCAAAATCCTTCGAAAATGCATTGTCTGAAAATCTGAGCGCAGGATGCAATCTGAGCCGCACGATGCATCAGATCCAACGGCTAGATTTTATTCTCATTTCTCTCCACAAGGTGCATTCTCACAGGAACCGGCCCCTATATATATATATATATATATATATATATATATATATATGAGATTGATTCCAGTGAGATGACATGCTTCAGTGAGATGACGCAAAGCTCACCACTGCCAACTGCAAAGCTCACCAAAGACAACTACAAAGCTCACCAAACTGTAAGGCAAAGCTCACCATATTTTTTCAACACTTTGAATTTTTTTTGAAAAAATAAAATCAAAGAAAAGGGTGCTGACTAGACTTTGACCGTTGACCACGACGTTTGACCCCCGCTGCTCCGCCTCCGGTTGCCAGAATCCGCCGCTGCTCCGCCGCCGCCGCTGACCGTTGTTGCTATTTTATTTTTTATTAATTTTTAATTTTCAAAATTAAAAAAAAGGTGATTTTTGGTGTTGAAAGTGGTGAGCTTTACTTTATTTCTAGATGAGCTTTGCATTGTCCATTGGTGAGCTTTGTAGATAGTGTGATGAGCTTTGCGTCATCTCACCGAAGCTTGTCATCTTACTGGAGTCAATCCCTATATATATATATATATATATATATATATATATATATAGGTTCTACGAGGCTTTCAACACTAAAGAACCTACAGCACCTGAGTTTAGATGGGAACCATCTTCAAATTGGATACTTTCATTTGGATGCTCTTATTTCTCTTAAGACCTTGAGTGCTGCAGGATGTTTTTGGAGCTTGTCCCCATCTGGTATTTGTTTGTTTGTTTTATGCCACGCCAAATTTTTTTTTAATGTTCCTAAGAGGGGTTCTTTTGTTGGTATACAATTTTAAAAATATTTTTTTAAAAAATTAATATCAATTTTTTTTAAAAAAATTTTACATAAGAGGTGACATGAATATATTATTTTAAGAAATGATCAATTATCAATGAAAATGTATTTAAAAAATATAATATAGTTTGATTTGTGAATTGTGAATATTGAATGTAAAGCTTATCTGGAAACATAGAGTGTAAATATATTATATACATCGATACTTGTTTAAAATTTTTAAATTTAGATGTTTAAAGATCGAAAAATATTTAAGATTGATATTTTATTGCTATATTAAGACATTATATATTTTTATGAAATACATTCCAATCTTAATATATCACACATAAATAATTACGGTGAGACTTGGGGTGACAATCAACATGATATGATAATTTACCACTTTCTCCGTCTTAGTTTAAATTGCATGTTTCCTTTATGATATTTGACGGAAGTTATTTTCAATGTAAATCAGATCAGATCCAATCAGATCAGATCAGATCTACAATCAGATCAGATCTAATCAGATCAGACTAGACCAGATCAGATCAGATCCCATAAGAATTATTATTATTGTTGTTGTTGTTGTTATTGTTATTATTATTATTATTATTATTATTACTATTATTATTATTCTTCTTCTTCTTCTTCTTCTTAAAAATGAAAAAGAATAAACTTTAGAAACAAGTTAAATAGAAAACTGAGAAATTAATCCTTAATTATTAGACGTCGAAAAAATTATTTTTAAAATACATTGACAATGTCAATCTAATTCTACTTTTAAAATACATTTTTATTGCTACCTGTAATTTGAGTTTCTAAAGTTTTGATCTTTTATAAGGATGCGATATTTTAATAAAAATACTATCTCTTCTCTGTATTGATTTTATATAAATTAAATATTTATTCTAATGTATGTATGAACTAATTATTAAAATATTAAATCAATATTCTTATTTCACAAACAATAATCATAAAATAAAAAATATTATTACATTAAAATATGAATGATTATTCTTACATATAAATTAACTAATTTTATTTTATTAAAAAATAATTATAAAATAAAAAAATATTGATTATATTATAATATGAATTATCATTACAGTTTTCAAACGTTATTATAAACTCAAATCAAATTATTGATTTGAATTTTAAATCAAATCATAATTAATCAGATCCAATCAGATCAGATCTAATTAGATCAGATCTGATCCAATCAGATCAGATCAGAATTGATCCAATCAGATCAGATCAGAACTACAAAAAATCAGATCAGATCAGAAAAAATAAGTTGAACGAAACAAAGCCTCAATCTTTTGGGTTCACAAGTATAGTAGAATGTTAGTTTGAGGAAAATGAAAAATTTAGAAAAATTGAAAAGAGCGAGAAGAAACTACAAACAGTTAAGATGGAAAAGAATTTGAAAGGAATTGAAATAAATCTTATATTTTTAAAATTTCATATTTTTTAATTGGAAAAAAATAAATCTAAATATGACTAAACCATTGAAATTATATTTAAAAAATGACTTGTAATTTTTTATCTCCAAAATAGGACTTGATAATTTCGTAATCCAACATAAATAAAAATTAAAAATGATCTCACAATATATTGAGTACTCCGTATTCAACTTTTCAGTCCCCTCTCCCTTCATGAGGTTGGTTTGTTTATTTTGGAGGGTGTCCATTTAGTCATTTTCCTAAGAAGAAGAGGGGTTTTCTTTTCTTTTCTTGTGTTTGCAATACTAGCGGATCTAACACAGCTGCAAGAATTAAATTTGGGATTTGTGAATAGTAAATGTACAGTTTATCTGGAAATCGAGAGTGTAAATATATTATATACATTATACATCAATATTTGTTTAAATTTATTTAATTTAGATGTTTAAAGATCAAAACATATTTAAGATTGATATCTTATTGGTGTAATAAGACATTAATTTGTTTAAATTTTTTATGTCTGATTCTGATATGAAACTTTGTGTTAGTCAAAGATGTTGCAGGACTTCGCAAGTTGAAGAATCTTGAAGAATTGCATCTTAGAGAAAATTTGATCTATGGAGACATTGATTCATCATGTCTCCTCCGCAACTTGACCTCCCTCAGAGTTCTAGATCTTGCAATTAATCATTTCACGGGAAAGATAGCCTCTACACTTGCAAATCTTACATCCCTACAACACTTGGACCTCTTAGGCAACAACTTCGAAGACACAGTATTTCTGAGTTCTTTTGCCAACTTCTCAAAGCTTGAAACTTTAGATCTATCAATAAATCGGCTACAAGTCCAAACAGAAAATTCATTGTGGCAACCCACTTTTCAGTTGCAAACCCTCCGTTTAGACGGTTGTAGTCTGAACAAACCAGTTGGAACTTTTCCTACGTTTTTGATGCATCAGTACAATCTGACTTACATTTCTCTGTCCGGTAATGACTTGGTCGGGACCTTCCCTACTTGGTTGTTAACCAATAACTCTCATCTTACATCTTTGCAGCTAAGCAACAACCAACTTACAGGACATCTCCAGTTTCCTTCCTATGCTAATTTTTCCTTATCTGAACTCGATGTTTCTAGTAACAAGTTTCAAGGCAAAATGCCCGAAAACATGGGTGATATGTTCTCACAACTCCGGTTTTTAAATATGTTCGGGAACTACTTTGAAGGGAATATCCCCATTTCATTTCGCCATTTAAGAGATTTAGAACTTCTAGATTTATCACGCAATAACCTATCAGGAGCATTGCCAAGACAATTGCTCCGTGATTTTGGATACTTGGAGGTCTTGGATTTATCAGACAACCAACTAGAAGGGGACTTAGTTTCAGAGCATATTAACCTAACACACTTGTCCCTCCTAAAGCTAGGCAACAATATGTTTGGTGGGACAATCAAGGATGCACTCTTAGAGGCTTTGGGTAAATCACACTACTTGTTGTACTTTGATATCTTAAACAATAAGATAACTGGCCAGCTTCCTAGAGGGATCGGAAACTTGAGTAACTTGCGCATCTTATCAGCATCAAACAACTTACTGGAAGGCCTAATTCCAACAGAAATATGTAAACTTTCCAGGCTGAGCCACTTGGACCTCTCTCAGAATAACTTTACGGGATCAATACCATCATGCTCCAATTCCTTGGATTTACAGTATATCCGTCTGGGCAAGAACCGCATCACAGGGCAAATACCGCATGAATTATCAAGCTGCTCGCTGCTAAAACTACTCGACCTGAGGGATAATCAACTTTCAGGCAATATTCCATCATGGATATACATGCTTTCCAACTTAACAGTGCTCTCGTTGGGAGGCAACAATCTTCGCGGCCCAATTCCACATCAGATATGTCGGTTAGCATCTCTCAATCTATTAGATCTATCTAGGAACAGGTTATCAGGTGGTATACCGATATGCATTGGGAATATAACACTTGGGATGAGAATGTATGTTTATGACAACTTCAATTTGGGATTTGGTGAAACCTTTTTTGTATCTTTTTGGAAATATCAAAGTCCATTAAAAGTTGAGTTCCTTGTAAAGAACAATTATCTATCCTACACTGGTAGAAATTTTAGGCTTATGTCAGGGTTTGATTTGTCTTGCAACAATCTCACTGGGGTCATTCCACCAGAGCTGGGAAACTTGATGCATGTCTATTCGATTAACTTGTCCCATAACTTCATATCTGGATCCATCCCAAACACCTTCTCCAACTTGAAGCAGATTGAGAGCTTGGACCTCTCTTTCAACAACTTGAGTGGCACAGTCCCTTATCAACTCGTCGACCTTAACTTCTTGGAAGTCTTTAACGTGTCCTTCAACAACTTGACCGGAAGGACACCCCAGACAGGACAGTTTGCTAGCTTCGTTGAAAGCAGCTATATTGGAAACCCAGGACTCTTCTGCTCTGTAGTGAACAAATCTTGCACCCCTGAAAATGAGATGCCTCCTCCTTCTAGTCCCAGTGAAGAAGATGATGGAGATTCTGGGATCATCGACATGGTAGACTTCCTCTGGAGTTTTGGCGTGTCCTCCATCATAATGTTCTTGGCAACAATGGCAGTCTTCAGAATCAACCCTCAGTGGCTTAATTTTGTTGACAGGTATATTCTTTGGAGGTTGTGATTGCCAATTCCATAGTTGTCTTTTGTATCTATCTCAAAAGTGTTATATTTCTATGCCTAAGACTTTAATAGGTGTGCTTTGTATCTTGTTGCAGAATAACAAATTGAAATAATAAAATACTTCAACTCTCTATGATATGATTTTATGCTACAATCCATAGTCACATGATTCAATCTGGTTTCATTCAAATAATCTGTTTGGCTATCCAGACCTCAATGTACTGCACAGAACAAAAGAAAGATTTGGTTGAATTTTTTTTACGGCATTCTTCTAAGTGGAGAGGATGATTGTTAGAGAGATTGGATTCATTTTGGGACTTAATTGAACAATATATAGGTCTCAAATAGAATACAATCATTAATATAAAGAAGGTAGGTAGGTTTTATATAAGTTAGCCAAAGTTTTTATAAGTTATTTGTAACTTATTAGTCAGGTTTGGGTATACACATTGTCCCCGAACTTTACTATTGTGAGATCCAACTGTGTTGTTATTTTTGTTGTTTGTCGTTGTAGTTAGTTGATGACATTTTTTTTGTGTTTAAGCTATTTATAAATTTTTAAAAAAAGCAAATCTAACCTACTTATTTTTAAGATCATTTTTTCATTTTTGTCCTTTGACCAACTTGATACAAAACTATCTCTAATCGTTTATGAAAGATCCATCTCTCATTTTAGTCACTTTATTTTGTGAACAAATCTTGCACTCCAATAAACACCGACACAATGAAATATCATATATTAATTTTTAAGCTCACTTTTTTGTTTTTTATTTTGACCAAATTATTATAAAACTTTCTCTAATCATTTATGAAGGGTTATTTCGTGAACAATTCGAAATATCAACACCAACATAGCGAAATATCATCGACATTATTATTCTCATATTCAATAAATCACCTCCTACTGAAAATATTTATTAGTTCATATTGTCACTTGATATAAATATTAGGAGAAAAAAAGATAACAATTTTTTGTTTATATATGGAGCATGTAATTTTTTTAAATGGAGCAAGCACTGTTAAAAATGTATCACTTCAATTTTTCTCTTAAAGATTTACAAATCTTTATTCCATCATTAGACAGTTTAAGAATATGATACTCTCTACGTTTCGTACTCGATAGTTGATTACAATATTCATTATTTTAAAATCATGATAATTTTTTTATTTGTATATTTTTATTAATCATTTGATAAAATAAAATACTTTTGTCATCTCTTATTTTGTATTCCCTCCGTCCCCAATTATAATGTCTGTTTACTATTCACAAGGTCAAACTTCATTTACTTTCTTTCTCTATTTTCTTTAGTAATTTGATAAAATAAAGTACTATTATCACTATTAATTTTGTAGATCTTTTGATGTAGTATTTTAATATGCAATTTTTATTTTTTAAATATATACCATTTGTCATATAAACAACAACAACAACCCAGTTAAATCCCACAAGAGTAGGGTCTGGGGAGGGTGTGTGTACGAAGACCTTGCCCCTACTCGAAAGTAGAGAGGCTGTTTCCAAAGAGACCCCCGGCTCAACGTCGAAAGTTGCATTGCTTGACTAACTGCAACTTCATTAATTAAAGAAGCGCAGATAGTTTAGAGATTCATTTTGATTTATTCCATCACACCTCAAAGCCAAAAAATGGTGAAATTTTGGCTCCATCGGAGATGATGGAAAAATGATTTGAAAATAATTTCAAATAAAATGATTTGAAAATAATTTCAGTCAAACATCGTAAACCGAATTAGATGTTATGAAATGGGACGGAGGGAGTACAATTTTTGATATTGTTTTCAAATATGCAAATTTTAAAAAAAATAAAAATTGGAGTGGCGCGGTAGACCGTCACAATGGACCACTGCAGTGTTGCTACTTCGGCAAGTGCAATGGCGGAAATTTTTGCCCCTCTACCTGCAATGGAGACGCAGTGCGGCGGGCCTGGGATGAAGAGTGGCGCAATCGATATGATCTCCCATAGCAAGTGCTCTAATTTTTATCGAGTTGATGATGTGGTCAAGAGTCGTGTAATGTTCCCAAATTAGCTTCACACTTTCCTTTTTAGTCCATCACAAAACTAAGCATTTGTTTCAAAGAAAAAAATGTTCAATTGTTTCTTTAAAAAAACAAAGTCATTCACACAATTTTGTTTTCTTGAAAAGACATGTCAAACATGTGGAAAACTAGTTTGGAGCTAAGTTGCAAGGAAACGTGAATGAGGTCGGGAACGAGAAAACAATACTTTTTTAAAATTTTACAATGTATGATGATAATGAGACGTCTTCAAAATACCAAATAGGAACATTTAAGGGGCAGAATCTTTGCACCACTAGACCATTTTATGCCTAAGATCATTGAAGCTTTTGAAGAGTTGTGCCAATTGTACCATTCTATTGATGCAAAGATGTTAGATACAAATATATTTTTTTCATAAGTAGATAATAAGCAAAGTAGTGTGTGTTGTACATTGTTGAAATTCGAAGTGTAGGATTATTGTTCATTAATGAATAAATGAGATCTTTACAATTAAAAAAATGCATATGAAAATGGGGTTTCAGAAGATCAGCGCCTGGGTTGATGGAGACGTGGACGGTTGCAAAACACACGACCATTGGCCTTCACAAAAGCAGCTATTCCCAAACTCATACCTCCCCAAATCATTGAAGACAAAAGGTTCCATGGATCATTTCGAACTATGAACAAACAATGTTGTAGAAATCATCATCTTGAAAAGAAACTAGGAATGATAAGATGGGACTCTAATATCGTAAATCATGAGTCATGTTATAGTAACACTGCGAATGACACCATGGTTGACCATTCGTGTCTCAAAGACAACACAGACAATGATTGTGTGGAGTTGATGGTATCAACCTTGGTGTCATTGGTGGCATCAAAGAAGAATTATTATATGTATCCAATCCAATGATTGACAACTCACCTCGTCTTAGCGACAAGGCAGCAAAAAATAGCCCGAGAATAATCAGTGCAAAAGCTAGCGGAAATGACTGCAATGCAACAATACAAACTGTTATATTCATGTTATATACTTAGATTTCTTAGACTTTTTTTATAATCCACAGTCCATAATAATGGCAATTAATAGTCTCTTATTATTCTCAAATGTTCTTTTCTTTCAATTTTAACCCAATTTTCCCTAGCATTTTCAATGTTCCAAAAGTATCCTACANCAAAAAAATAAAGTACTTACAGCAACAGCTTCAATGCCTGCCCTTTGAGATGTCTGCATAGGGTCTCGGGCAACAGAGACAATGTAATGCCCTTGCAATAAATCAATTGCATCCTTTGAAATGAAAAAAAAAACTTAGAATTAGTAACCAATGGTGAAGCGATAAAGCTTTCTTATACATTAGGGGTCAAACGAACAGTAAGACACAATTCGTACAATTCTTATATGAATATAGAATCTCACACACATTAATCTAGATGAATAAAATCAAAAGTCTAAAACATAAGGAGGGAGACTCTGGACTCTTCCCTTCCTTTCTCTTGGAATTTCCGCCGGGTCAGCAGAGTTGAATTCCAAATGCAATAAAGTTGAAGAATTTCAAATGTAATTTAGAAAATATATATATGTGTTGCACTAAACTGAAAATTGAGAAGAACAAGTTTGCTCAATTTCCAAGAATAGGTTGACTATTTGACATTTCAAACGTGGTTACATCTAATTCTTAGGCCTTGCTTGGGAAGCATGTTTCCAGTTGGTGTTTTAGATAATTTTTAATGGTACAGATCAATTTTGAGCCGGATGATTTTTAATGGTACAGAACTATTTTGACCCAGATTAAGTATTACTTGAAAAAGCTAAAGCTAAATGTTGCCATTAAATAGTTTTTTCAAAAGACTAAAGTTAAATGATGAAGTTGTAGCCAAACGGAACTTAGTCAATAAAACCTTACTATATCAGTAATTCAGTTCCGAAAATCAAACCGTTCCAAATGAGGTCTTATATGTACACTTCTTAGTAGAAGTTTAACCCTGATTAATACCAATCCACAATTACTTGTAGATGTGTTAGCATTATATGAGTGCATAAAGTAACCAAGTACCTGTTTGATACCGTCCCGGAAATTGTTCAAGTAGTAGCGTTTTAGGGCATTATAGCCATCGGCGAGAATGCCTTGGGGTGTTCTTTGACCACACCTACACATCCCAACATCTATCTATGTTATAAATTTCATGCATAACATGAAAATATGGTGAGAATATCTCCAAAGTGCATGGAGTGAATTTGGTAAGAACAAGCTCAAAAAGAAAATCAGTACTGATGGAAAGTATGAAACATTAGTACAAAAATCCAGTGGATCCCTGCTTAGGGTCTTTTTGGAATCTGGAAAATGATGGGGGAAATACAAGAGGCATAATAGAAATATAACACACTTAGCTACCTCACAAAATCCCCCTTTAAAGCAGGAGTTCCAGAATATTGTATACTTATATCATCGCCATGATCAGCCCATACTGAAAAGAGCAAAATTTTGAGGATTAAACTTCAAAAAGAAAAAAATAAACCCATAGAGACAATAGGCATTCTTTCCGGATGGGGCTAAAAGAGTTACAATCACTAATGGTTTAACTTAGGGTATATAATGGACTAACTAAAAAAAGACACATTAAACTTCCTTTTCTTCTTAGTTCTTACTTTCTATGAAATTCTGTGTAAGATGCAGTAATGTAACAAGGGTCTTGTGGAAAGGGTGGGTCTAATGGGAAAAAGTAATGTTGGGTACATCTTGACCCCGACCCCAAAAAGATGGAATTATATTGGGTTTTCGTTGTTGGAATTTGGAAACAGCCTCTCTCCTCTTGAATAGGAGCAAGGGTTGCGCGCACACACCCTCCTCAGAACCTACTCTCGTGGGATCCAAGTGGGTTGTTGTTTTTGTACAGAGACAAGATTTATCATTTAAGTGCTTACAATTTTTGAAGCTCTCATCAAGGTTGGGGTGGCTGCTAATGGTGTCTTCAGCACCAAACACACCCAGTCTTTTGAATTGAAATTCCAACATTTTCCTACCAATCATGCTCTGCAATAGAACAGTTTTTAAATTGTGATGAGAATAGAGTCATAATGTTCGCCACAAAAATTGTTTAAAATTTAAAACATTTAGGATTTCAAATTTACTAGAGTTGTATCTTATCAAAACTTAAAAGTTTTACCTTGATGAAACATGACTCCTTTGAGACGGAGTATGAATCATAAATGTGACCACATATTAACAACCAAAGTAACTTTAAGACAATGAAATGGAGGGAGCACATCTTAACTTGATTTATACAAAATTGATAAATAAAATATTTTTATTGCATTGGGGCTTTCTTTTCATTCAGCTTGTTTGCTGACATCCACTAGTATTTAAAAAATGAAAATAAAAACTAAACCATGTTT
Source organism: Cuscuta campestris (assembly GCA_900332095.2). Classification (NCBI taxonomy): domain Eukaryota; kingdom Viridiplantae; phylum Streptophyta; class Magnoliopsida; order Solanales; family Convolvulaceae; genus Cuscuta; species Cuscuta campestris. The sequence continues at coordinate 526,291 of OOIL02006828.1, read as the reverse complement.
GTACACCAAGTATGAATAAATAACCTCAAATAATCATCACCAGAAATCACTTTCTGTATTTTGCCGTCTTAAAGTATTGGTAAGAAACATACCTGTGTGACATTTGTTCGGTCTAAGCAATCTATGCAATTAGTCCTCACAATTCCAAGTTGAGCCTCAAGTTGCTCACCTTTTTCATTCAGTAGAAAGTACCTTAAAAGATAAAAAATATATATGCCAATAAAATCAGAGGATATGGCTATAATAAATCGAGAAAACTCCAGATAAGGATCAGAATTAATGGCTTGTTTGATTGGGGGATTTTGGGGAAGGGTTTTTTTGCTTTACTAAATTATCATTATGTGTTAGACTATTAGTTTTACACTAATAAAAAATAACTACTCCCTTCACCCCCAAACGAAGTTCATTTTTGATTTTTGCCCGAAGTTTAAGAAAGTGGAATTGTATGGTTGATATTTTTTTATAAATTAAAGAAAAGATATCAACCACATGTTTATTTCCTTATATGTAAAAGTGAAGTTTATTGTGGGGAAGTCCAAAAGAAAAATTAAAATGAAAGTTTTTTTTAGGGAGTATATGTTGATTGTTAAGTTAAATCATGTAGTTGTTTTCATCTTCACTTTCATTCCGTCCATCTAACTGCAAGAATAAACTAAGTGAATCTGAAATTCCACAAATCCACAATCAAACAAGAGCTAAGTGCATCATGCTCTAGCACATATACTCTCCAATTAATTCATGGTCATAATATTGCAGTTTGTGCTGAAGCTTTTGTGGGCATGGAAATGATCAAATATTGTTTCATAATTATCCACATCAATCTTTACAACAACGATGACGCCAATGCCGACAAACCCAGTATAAACCCAACACCGTTGGGGTCTTGGAGGTGAAGATATACACAACCATAAAAACAGAGAGGTTGTTTCCATGAATCCCTTGTGCCATTCTCAAACTCATATTTTTGCATGTGAAGAAATTTTACCTGTTTTTGGTGAGGAAGTCTTCAATTTGATTATAAAGAAAGGAGAGGTTCTCAAAATGAACATGCCCACATATGTGATGAAAATCAAAATGCAAGTATCTACAAAAAGTTGCAAGTTATTAGTTTCGGTTGCTGAAAGTTGTGTTGAATTTAATTCGATTACCATTAGAAAGATATCATACTTCACATCTTCACCGGCAATATGTTGCATTGCATTGCAGAACTTTTCACTTAAGTGCCCTTCTCCTCCATGCTGTTCCAAGATTCCAAAAAAATGGAATCAGTCCTATCTAGCAGGACTTAAACCGGAAAGACATGATTGTAAGAAGGAAAATAGTTTTAAAAGTTTGGTTCAACAAAGTTAAGACGAAGCCCTCCACTACATCCAAACAGGCCCTAAAAGGTGGTCTAGATTGTGACCTTCCTGAGACCCCTTGGGAACTTCCATACTACATGCACCTTTTTTGTTCTCCGATAAAAAGAAAGTAGCACCTGACCTAGCATTCTGGCAATGCTAAGAGAAATAGTAAGGGATTGTAATGATGCACCTTATTGACAAGATCAACAGCAATCACATTCCCATATTTCTTTCTCAGATCCAAAAAGTGCCTCTCAATCACTCGAGGCTGCACATTTTGTATAGATTATAAATTACTGACAGGAAAAGGTCATAATGAGCAAATGTTTTGAGAAACATCACCCTAGCTACTCACTGCTTCCTCTTGTCTTACTATCTCGAACTTGGGCTTATACGTCAAATCAACAATCTGATCCCACAATAATGGGATTGACCCTCTGACCTACAAAAGGAAATCCAAAGTATAAAGTTAGGGGTGTAGATTTTGGTTCCTTCTGACCAGCCCAAACCAACCACATGTAATTCGGTATTATTTTGGTAATGGTTTTCCCAATTTGTAATGAAATTCTTCATATATTCAGATTTCTTAGTCTTTATATAGTACTCCGTGTATACAAATAAATAGAATGAGTTTTAGCATGGCATCCCCCCCCCCAAAATTCTTTTCATTCCTTCTAACTTTCCTCTATGTTTTCCCTTCTATTTTATTTCCCTAGTACTTTCCAGTTTCTGTATAGACACTTAACAACCCTCATCCCCTATCTTTTATATAAATCAAAAGAATATTATGTGAAATCAGCATTTACTGACATATACAATTAATGAGGCCTACCTGAACAAATGATGCTGTTAAACCATTCATTTGCAAGATTTGTTCACTTTCCACAAAATTTGCAACATATCCATCAGAATCAGCACCTCTCCTCCACATCCGTGTGCCTGTGATAATGTTCATACAGAACTCAAGACACCTTTATTTTCTGAAGAATATTCGTTCCTACGGAAACTTCGTGAAATCGTAAACTTATAACTTTTTATAATTTTTGAGCAATAGTGAAAATATATTGTAAGCTTATCAGAATTTGGTCATAAAGACTGGGAAAGGATGAAAAAGGCATTTGAGATTCTTGATACCAGTTCTTCTATTGCACCTTCGTGCAATCAGTGTAACATCAATGATATCTTTCCCAATGGCTGCTTGAAAGTGGTGATAACCTGATAACCAGTTAAGGCGTACCTTTGGGTGGAATGAATAACGGACGCTGAAAACTTTGTTAGGGTAGTGGAAAGTTGCAACAGAGTACCATCAAGGGATCAGCGTATTTGAAATGAGATACTGAGTAAATACTCCTCAATGGCTCAATGTATGAAAAAGTACAAAATATTCGAGACCATAACACCTCAAAAATAGGTGTACATGATGACTTTAAATTTGAAGTTTAAAATACGGAGTACAAGTTTACCAAAATCCACAGTTCATACAAGTGAGGTTTGAGGAGGACGAATGTACACATAGCTTACCCTACCTATATGGGTAAAGAGAATTGTGTAATAAAAGTGGCATTTCATTATCGACTTTATCATCCAATTTATAGGCGCCAAAAGATTTTATAGTTACTCAATTTTTCTCTATTTATAAACCAAAGGATTAAAGTATGGATAAAAATAGTTCCTAGTAGTATATATTTTTTATTTTTTGTACTATGTGCTTGACAAACAAACAGGGAACTGTCTGCTTAGTATATGTACTATGAGTAGACATGTTTCATATCTGATATCAGTCTTTCTTTTTCTAAAAATCAAACAAATTTATATTTTCCTGGAGCTTTCTATTTAATGATACTCATAACAAGTTAAGATCCTACACAAATACACAACAGCCCACCGTACTGAGCAATAAAAGGACCATTCCCTCCGTTCACTTTTAATATCATAATTTGACTTAACATACTCGTAGTTTTTATTAAGACGGGAACTATGTGTTTGAAATTTGTTAAGAAGAGACGGAAACAATATCAACCACATAATCCTCTCCGAAAAAGGAAAGAGAAGATAATTTGGGACATACAAAACGAAAATAATGAAGATAAAAATAGAACAGGGAGAAAATAAGAGTTTCAAATGAACCTGCGTTTTTGTACCCCTAAAAAATGTAGCAAAAAATAAAAGATAAAAGAACCCATGTTTATTTAAATAACAAGGATACTGCCTTGGACAACAGGTAGCAAGAATGGGTCGAGCTGCAAAAAGAAATATGGGATATTTGATAAGTTACAGATAGATATAGATGGAGATCAGGTACATATATCAAAGGGAAGTGATCTTATAACCTTGCTATCTATAAGAACTTCCATCATGTAGTTGTTCCACACAAACCGAGGGTCTGCCTGCAATGTGAACAAGAATTTAGAATAAAGGGCCCATTCGATAAGAATATTTGGGTGAATCTTTGAAATTTTTTTTAAAAGGGAAGGTGTTTGGTAACATCCATTCTATCCAAATAAGTAAGTCAAAACCTACTTGTTTTGCTGAAAAGCAAAATAAGCTGAACTGTACTACCATAACTGAATGGCATCCATTAAAGGATTCAAACCATCGGAGAGTAAAAATGCTAACCTGTCTCCAAAGAGGGAGTAGTTTAGATTCACCCAAATCATTTAACCTCTGTAAGCTGCAATACAAATTGCATGTTTCTGACCATAAGCAATAGTGAATACGAGTATGGCCCAAAAGAACCCAAATTGTGTAAGGAGCTTACACATCGAAAGATTTAAGATAGGTAGATCGGTTTTTAATATGACTTAGAACATGTCATTTATGGCCAACTTGAGAGACTAAAATCCAATTTTGAATTACATCAATACTCAAGATAAAATTATAAATACTGCGCAGTAAACAAAATATATTTATTGTTCTTTCTTTTTAATCTTATCAATGATACTAAATAATACAATGTATATGAATAGAATGAATACAGCAAAAGAATGAGTTCCATCAAATATGACTGGACAGAAGAATTTGTGGAGAATTTCTTAAGAATACTATGTGGCGTAGATCACAAATAATATGTATATGCTTAGCTCAATGTTCAACTCTCTAAACCAAAATCACTGACAAAAACCACAACAATGGTAATAAACTTCCTTTTACAATGCACAAAATTCTAAATACTAAAAGAAGGAAAAAGTAACACCCTATAGGTATACAAAAACCAACTTACCTCAGTGTTACATTGACTTCATAAGAAAAGTACAGGCCTAGAGTATGCTCTGCAACATTTAGTAAACCGGAAAACTCTGCTTCCATTTTTTTCTGCAGATAAGTTGAAGAAAAATATCAGTAGATGGAATAGGCAGGTTATGTCTTTTAGAGTATGGTTTGAAAGAGGGAAATGGTAGGAGAAGGAATACAATGCTAAGGAAAATAGTTGTTTATGTTTGGCTTTACCTTGGAATATGTGGAGGTAAATCACATTTAGATTTCTTAATCTTTATATGATAGAACCTAAATGGTTGTGAAAAAATATCTAAAAGTGATAAATTGAGTTTGAACCAAGTTTTTTCCTGTAACTTTTATTTCCTTCCACATTTCTCTTCTGTTTTCCTCCATATTTCTTTCCCTAGCATTTCCCGGGTTCCAAACCGACCCTTAGAAATAATCTTCAACAAAACAGGAGGGAAAAGAAGATTGGAAACCAACCTGTTCTATAGGAGAGTTCTTGAGGGAATGGTCACATGGTAAAACCTTCAAGGATGCAACTTTAAAAATTGGATGCCCCATGTAAGAACCAACACATTCGCGATCCGTTATTACGATTAAGTATGATCCTGAAAGCAAACAATGAGGAATGTTGTGAGAGTGTGAGTTATGATATCGTGCTTCTTTTGTTCCATGGTTATCAAATTAATTTGTGTTCTCTTTAAGGACCTCTTTCAAATGAAAAATAAAAAGTATAGAAAAAAGGGTCAATTAGCTAAAGTGACTAAATCTCCTGCACTTTCTGCAAGCAGAAGCATTTGGAATATATCCATTTCAGCCAAACAAGTCAAATACCACTAATTTTTCTTATTTTATTTATTCTGCTTATGAGTAAGTATATGTGTAATAGATGCAAATTATGAATTTCTATTTTTCATTGTGCAGATTAAAGATTGACTTGCCTGCCACAAGCTTTAGCATCCCAGCAACACCAAAGATTTCCTTAATTTTAGGAACACGGAGTGAGCTGTAATGCGGTATATCATCTAAACAAGAAAATGTACATCCAAAACACATTCTCAGTTAATGACAATAAGAGGTAGGAGAATGTTAAACCAGAGAAAAAGATAAAAAGCTAACCGATTAAACTCATAGACGCATCCGCCCGACTGACTGCCAAATGTGAACCAGAAGATCCATCAGAAGGCTCAATAACATATTGATCCGGAAACTCCCAGAGCCTCATCCTTGTATATAACTTATGTCCATGATCTGTCTTCTCCATGGTTACACGAGTTCGATCACCACTGAAACAAAATAAAATAGTACTGATTAAATATAAAATAAATAAAAAAAACTTTTTATGATACTGCAAAACAACAGGCAAGTGTAGGTAAAGGACATCTCCAACCCTATACCAGTTTTTTAACCAAAATAGCACAAACATCACATCAAACGGTTTCCCCCACTAATATCAATCCAACTCTTTGCACCAATTATATTTTATCTTTTTTATTCCACTTTACCTTTATTGAAGAGCAAACAACAATAACAACAACGAAACCCAACATAAAACAAACTCAATGCCTGTTTGGAAACAACGTTAGGGTTTAGCATTCGTGTTTCTAAAAATGCTATCTAAAGGAGGAAGTGTTTAGCTTCATCGTTTTCAAAGTTAATTTGTACCATTAAAAAAGGAAAATTTCATATGCCAATACTCCTAGAAATTTGAGATTTTCTTGGAGTATTATTGTAAAAATATTGATTTGTTTGGGATTGTTGGTGATAATTCTGCAATCTTGGAGTATTTGTATAAAAACTAAAATTTGTGGGGGTAGTCACATGAATTTTTCCATTAAAAACTAATCCAAAACACGCTCATGTCTTATAGTAGTTTATCTATTGGGGGGGGGGATATGGTACTACCTCCGTCCCAGAGTATTCATTCAGTTTGATTTTTTCGAATTAAACTGGACAAACTTTGGACCTCAACTAAATAAATCTACAATGTATATTAGTATAAAAATGATTTTATTAGATTTAAATTGCTAAAACTTTCAAAATTTTATTTCATTGCATTAATATGCAATAAAAAACTGAGAGTAATTATGGATAAAGTTTGTCCAGTTTGACTCGAAAAAGCCAAACTGAACGAATACTCTAGGACGGAGGGAGCATTAGAGTATGGTCTCGTGGTGGCATGTAGGATGTCCACCCACTTGAATATTTGATGGTTTTTTGGCAGCTTCTTAGAAGGTCAATTCGGCTTCATTTGTCTGCCACTTCCATCGTGGCTTATAAACCTCGTCTCATTGAGTATCTTTTAATCATTTATAGTGAGCTACGCTCAATTTATCATGATTTATGGTATCATAATGAGGTCTATGGCCAGAACATTACTTTCTAGTCATGTGTATGGAGTCTAGGGTGTTCAGAAAAGGGATCTAACGTGATTAAATACAAAAACAATCACAATCAAACCATAACCCCAAATCAACGAATCAGCTACGCACATGAACCAAAACAAAATCCAATACGATTAAAAATCAAACTAAAATGCTCGAGCAGCTCAGATCGTACCTCTCATTCGCAAACCAGATCTGTAAACAGAAACACAAACAACAAATCGAAATCAAAGAGATGAATGAAAGGAAGAAATGATTACCTGAGAGGGCATGAACGAGCAGGAAGATTGGATCGATAATCGGATCGGCAGACGAAAAAGAAACAATCAATCGAAATCAGAAAACGGCGGAGAGATTAGTGCAATGGCCGCCACTACCTTACTACTTTTGTGGGGGGACGATAGTGGATTATATTGAAGGATTGAAGGTAGAGTGAAGAAACAAGGGCCAGGAAATCCACAAACGCCGCCATATTATTATAACTGAAATAACGAACAGAGATCTTAGCAATGGTAACCCTATTTAAAACCCATCATTTCAACACTTTTTTAATCTCAAAGAAATCAAATTGAAAAATCTTTTTTTCAATCGGTAAATTCTAATATAAATTTACATTTTGATGGCTTACACTATACAAAATGTCAGTATGGTCGCAAGAATTTTATACTAAATTTTGTATCAATATAAGTTATCAATCTCGTACTTATATTGAAATAAAACGTAAGAACTTTTTGGTATATTTTGGGATACAATTTTTTAGGTAAAAGTAGATTAATTCATCTTTTTTAGAACAGATGGATATATATTATCTCTATCACGATTAATATTAAAAAGTTATTATGTATATTTGTTACTTTATTTTATATATATATTCTCTTCGGATCATACTCTTTGTGGGATCCAATTATATTGTTATATACTTAAATTTTGAATTTTAATTTTAAAAATAAACATATTTACAAAAAAGTATATTAAGGAAGTAAATTAGTAAACCAGATTAACTATTAAGAATTTGGTCTAGAATGGGGAAGATCATTGAACAAATTACCAAAAAATCTAAGGTGGAAGCACAACTCAATTAGATTCCATGGGACTTGCCCCTACTCGAAAAAATAGAGAGGTTGTTTGAGATTAAAGACAAGAAGAGTGAGAATGAACACATACACACGACAAGGCCAAAAATCAGAAATCGGATCTCTCTCAAATATAGATTTACAAGAATACTTATACATAATATGACACTGTTAACGAGAATTGCTTTTGAGATGTGATACTTTTTTGTAGACACATGATTCATATTATTCTAATTACTATTGTAACCTTTTAAAATTTAGTTTTCTCATCATTGTTCAGTTGAATCTTCGAACATCATATCCAATCTCACTTTTGGCGTCGCTTGTTTAGACGTCAAATAACACCTATGCTGATGCAGTCATGCTAATTGTTGATCGAACAGCTTTTATATTTGGGTCCGAATTCTCATCTCTTCATTTCTATAACGGGGGAGTTGACTTCAATAATTGACTAGGCAACAATCACAACTAACAAAATGTTGACCTAACTTCAAATTCTTTATTTTTGTAATATGGGAATCGACTTTATTATTTAAGAAAACTTTTTTATTTTAGTGGGGTTCACAAGCTACAAGTTTGTGATTTTTGTAATTTTTTTTATTTGTGACAAACATTTTTCCATTTATTTGGATCTAATTTGTTGTGATTAGGGGATCTTACCACAATGGTATTCCTTCCCATTTTTAAAGTAATGACTCTAAATGTGTATGAGATAGAAGACCTTTCATTTGTCCAATGTTCATTGATCATGTATTATACTTGAGTGATAGAGTGATATGTAATTTTGATAGATTTAAATTTATCAAACAGAAATGAGTATATTATGAAAAGCACATGTAGATAATTTGGTCAAACTACTTTAAAATTGAAAAAAAAATAAAAAAGCTTAACACTGTTAAATTTTGAAAGTCTATTTGATGGGAGTTAATTTGGTCCTACCATGCCACTTGTCACCCTATGCCACCCCACTTGCCACCATGTTCAACTTGTAGTGCTCGCTTCTAATGTTATTAAATATTTTTAAATTGTTTTAAACTGTTATTTAAATATTAATAGTAAAAAATGGTTTTTTTTGAAAAATCTCTTTTTATCAATTATCAAACAATGGGAAAAGTGAAAGAATTTTTGTTTTCTTTTAGAATAATAATTTATTCCCAAAAAATATTTGTTTGAGAAGATTTTTCACCCAAACAAATTAAAGTTACTTCCCAATGCATTTCGTGTGATTGGGAGGGTAAGCTTTTGCAGTGCACGAATCCGCCGTCTCTGACCACCTGCTCCGCCGTCGAATACACCAAATTCGTTTAGGTAGTGTTTGGCAACTAGCATTTCATTTCAATTCATGCATTTCAATTCCAAAATTTGAAATTCAGAATTTCAAATGACAAGGGGAGGTGCATGGATTTCAAATTAAGCTTTGTTTTGAATATAAAGAATTTGATTCAAATCCAAATTTAAAATGCTTAAGTTTCCCAAACATGAAATTTAGGCCAAATCCGGATTTGAAATCCAAATCCATGTTCCCAAACATACCATTAGATATATCTCCTCCAGCGTTTTACAAAAAGAAAAAAGCCGCCTTCTTGATGATTCTATCTAATGGCGGACAATCCTTCTTCCTCAGCCTGACAGTGCACTCGTAGCTTTACCAAACTCCATGGCCGCGATTTGTCAGCGGAACAGAAGAAACTTTTTCCTGCCCCAGCTCAAAATCCTTATTTCTACTACTACCACTACTACTCATCAGGTTTGAAACTATTGTCTTGTCGATACTCATACACAGCATTTTGTTCGTTCAAGCAATTTCTCGAACACCTAGAATCTGAATGGCTCATAAATATATCCCTGTTGCAGAAGTTCAATCAAACATTGGCTGGGGGTGGTATTCAGCTCGAATCCAAATCCGAGCAGGGTAAGTGAAGTCCTAAACTAAGTTTTGGTGTGGAATTCATGTTTCTTGTAATACATTTCTATTTGAAATCCAGTCATCCATATTGGCAAATATGTGTGATGTTGTCAGTTGTGTTTTAATTTGGCTTAAATGGTTGAGTTGACAGAATTTGGGAATTGGGATGGAATTGATTATGTAATCCCATAAAATGGCCTTTTTTTAAATAAAAAAAGTGAATGAAAATTGGAAACACCCCATGCTCTCTATAACTTGATGGGTGACATTGTATTTTGCTCATGGCCATCATCATTAGCACCATTTTAGCTATGCTGAGAAGGTGGAGAGATAACACACTGACTTTTACCGTCGTTTTTAAAGACATCATGGCATCATGGTCATCAACCATTTTTTGAAAAGTACATAATTCTTTTTTAGTCATGGCCATTATCATCAACACCTTAATCCAAGCTAAGTTGGGGTCGGTGTATGGATAGCATTGTCTTTTTATCCTCATACTCCTTATTACTTTATTTCCCATTTTTGGCATTGTAAGGGTGAATCCATGCTTACTGTTTAGGGCAAATTGAATTTACAAAATGGAGGAAGTTGGACGCAAGGAGCTTTGGGATAACTGGATCTGTAATACCATTATCTCCGTGGTTGGTTATGAGGCGCCTTAGAGCGAAAGGTCACACCTTCGGTTCCATGTGCATTATTTTAGCTCATATTTGATGTCTTTGTTTTAATAATTCCCACAAATTCACAGGGAGTTTGGAAACTCAAGCTTCTATTTTTCTTGAAAAGATGACGTTAGGGTATTAGTCTTTGACTCCATTTGGTCTTTTTGTGTGTGACAAAATAGTCTTCTGTTAGTACTTAGAAGTTAGAAGGCTTCCACCGAAAGGCAAAAACTTCACATTTTATTACCCCTGGCCTACTATGTCTGTCTTATTCCATATTTGGTCATATACAACAACAACAAACACTAAAATCCCACACAGTTGGGTCTGGGGAGGGTGAATGTATGCAAACATTACCACTATTTGACGGAGACCCTGGCTCAAAATCACAAAAGAAGCTAGCACACATCTAGATACAACAAACTAAAGCAGAAAGTTCTACATTGAAGTAGACCACACCCCCCAAGGTCTACCCTACCACCCTTATACTCGACAATATGCAGCTCAAAATTATTTATAATCTACAAATTTAATATCAACCACACAGTTTGCTTTGAAGTCTTTTGTCTTATTCCATATTTGGGTTAAGTTTACTCTAATACTCTCTCCGTCCTATAACTATCTTATCATTCACTATTCACTTTCACTGGTTAAACTTTATCCAGTTTGTTAGCCTAATTTCGTTACCTGATAAAAAATAGTCATGTCACCTCTAGTTCTGTAGATATTTTGATGTAGTTTTTAAATATATAAATTTTATCTTTAATTCCACGCCAATTTTATAATAAATTGAATTGAAAATAATTTCAATCAAACATCCTAAAACGCAACAGGAAGTTAGTTTTAGGACGGATATGGGAACTCAAAGTGGCTGATTAATCATGAAATTGCTGCATCACACCAAATTGCCTTAACTATCACAGATGGCATGTGTAGTGTAATGCCCCAAGTATTGTACTCTAGCTTTTATCCAATCTCTAGATTTGATCTTTCATTAAGGCATGTACTAGTATACAAATTGAATGCATGAAATGCTTGAACACGATAATGCAATAATCTTCGCATTGTACAATCAAGAAAATTGTATGCCTACGTACCATTCTTAAGTCTGTACTGCTCATTGAGAGCACCAGAAGCTGGACTATTGGGCCCTGTAGTGTTTGTGTGAAACCATCTTTCGTCTCTCCCTCTTATTTACTTTTTGTTTCATGTAATTTTCACTCTAAATAATTTTTCCTAGCTATATGTTATTTTATTTGGGTATAGATATTCATTCTTATGCCGTTAATAGGCCTTTAAGTTAGATATCTTATATGCAGGGTTTGAAGCTTACTTAGTTGGTGGATGTGTTAGGGATTTAATACTTCACAGAATACCAAAAGATTTTGATGTGATTACAACAGCAGGGCTTCATCAGGTTCTCAATGACCTTTTGCTTGTCATATAATTCCGTTTTTAATATTTACTTCCTCCCTTCCCTTTTTAAGCATGGTTTTAGAAATTTGCACACATACTGAGTAGACAGTAAATCTTTCTACAAGTCTAGGTAAAAGTAACATAATATGGCTAGTATAACCCTGTTAATGTTTTCAATAACGATATAACATTTACTCCGTAGAATATTATGGGTTGTCCATGTTTGAGTCTTCACATGATCACTGTTTTGTTACGTTAAGAATGTAATATCTCATTGCAGATAAAAAAGCAGTTTAATCGTGCTATTATTGTGGGACGGCGATTTCCAATTTGCATGGTTTCTATAAGAGATACTGTCGTGGAGGTTGGTGGGATATGTACTTACTAGTCTCGATGCTTGTCAGCTTGGGTGCTTCTTGTTTTTGGATCTTGGATTTATTCTTGCTTGATTCACCAGACTTGTAACAGTCTTTTACACTATAGTCACAGTTTGCTAATACTTTGGCACACACATTATACCCTGCAGGTATCCAGTTTTGACACTGGGTCAGAGCAAGTTGGAGAAAATAATAATTACTCAGTTCCTAGAATGCCAAGGCAATATGACGAGAAGGATTTATTTCGGTGGAGGAATTCCATGCATAGAGACTTTACTATAAACAGGTATTGTATTACCATTTGCACCTTTTGTTTGTGTGTAGCGGTCCAAGTTGTGAGTGAATAGCTGTCTTCAATTTAATATCTTTCCGCCTTTGCCTTTTTGGCATTTTTAAGGCAGGGTGGTTAGATATGGGGTTTAATTATGGGATTTAACCAAGAGAGTAAGAGTACAGTTTGGGTGAAAACTGACAATTCCATTTGGCGCCAAACTTTGTTATCCGAAAAATTGATTGTTGTGAGGAAACATTTGGCAGTGAGTGTAGCAGTGCATCAAGGGTCTAATGGGAATAACCTCTCTGCTTTTTACAGGGGTAAGGTTACATACATCTTGATCCCCTAGACCTGATGAAGTTGGGATTATACTGGGTTTGTTGTTGTTGTGTTAACTCATGGTTTGTGTTTTGTGAAATGATGGAAACAGCTTGTTTTATGATCCCTTTAAAAATATAATCTATGATTATGCAAATGCAATGGCGGATCTAAAGTCCTTAAAGGTAAAAATGTTACTTAGTCTGTTGTGTGTTTAAAATTATTTCTATTGGAAAGATGCCAATTTCTTTGCATTACATGCCTTCAGCTACAGACATTGATACCCGCTCACTCATCTTTCGAAGAAGATTCTGGTAAGTTATCTTTCATCCAGTTGGCAAAGCATCTCTTAAACGTTATACTACATGCTTCAGTTCCTGTGTATGTGTGTGTATTGAACTCAAGTGAACAACTTTCTAAATTTCCCATTCAGCTCGAATATTGCGGGGCATGAGGTTTGCAGCTCGTCTTAACTTTACATTTTCAGAGGAAATTGACACTGCTATACGGAAACTCTCTCAATCCATCCAGAATATAAACACGGTACAATGGTACACTCTTGAATTTTATCAAGACAATGAAGCCACCACAGCTCATAAAATATGATTTGTTGATTTTTTTTTTCATGGACAAATAAAAAAGAACAGAAAAAATTAAGTAATGAAAAACTACGGACTTGTGAGGCATTTCTACAAAATTGCACATTTCCCCTTTTTGTTATTTGAAATGCCATTATTTCTTTTAACAGTCCAGATTAATGGTTGAAGTTAGTTATATGCTTTCATATGGAGCTGCAGTGCCCTCTCTCAATTTGCTTCAGAGATATAACTTGCTTCAGGTTCTGCTACCATTTCATGTGAGTTCCTATGTCATAATTTACATTCCATTGTTGGTTTTCCAAACCATCGGTTGCATTTTGATATACAAAGTATTTGTAAAATAAAAAAGGTAACATTGATGTACAGGCAGCATACCTTGCTCAACAGGCCATCAAACAATCCAGTGAAACTATCCAAATGCTGATGGTATGCTATTTTCTCTCCCCTGATGTACATGCATCTCCAATGAGATCATAGATTGTTTTCTAATTTCTAAACTTTCCTTGCCAAAAGTTTTTTATAAGTCGTTCTGCCACATATATGTGCCTATGTAAGTTCTCTGTTTTAGAACTCCATTGAAAGCTTTCAAACAACAACAACAACAATAAAAACAAAGCCTTATCCCACTAGGTGGGGTTGGCTACATGGATCTACTCCGTTGAAATATTTTGTATTGATTTACGTGCTAGACAGATCTTTTGTCTTTCCACAACTAGACAGATATTTTGTCTCTCCTGATATGTATGGAGTTCAGTTATCTTTTCAAGTGTGTAATGTAGCTGTCACAATCTCTTGCAGAAACTATTTTCCAGTTTAGATAAACTGGTATCCTGCAATAGGCCTACTCATGATAGCGTGTGGTGAGTTATCTTCAAGAAAAGCAGTTAGAGTTTGGTATTATCCTGCATCAGTTTTTTCCCTTATTGGTCTAGTTTTTGACTGTTTCACCAATTGTAACTGTCATTCAGAAGGTGGAAAGTGTCCCGGAACCTGAGGCACCGTCTCTTGAACATGAATCCAAAAATGGAAAACGTTAACCTTATCATATTGATATATTCCAAACACAAAAATCATTGATTATGACGTAGAAAACATCACTCACTTCCACAATTAAGCTTAAAGAACTCATGGTAAAAATAAAATAAAAAACTCTGTAAAAGTTCAATTCAAGTTCCAACCTTCAATTTTCAAATTAAAGCGTAGTTTATCAAATAAGCATATTAATCGAAAAGTCAAACTAATCAAAATATCATTTCTGCAATAGATGGTTCATTCCCACCATAATCATATTGTTCTTTTTCGTTGTATTCCACTACTATTCCTATTCAAGCTTATCTTTGTCTTCATCATGCATCAAACAAGAGTTGTTCTACATAGAAACATGTTAAAAATTCTTATGATATAATAATATTCTCTGTCATCAACATATTTTCATTCATAATAATTGAGTAGGTTTGAGTCCTGCCACCAGAAACAATTCATATATTCGCATTCCGTTGTTTCTTATATTCTAAGGGGTTCTATGCTGGGCCTGACCTGATAAATCCATCATTGAGTAGCACACCCATATAGTTGTTGGCTACTTGGCTTAGAAATTTGTATTGGACAGGGTTGCAATCCTGGCATTTCACCTGACGTTAGTCAACAATCCCCAGGACATGCTAGTGGTTCTGACATTTGCCTCGGTGTTGTATCATGGAAAGTGGGAAAGTGGGGTTGAATTTGCCAAACGACATGTTAAAGCAGCAATTTCATATTTACCCGAAATTTCAGATTCTGATGGCGGCTTCATATTAGAAGATGCCGTGCTTGGTGAAAGAGTTAAAAATTTGGCAGTACAAGTGCAAACTTCTCCACATATGTTGATTGATGCAAACAGCCTCCATGAAATGACATCCAAGCTCTCAGGTGCTACATCATCCTGTTTGGTAGGTACCACCCTCCGTGCCGAATCTGTTTTTCATTTTAGAAAGTTGCACACAAATTAAGAAACACCAAAAAAAGGAATATGTTTCCTTATTTTAGTTATAAATGTTTTTTTACTCCTAATACTCAGTGTTAGTATTTAGTTGAAAAAGAGTAATTATGGGCAGTTTTGGTAGATTAGAGAATATTATCTTTTGCATTCCTAAAATGACGATTATGAGTTACAAGGTGGGCTCTATATTATACTTCCTCTTATCTCATAAAGATGTGCCAAGTTTGACTAGACAAAATTTTTTAAACACTGAAAATTGAGTGGCTTGAGGAGAGAAACATCGCGAGCCACTTTAAAATTTCCAAATAGAAATCTTTTTTGGGAACAAAAAGAGGAAAGCAAGTCTTTTTGGGACTAAGGGATTAGTTACTTTAACTTCCACAATGCATGATGCATCTAATTTTGCAAATCAAAGGTAAATAGTCATAAAGATGTTATCTTTAAGCATGCTTTTCGGTTATGGGAAACATAGAAGCTCAAATATAAAGAGGTAAGCTTTAAGCACTGGCTAAAATATGAGTAGATAAATAAATGCTACAAATATATTTTTTAGAACTATATTTGAAGAGAACATGAATTAACCTAGAGATTTCTCGTATACAGCATTTCTAAGCCACTAGATTTGAATTCCTTTTTGATAAATGTGAATGCATGATTACTCCCAGAGGTATACGACTATATGAGTCAGATCGGTTTATGAGTTGCTTCAGTCATTTACTAAGGTTCATTTTGAATAGAGTGTTTGGAGGGTTTTGGATGGCTCAGTCTCTATCTTGAAAGGATAAAATGTTTCTAGAAGAAAAAAAAGTGATAGAAATGTTCTGCAATTATTTTTATGTTAAATCTATCAACTTTATAAAATCTCAACTATATACATCAAGATGTAGAAGTCTTCCAAACCCCTCCATCCAAATTCCAAACAGACCTTTGGGGCGGGATGGGCAAATTAATTTAGCTATAGATTGTCTTCATTCATCATAGTTCTACACTTGTAGTCTTCTACTATGTTAATTGTTAGGTGAAGATTTCGATTTATATGTCACTCTGTCATGCGTTGAGTTTAAAAATGTCAGTCTTTTTTCTGCATGTTCTTGTACACTGTTTAGAATTTGAAAAATATTGTTTTATTACATTCCATTGTTCGAAGCAGTCCCTCTACTTCTGAGTAGGGGTAAAATGTAAGCTTGCGTAGAGACACCCTCCTCAGGCCCTATATTTGTACCAGAGTAGGATTTTACTGGGTTTCATGTTGTTGATGGAATGCGGGTTGAATTGCTATCCCCTGTTTAACCACCTGCGTTTTCCTCTTCAGCTCTTCTCTTTTGAACCAAACAAGGCCTAAAGTTATAATGTTTTACTCTTGCTCTCATTTTTTTCTCCTGATGCCGTATTTGGTTCTCCAGGTATTTATATCCAAGAACATGGTGAAGAATGCCGTGGCGTTTCTTGACATTTTGGTGAATGATGTCACATCTCTGAACACAAAGAGAGAAAGCCTACAAATAGACTACAGATCAATCGTTAAAGGACACGCCCGTGAGACAAGGTATGTCCTAGGCGCAATAATCTTGGACACTTTGGGTTTAGGGGACAGTTTGGCCGTGTTGAGAACAAACAGAAACAGAAATGAGTGTCCTGAAATGGTTGACAAGAAGAGGACAGAAAATTCTAAGATGAGGCAAAGGGACCATAAAATGTCCATAGCTCGAGAGAAGTTGCAGGGAAAAGATATGATTAGGAAAGAAATAGCAGGCGAAGATAGGGTAAGTCAACATGTTTTTAGAAACACAATAAGCCGTAAAAGATATGGGGACAAAGATGAAGATTCTGGTGAGGCACGAGGAAGAAGAAAGCGAGATTTGGACAGTGATATTTTGGGTTCAAAAGGTAAGGTTGAAGAGAAGGTGACCCTTTACAGTCTATTCAAGTGAATCTAAGCCGAGTCATGTTACACTCACACCACACGCCACATATGACACCAAGGTTGTCAACCGGACAATGAGCGAACATATTCGTGGTTGTCTTTGATGGTGTCAAATTTGGTGTGATCTTTAGGATTAAAGTATCCCTTCCTATCTAAGTTTAGTTATTGTATGTTCAAGTCATGCTCACAAGAGTAACCCAAAGAGCTCTAGTGCTATGCAATAGGCTTATTTGCAATTTTTTCCCCTCTAAACTATTTTTGACCCTCTAGTTGTTTGTAGGCAAATTTGAATTTATTTGTTTTGATGATGTTTTATTTTTTTTGGAGATTGATGGAATATATAAGAACATATTTTTCTTCTATACTTCAATCCTTCTAAGAAAAAATGACACCTAGAGCGCTTTGTGAAAGACAAATTAAAAAAATCTCTAAATATATGTGCCCGTATTATTTGATACAACCATGTTAGGGGTGCACAAAAAATGTACCCCAAGTTGTACTCCAAAGTCCAAAGAAATGCACCGACATTTTAACGGTTCACACTGACAGAAAATGTTAGTTTGATTAAAAAAGATTTGCACGGACATTTTTTGTCAATGTAAATCATCACACTAGCATTACACTAGCACAAAATGTCAGTGCATGCCTTTGGGATACAAAATGGGATACAAATTTTGGTGTACAAATAGCTTCATCCTATTTGATATCTTCACTTTGGGTATATGGGTCTAGTTTTTGACTAGAAGATTAAAACATAGTCTCCTGACATGTGCATGCTGGCTACCAAGTTTCAAATTTGACACTCATTATGAATTGAAAGATTTTGGACATTCATTACACGACCATTTTATACACTTCCTCTGTCCTAATTTTTTTTCTACCGAATTTGACTTTTATCTAATTTTAAACTCTTGCAATACAAGAAAATGTATAGTTGTAATTTATTTAGACGAAAGAAATATTGCGAGTCAAATTAAAAATGAAATAGAATAAGAATTTTTTTTGGGAGTGTTAAAAAAAGTGAGCAAGTTTTTATTACCCGTGATAGATAGAATAAACAACAAATTTGAAATAGTGTACAAGAGGGCGTGTGTAGTTCAATTGGTGGATATGAGACGACACAATGGGTTGATTTGAGATTAAATTCTACCAATGCAATGGGAGACTTGCATTGCATTGGTATAAGATTCGAGGGGGGGGGGGNTTTTTACAAGTAATTTCACAAGCAAACACTCGTAAGCCAATGGCACTACAAAATTTCCCTTCCCTTCTTTTTCTTTAACATAAGTTTATTTATGGCATCAATTTTGCCATATTATGATTTATGAAAGAGCCATAGGAAAAAATAAAATTTGCACTAAATAGGATTAAAACATAAGTCATTTCTCAATTTACGACTTAATTTTTTTATTTCCTAAATAAGATTTAATAATGTCTAGTTGGAGAAATAATGTCCAGTGATGGTAGACATTTATTTGAATAATGACTAATGAGATAATGATCAATGATCCTATATTGTAAAATAAAAACATATAGTCCTATATTGAAAAAAATCATTATATTTTAGTCTTATTTAGGTCAATTCCCATAGGAAAATGCAGTAAGCCTCAAGGGATAGACTTGAGTTTAATTTCTAGTAACTATGTTATGAGATAATTACACTAAACATAAGACCTCTACAAGTATCACATAAAGATTTCACCTATGCCACCAATTTACGATCAAAAATTAATTTACGTTGTTTGAGAGACTATCCAATGTGAAGGGCTTATCCTTCATGAAAGAGACATTTTATTAGAGTGTGCCCTACCAAGAAAAAGACAGCGTGTATAACCCATAGTGGGCAAGAGCGCATCCTTGCAGAAAAAAAGGCTAGGGCAGTATTCTTTTTTGAGAAGTGTCCTTAATTTTATTAAATTCATTACTCTCATAAATCTTTTTATTACACATTACCAGATTTGAATAACTTTTTTTCAATTTAATTCATTTGATTATAGGGATACAAATCTGAAGATAAAATTTATACAATAAAAAACTATATAAAAAATTATACAAAACAAGAAATGACAAAATTATACTCTGTATTATTTTATAAAATAAGTAGCACGAGTAAAAATAAGCAAACAAAATGAGTAAAGTTTAATCGTGTAGATATTGTCTGAGAAGATTTATGAAGACGGATGGAGTACAAGAGGATACTCCATATTTGTTCATATTTAAGATACACCAAGGCCTCTGCTTTCGTTGGGAATCAAACTTGATTAAGTTTTCTCATTAATTTTGGAAGAGGACTTTCTAGCAATCAAACAAGGGAGAAAGAAGTATGCACTCCATAGGGTAAATTTCACAAATGTTACCTGAACTTTAGCTGGAATTTCGAAGTAGTACCTGAACTTCAAATCCTTTCACAAAAATCTCTGAACTTACACAATCCTTTCACTAATGAGCCATTAGCCCGTTTAGGTTAACTTCCGGTCAATAGGGCCAAATTCGAATTTTATATATTTTAAAATTTTCAATTTGACCCCATTTCTTCTTTTCTTTTCTTCCACGCTCCGCCGCCGCCGCCCGCCGGTCAAAGTCGCCGGAAAATGAACTTTTTCCGATTCCGGCGGGACCAATGTCATTCTCTTCGTCTTGAGACGATGATCAATAATATCCAAACCATTTTATCTAATTTGGCCTGTAACTTCTCGAATCTGAATTTTTCTACTCGAAAAAACCCTAAAATTCGAAATTGGATCCAAAATTGGGGGTTTTGCAAATCTTCATCAAATCTTTGCAATTGAGTGGTCCTTGGAGGTCGCCCGGATGCCACGACCGCATTGGAGTTGGTGCCCGCCGTCAATTGCGCCGGATTTAGCCGGAAAACGCTCCGACCCGCCGGCCCTTCCGGTAAGTTTGACTTTAAAAAGTCAAATTGAACAAATTTTGAATTTCAATTACTCTCAATGTGTATTGCACAATAGTTTCATAAAATAAAATTTTGATTTCTTAGCAAGATAAATGTTATAAAATCCTTTTTATACAAATAAGCATTACCATTTTTTGATTAATTGAGGTACAAAGTTCATCCACTTTGACTTGAAAAAATCAAATTAGACAAATATATTGAGGCAGAAGGAGTATTTATTGACAAAATTTATGTTTCTTTAATAATAATATTTTTATCACTAATAACTATATTACAATGTAATATTTATTTATACATTTGTTCAATACAGAGTATATCGAATCATAGAGAATTACTTCATCTCTTGAAATTTGAACATGTGATCTTTCATTCCAAATTAAATAGCAATGTCCTTTCAACCTTGTTGGTCCTCAATAATCACATTTTCAATTTTCAAAGGAAGCAACCAAAAAAAAACACAAAATAGACGGGTGAATAAATGAATGTTGAAAATTTTTAAAAAAGAAAACAGTAACTTTTTTAATGGCAGAATTTAGCAATCCTCAATCAAAATCCATCATCCATTCAATTAATTAACCACACCACCATTAGACTTTAATTAATTCAATCAATTTAAGAAAAGTGATTAGTGACTTACTATATTGCCTTCATTTACCCCTCTCTCACTCATTATTAACCACCACCATAATAATAATTTCTTGATTAAAAAAATAAAATAAAACCTTTATAATTTGAAAGCAACGTCTCTCTCTCTCTCTGCAATCTCATCTCTTCTTCTCTCCCATTTTTCTCTCTCTGTCACGCAAAACTGATTGCCACATCACAAGAACTCCCCCAAAAATGACCGTTGTGGCCCATAGCCGTTTGGGGGCAGGGTCGGACCCATAGCCCAAAATTTCCTTTACTAGCCGTTGGATTTGAATAAAAAGACCCAAACTTCCACATTTCATTAAGCATAAGAACAATCATTAATCAATCGCCCAGACAAGAGCCCGCTCTTCTCTCTTCTTATTCTTCTTCTTCTTCTTCCCAGTCTCGTAGATGGTTGAAGAGCCCTGAGAGGAGGGAGAGAGATTCTTTATTTCTGGTGTTAGATCGTTCTTGGAGGGGGCTTTTTGGGAATTTTGGGACGGATGGATCAAGAAAACATGGTTATATCTGGCGAGAACAATCGCCCCTGGATTAAACCCAGAGGTAAGAATTTGTTTTTTTTAAATGTATAAATAAGAAAAAGATTTATTTATAGAAAAAGGTTGGATCTTTTCCAATCTTTCCATTGCCTTTTTTTAGCCGAATTATTTTCCCAGGGAAGGAAAGTCTTTTGTGTGTGTTTGTGTGTGTGGGGTCAAATCTCTGTCTCTATTTTTCTTTTTCTTTCTTTGTAAATTTGAATTTGAATTCAGAGTCTAATTCGAAGGGGGAGAATCTGGAATTTTGTTTGATTATTATTGTTTGTTTATTTATTTTTATTCTTTATTTGATGGATGGAAGGTGGGGCTGAGATGGATGGGAGAAAGATTGGGATGCAAGGGCGGCAGAACAGGAGAGTTCTGGGCGTGATTAATCAGAACTTGGTTGCCAATCATTCATACCCATGTGTTGTTTCTAAGAGAGGAACATCAGAGTAATTCTCCTAAGAATCTTAATATTTCTCTTCATTTATTTATTTATTTATTGAAAAATCCGTTTTGTGTGTGTGTGTGTGAGAGATTATTTACTCTGTATTTTCTTGTGGTCAGAAGAAGTGGGATCAGTGAGAAGAATGCTGTTGTGCCAACTAATAGGCCAATCACAAGGTCAGATAAGAGATTTAGAAATTTTCTGTGGAATATATATAATCTGGGATTCTTCATTCTTGGAGTATGGATCAGTGAACTGATTTTTATGATTTTTTTTTAAAATTTTGAACTCGGCTTTTTTTAACCCAGAAAATTTCTGGGATTCTTGGATTGTGGCTTTTAGTTTAGTGAACTGATTTTTTTATGTCTTTTTTTTTTTAATTTTGAATTCAGAAAATTTGCTGCTCAAATTGCAAGCTCTCAGCAGCAACATTGCCATGAGGTACCAAGAACTTGTTCTCATGCTGAGGTTTTTAAAAAAATTATTCTTCTTAAAATTAGAATGCTAATTATTGAGATTGGGCAGGAAAGCAAGAAACCAAGAACTGTGGCTGAAGAATGCAGGATATGGGAGGATGAAGAAGAAGGAGCTGGTGATAATAAAGACCATCCAGTCCCTATGGCTCTGGAGCCAACAGATATCATTGATTCAAAGGAAAAGGGTCAAATGGTAATAATTTTATTTTTTTTCCAAAATGAGTTGGCATCTTTATAGGTATAGTTTTTTTATCTCATTTAATTTATCTATTTATCATGGATCTCTGCAGGAAGAGGTTGAAATGGAGGACATATTTGAAGAGAGTTTGCTGTTGGATATTGACAGTGGGGATGCAAAGAATCCTCTTGCAGTTGTTGAGTACATTGAAGATCTTTATGCTTATTACAGAAAAATGGAGGTAATAAAACAACAGATTTCAACCAAACAAGCCCTAAAGAATTTACAATTGACTTTTTAAATTATAAGATTCAACAAAAAAAAAAGCAAAATTATTTCATTAAAAAGGAGGGTAAACTATAATTTAAAACAAAATACGGAGTATGAGTATTTCATTTTCAGTTTCTAATTCAAATTAATTTCAAGAGATCTACCAGTAGGTGTACCATTAAACATTCAAATTTTGTCTCTTCTTCAATGCCAACCTGGTCCTGCCACAATCAAAATGCTTTTGAATTTATTTCACTGTTCTTTTTTGTAGTTAACTTTATTGAAACTCACAATAATTACCATGAAACATTACCATCCATGACATATACTTGCAGAACTGTAGCTGTGTTTCTCCAGATTACATGTCAAAACAATTTGACATCAATGAGAAGATGAGGGCTATTCTTATTGACTGGCTCATTGAGGTAACTTTTTTTTAACTTCAAAAATTAAAAAATAAAATATTCACCCCTCATCTCATGTAACATTACTAAAAAAAATTACCCTCTTTCTTTTTTTTGGGGATCATGCTAAACAGGTGCACCACAAGTTTGAACTGAGGGAAGAAACACTGTTTTTGACCATAAACATCATAGACAGATTCTTGGAGAAACAAAGTGTTGTGAGGAAAAGGCTTCAGCTTGTTGGACTTGTTGCCATGCTCTTGGCTTGCAAGTATGAAGAGGTTTCTGTTCCAGTTGTGGATGATTTTGTCTTCATCTCTGCTAAAGCTTACACCAAGAAAGAAGTTCTTGACATGGTTAGTTCTAATAATAGTAGTTCTTCTTACTAGTAAGAACAAGAATTAGGTTGTGTTTGGAATGCAGAAAAATGCTCAAATTTTTTAATCTCTATATTATAAAAGTTTTGTTAAGAAGTTTCAATTATTTGACCTTTAGCTTACTTACACAAACAAAGAAAGAAGTTAAGTTCTTGACATGGTTAGTCTATTATTAGTAAGAAAAAGAATGTGCTTGGAATGCAAAATTTTGACCTTATTTTAGACTTTTGAGTCTTTATTGAGTAGAGAAACTTCTAAATTTGTTTTTTTTAGAGAAATCCCAAGTTCTCTTTTCTTCCAAAATTCTTTCTTTCCTTGTGTCATCCTTTTTGGGCTCCAAAACAAACACTTTTAATGTGAAACACATTTTTTGTGCAGGAGAGCTGCATGCTCAACACATTGCAATTCAATATGTCTCTCCCAACTCCCTATGTCTTTCTCAGAAGATTCCTCAAGGCCACTCAATCTGATAAAAAGGTTTCTTTTTTTTTATTATTACTTCAAATTCTGCAGATATACAAATATATATATGCCTAGACAGACTGATAATGTGGAGAATTTGGAATGATGAAAACAACAGCTGGAGCTGCTGGCTTTGTTCTTGATTGAGCTGTGCCTAGTGGAGTATGAAATGACCAAATACTCCCCATCTTCTTTGGCTGCTGCTGCAGTCTACACTGCGCAATGCACACTCCATTGTTGCCACAAGGAATGGAACCAGACATGTCAATGGCACACTGGCTACTCTGAACTTCAACTTCTGTAAGCAAGCACCCAGCTTCTTCATTTAACTTTAAAAATATGACACATTTTAATATTCATTTTTTCAAAATAAAGAAAAGATTGAATTTTTCCATGGGAAATGCATTTGATTTGGGGAGGGTAATAAGGGTATTCTTTTTTTTTTGACGATTTTGTCCTTGGGTTGGATGGATGACAACAGGGAGAGCTCAAGAATGATGGTGAGCTTCCATCAAAGGGCAGGAACAGGGAAACTGACAGGAGTGTACAGAAAGTACAATACTTCAAGATTTGGGCATGTAGCTAAATGTGAGCCTGCAACTTTTCTTCTTGTCCAAAAAGATCAAGAAGAACATCAATAGGCCTATTTTTTTCTCCTACCTTTAAAAAAACAATTTTTTTCTAAATGGGTTTTTTTTGCTCTATTATGCTTGGATTTGGTTGGGATGTTATTGGATTGATAATATTTTTTTTCTTCAGAAAAAAAAAAAGAAAAAAAAGAAAGAAAGTTGAAGATAGAGGCAACTGTTTGTGTTGCACTAAGGGGTGATTTAGAGGTTGCTTTTCCCGTTGTTGATCAGTTCTAACTGTGTTTCTATTTCTACTTGAAATAAATAATGAAATTCATAATTCTTTTTTCTCTCTACTCTATCATGTTGCTCTTATTTCTATTCATTTTTTATTCTAGCTTATAGATAACCCAAATTTGTTTTACTGTTTGATTTTTTTGATAACTTGTTACACATTTTCATCATTAATAAATATGATTATAAATAGAGAATTTATAAAAGGTTGAACCTTTAAATATGATTACACATTTATATTATGATAAAAATATATATGTTTTTTTAAATTTATATTATACTATCTCTGTCCCACTCTCTTTTGTCCACTTTTGACTTTTGGAGCTGTTCATCTAAGCACTTTGACTCATCAAATTCTCTCAATGTATAAGCCTAAATATAGTCATGTGTGATCTTATTTGATTTGTCTTAACATATAGATTATTAATATATAATTTCTATAATTTTTTAATATACAAATTATAAGATAAAATGGATTAAAGAAGTGCATTGGATGATGTGCCAAAAGGTAAGTGGACAAAGAGAGTGGGGGAGGGAGTATATGTTTTTAAAATTTATGATCAAAATTTGTAACCTAATGAAAATGTCTTTTGGAACCAATGGACCACTTCTGATAAAAAAAACATAGTACTTGCCCCTTCCAATTCTCCTAATCAGAAGTTTGAACAACAGTGGCCCCACCACCCTCAACTTGCAAAATCCATTTTAATGAAAGGAATTGATGCCTTCAAAAAAAAAAGGAATTGATAAAAATTACTCCCTCCGTCCCTGAGTGTTTGTCTACTTTCATTTTTGCACACCATCCAATACACTTCTTTAATCCATTTTATCTTGTAATTTATATATTAAAAAATTATAAAAATTATATAGTAATAATATATATGTTAAGACGAATCAAACAAGATCACACATGACTATTTTTAGGCTTACACATTGAGAGAATTTGATGAGTCAAAGTGCTTAGATGAACAGTTCCAAAAGTCAAAAGTGGACAAACACTCAGGGACGGACCAAGTATTGAATTAGTAGTTATGGACTTACTCCCTCCATTCGAAATTAATTATCTCAGTTTGATTCTTTAGAGTTAAAAAAATGTTATGGAGTATGAAATAAAAAATAAGCCTAAAGTTGATTCAATTAGAGTGAAGTAACAATGTAAGATGAGATAATTTCTTACAGAATTGGCACAAAAAATAAAATTTAAAAATAACATTGTATATATTCTATCAAATTTACAAGTATTGATGTGAATGTTTTTTATTGTAAAATACTAAAATTAGCCATTTTAACATACATTATTTGCTTGAGCAAGATTTCCATAACATGATATTGAATTTTGATGTCATAGGATTAAATGATTGATATTGGCCCAAAAAATAAGGCTTCAATGCTACCCCATTCAAAAACATAACGACTCATACCCACGACCCTCCTAACTCCATGCCTTTTCGATTGTACTTCAAAATCAACTAAAATTAGAGAGTGCAACTGAAGTAGATGAAGTCAACTTAGATCGAGCTGGGGTGAAGGAATTTACTCGCGGGGAGGCGGTCACGACACTTTGAAGTTGTTTATTTTTAAATAGGACACTGTAAGAGCCCCAATTGGAGTTAAAGAGTATGACATTCGGGTTGAATATCACCTGAAGCTTTCATATTCACTTTTATTTAATACTATGTATTCAATGATAGATGTGGAAAATCAATGGTTCTTTGTTATTAACGTGTGTGTCAAATTAATCTCGAAAGAGAATTCTTGGACGATGAGATGTCCTTCTATTTGCGACGGTGTCATTTGCATTGAAGTAGACCCAGACGATAATGTTTGAAGGTTAGATGCTAATGGAGTTAAAAGAAGACGAGTTAATCTAAACTATTAGATTAAAAAATAATGAGATCGGTGATACAGATGTTGAGTGTTATCTTATGATACTAAAATAAGTGATTGCACCCCAATAATTTGACATCAACATTGATGTTTTAGGTTGCACGGAAACACACAAAAAATAACAATTAGCGTGACACAGACAATTATTATTTATCATTTATGTACAAATGAAATCTGCCGGTGGGTGTTGCACAGTTGACAAGGCAAGAGGTGTCAAAGAGGTAAGAACCAGGTTCGATTCCCGGCAATTGCACTAGGAGGCAACTATGCTAAGCATATGGCCTCAACAAGTACCAGGTACAGGCTCCACGCTTTGCCACCAATCTGCGATTAAGGTCCAATTTACTTTCTCTTAGTGACCGTCCGATTGGGTCTGAGGAGACCCTAAGAGATAGGGCCCATCTTTTTTTATGCAAATAAAATCCTTCCTATTATAAATACTTCCTCCGTCCACAAATAAACTTCTTGTTTACTATTAACCGGTACCCGCCACCGTCACCGCCGGCCGGGACGTTCCACCAGTTCTGGGAACGGTACCGGTACCGCCCACTCCGGTACCGGTTCTGGTACCCAATTTTCGGTACCGGTACCGCGGTTCCGGTTCCGGTTCCGGTACCGTTATTAATTGTTTTTATTTTTATTTTTTTATTTCATTCTTTCCTTTATCAATTTCATTTTTAATTTTTTTGATTTCATCCTTTTCTTTAACAATTGCACATTTACAATTTTACACTTTAAAAATTTAATAAAAAAGCAAAAATAAAAAAAAGAAAATTGGGGGTGGCCGAAACCGGCCGGTCTGGTACCGGAACCGCCGGTACCAGAACCGGAACCGGTACCAAGGGGTGGCAGTACCGGAACCGTCCCGGAACCGTACCGTGTCCACCCCTAATTTGATTTAATAAAATAGTCATGTCACTTCTGATTTTATAGATCTTTTGATATAATTTTTTAATATGTAATTTATATTTTTAAATTTTACACTATTTTTCATATAAAGTGATTTAAAAATAATTTCAATTAAATATCATAATGTCCAACACAAAATTTATTTGGGGGGGGGGGGAGTACTTTTTTTTAGAATGTTAAAATTAAAAGTAAAAAATTATTGTCAAAGCGCCCTAGTTGACCACTCCACCTACTCCGGCGGTCCCACAACAAACCAGACGGAGGGAAGTCATTTTCTTCCCTTCCTACCACCCCCATCTGCCAAACCAATACATACATATATACACACCCATACAGATTACATTTCCATTAACAAACCACAATTAAAGCTTCTTCTGCCGGAGGAGCTTAGACATGGCCACCATGTCCGCCACCGCCGCCCTCGGGAATCTCATCAACCTGCATCACCGCCATCTGAAATCCGCCACCTTCCCATCCGCCCACTCCTTCCCCTGTACCAACACTTCCGCCGCCGCCGGCAAGGTGATTCCGCGAATCAGCTGCAGCTCAGCCGCCACGGCAGCGTCCGCCGTCCAGGCTCAGCCGGCATCGGACGCCTCACCAGATCGCGTCTTCAACTTTGCGGCGGGCCCCGCCACTCTTCCCGTCAACGTCCTGAGGAAGGCCCAGGATGAGCTCGTCGACTGGCGCGGATCCGGCATGTCGGTCATGGAAATGAGCCACCGTGGGAAGGAGTTCCTCTCGATCATACAGAAAGCCGAGGCGGATCTGCGGGCTCTCCTCAACGTCCCGGAGGATTACGCCGTGCTCTTCCTCCAGGGCGGCGCCACCACCCAATTCGCCGCCGTTCCCCTCAACGTCTGCTCACCCGAAGACGCCGTCGATTACATCGTCACCGGATCTTGGGGTGACAAGGCCTTCAAGGAGGTGGCCAAGTACTGCAAGCCCAATCTAATCTGGACCGGAAAACCCAACAAATTCACAACAATCCCTAACTTCGACGCCATAGAACAGAGCCTGCACGCCAAGTGTTTGCATATATGCGCCAATGAAACCATTCACGGAGTGGAATTCAAGAACTACCCAACACCCAGAAACCCATCCGCCTTTCTTGTTGCAGACATGTCCTCCAATTTCTGCTCCAAACCAGTCGATGTCACCAAGTTTGGGATCATCTACGCCGGAGCCCAGAAGAATGTGGGCCCTTCCGGCGTCACCATTGTGATCATCCGCAAAGACTTGATCGGAAACGCCCAAGAAAAGACGCCAGTAATGCTGGATTACAAGATCCACTCAGATAACAATTCCCTCTACAACACTCCCCCTTGCTATGGCATTTACATGTGCGGGTTGGTTTTTGAGGATCTCTTGGCCCAGGGTGGGCTAGTAGAGGTGGAGAAGAAGAACAGGAAGAAAGCTGAGATCTTGTATGATGCAATAGATTCAAGCAATGGGTTCTACAAATGCCCAGTTGAGAAATCTGTGAGGTCACTGATGAATGTGCCCTTCACATTGTGTGAACCAGAATTGGAAGGCGAGTTCATCAAGAAAGCTGCTGCTGAGAAGATGGTGCAGCTCAAAGGGCATAGATCAGTTGGTGGGATGAGGGCTTCCATTTACAATGCTATGCCTTTGGCTGGGGTTGAAAAGCTTGTTGCTTTCATGAAGGATTTCATGGCCAAACATGGTTAAAAGTTACATTGAGGTTCCTTTGACACCTAACCCCAGTGTCATAATATGACACCGGGTGCGTTTGAGGATTGACTCCAAAGTGGTTTCTATCCACCCTCTAGCCACTCTAGATCACCCACCATACCCCAGCCCCCACGCGGAAGACTAATTTGACAATGGATTGTCTCCCACACAAGGGCTGGGTAGAGGGTAGGAACCATGGGCTTTAATGGAGCATGATATAGTCCTCAAATGAATCTTATGTCATATTAAGACACTCAGGGTTAGGTGTCTAAAGAACCAAATTCTAAAGGTTACTCTTTTTTACTATTTACTCCTATCATGTTTCAAGCTTGTTTTTGGGTTATTGATTTTCTCTTTGTTTTTGTTTCTTAGGATTTATTTTACAGTTGTAAAATTTTGATTCCACTATGTTAGATGTTGGTCTGTGTAGGTGGGAATATGGGAAAGCTTCAAGTAGTGTTGATGATAATAATGAAATCCATTTTGTGTTTTTATCGCTCTCAAATTCTACTATGAATTAGTTGAATTTTTTGCCTTTTGGTTAATCTATTTCATCACCTCCCTCCTAAAACTTTGTTCTCGGTTTGACTAGAGCTCATTTTTAAAGAACAAGTAAATATGACTCTGACTTTCCAAAAGTGCCCCTAATCCTGAAGACTTTGGTGTTTATACAACCTTTGCTAACCGAGATTAGACCTGAATTTATTTGTCTATGGGCCTAACTTGAAAACTTTGGAGTTTATACTAAATTTTGTTAACTGAGATTAAGATCGTGATTGAAATGAGAAAATTGAAATCTATACATTCTTACAAAAATAGGGGCGAAAAACAATTGATAAGAGGTAACGATTTAGAAATGAAGTTCATGCATGAACAAGATCGAAAGTGAAAGAAAACATGGTATGTTTAGGGCAGATATGTATTCTAATATTTCTTGATATCAAAATTCTTTTATGAATGTTCGGTAAAACCTAACCATGATTCAATTGTATCAACAGAAAATGTTTAAATCTCCCTCAATCGCCAACAGCTATCACGAACAATCATCATTTTAGACACCCCCAAATACTTTCATTCCAAATTTTAAGATCCGTGACATTTGTTCTAGATTTCAAAACTAATAACAAATCAGCCTTGTTTCGCTCGCCAAATGAATCTCCTATCATTTCAAGCTCCCCATTTACTCGACATAAGATATTTTACCGTTTGCCAGTGAGCGTAGTTCAACTAGCAATCTGGAAGGCCCGAATCACACTCGGAGTCAATCACGATATGCAAACCAAAGATAGAACGAGATTGGAGGCCTCAGGGATGAAGTTCATACTTTTTTTATACTAAATCAGCTATAAATATATATATTATACAAGAAAAGGGAGAAGTGATATTACAGTCTGTGTGTACAAAATACAAATGATTGAATGATGTATCCAATCTGTGTATTCTGTATATAAAACAAAGCTTTATTCTTTTGTTCCTCACAGTCATCTTATATTTACTTAGGTGAAAACCCAAAACCATTTTCACCCCAATTGAAGTGAGTGGAGACCTCCTTTATGCATTTGTATCAACCTTCAATGAACTAACCAATCAAATCTGCAAAATATTGTAATCAATAAT
This sequence comes from Cuscuta campestris, assembly GCA_900332095.2. Classification (NCBI taxonomy): domain Eukaryota; kingdom Viridiplantae; phylum Streptophyta; class Magnoliopsida; order Solanales; family Convolvulaceae; genus Cuscuta; species Cuscuta campestris. The sequence goes on along the minus strand of OOIL02006828.1, from coordinate 495,143 downwards.
ATTTTACCATCTGCCTTCAATGGCTACTCTCACTTCTCAAAAACAAGACAAAAAAATAAAATCAAGAAATGTAAACATATGTTTTTTTAATAAAAAAAGACCATTAATTTATTCTTGATGTACTCTCTCCATCCCATAAAATTTGTCCCACTTTGACTTTCACGTTTTTAAGAAAAACATTGAAAAGTGAAAGGTGTGTTATTAGAATTTACGCAGTCTATGCATAGAGATATTCTAAATCAATTTTTTTAAGACGGGTGAAAAAGGAAAAGATACAATTATGATGGGACAAAAGAGTATTTAATTATATTACATACTTACATTATATTCCGTCTGTCCCATAATTATCTTCTTATAGGGAATTGACATGAGCTTTGATAAAATAGAACTTGTGTGGTTGTGGACTACTTGTGGTAAGATGTAAGGGGATCTTACCTCTATTCAAAGGAGACATATTATCCTAAGTTACTTTGAGATTAAACCGTTGACCTAATAATCAAAGATGGGATGATGAGTCTCACCGATTGAATCAAGCCGCGGGGAATCTACCAGCTACTTGTTCAAAAAATACTTTACTAGCATCTGCAAATACCAATTAAAGATCATAAGCGTTCGATAATCCTCACTTTTAAGAAGACTTATAGAAAAGACTCATAGGGTTGAGTTTTGCTGAAGCCTTATTCTTTGCATGATACCAAAACCCGTCCAACCTGTAGCGATGGTGTGGGGGCCCCTTACCCCACAATGGGCAGGAAGAGAGGAGATAGTTTCATTGAATGAAGTCAATGAACGACATACCATGTTTCATAGTCAAAGACGGATCTTGATCTTCAACATAGCCAATCACCTTAGCAGGAATTCCAGCCACCATGCTTCACGAGTCAAAGTAAAAAGAACATTATATAGCAACTAACATCATCATTTGACAACCTTAACATCTTGAAATATCGGTAAATGTCATTTTGGGAGAAGACAAACATGTCTCCTAGGACAAGTGTCATGTTACCTGTGAGGAGGAATGTCTTTCAATACAAGTGAACCAGCGGCAATCATCGCGCCTTCTCCTATTTTTATGTTCCCAAGGATAGTTGCACTTGCTCCAATAAGGACACCTTGGCCTATTTTCGGATGCCGGTCCCCTATCTCTTTCCCAGTGCCTCCCAAGGTCACACCCTGCATGAATTGCACATTAAAAACATATGCCAAAAGTTTCTTTCCTAGTACATTAAAAACTCCATACAAGGTTAGCCTTGGGACCAAATTAATTTTATTCTAATTAAAGAGGCTATAACTGACTAGACATATTTGTTCAAAAGAAAATACTAGTTGGGGTAAAAAAAATTATGAAATAGAGGATTTTTTTCTTTTTTTGTAAATAGAGTAGTCCTAGTTGATTAGCGCTGAGCAGTAAATTGAGTCGTAAAAGACCTATAACCATATTTTCGTCATGACTTCACTTAATTTATCGACAACGCATTCCTAATTAGTTAAGTCAGCTAATTTAGACAATTAGTGAGAAAACAATTACGGGTTTAGTCACCTGCATTAGTGAAACTCCATTTCCAACGACAGCAGTTTCACCAATGACTACACCCGTGGCATGATCTAGAAGGATTCCTTCTCCAATTTTTGCAGCTGACCATGACATGAAACAAGATCATACAAATGCATTGAACTCAGAGCAGACAAACTTCCATAGGGTACCTAAAATGACACTAAACCAAAGAAACCCAGAAAATCTCCCTCAAGAGTATGGTTTAGGGGGGACAAAGTGTGCCCACCTTGCCTCTGCCCCAAGGAGTAGAGAGGCGGTCTCCTAGGGGACCCCAGATAAATATTTGCACATAGTGTGAGGAGAGGCACATGATGGAAACACAAGACTATATATTGGTAGCACTAATACATGGCTAGCTAGAATTCAAACTGAAAACCGAATTACCTGGATGAATATCAACCCCAAAAACCTGCAATTAGCAACATTTTTAAATTAAATGGTAGTTCGTAGTAGCATCAAAGGGGAAAGACCGTAAAAGTAAACTTAGGATTTCTTATTTTACATTTTTTAGCAGAGAAAGAATATCATTTCACTTGAAAATAAACGAAACGTTTGACAGGAAAATAGGAGTAAAAAAACATTTATCCGTTAGAAAACACTAGTATTCTAATATAAGTAATCAAGTGATTAGTGCTTTTTGTCTACAAAAAAAATACTCGTGCTTAAATTAGAACCCCTTTATGGTAAAAGCACCTATATAACTTGGTATAACCGTAAAAGTTATCCAAAAAAATATTTGAAGTTGCAGTAACATAAAATTAGAGCAAGTAGCTAGCACACACGCATCACTACCTCACTTGCTCTACTTTGCAATGCAAGTGCAAGGACTTTGCGCCCTTGATTCCACAACGCATGAGCTACTCGATGGGTTTGCAAAGAATTGTAACCCTATAAAAATAAAGCAATAACAATTAAATTAAATAAAAGTAAAAAAATAAGAAATTGGGTCACTAATTCAGGATTAGAAAGTACTCCAGTTTTAGTCCACAAATATTTGGTCATTCCTACTATTGGTCCCTGACTTTCATTTTATTCAATTTTGCGACTATGGATTTGGTACCACATACATATTACTTGTCCAACTAATTTCCATACAATTTCCTATCAGTTTTCGCCAGAAGTGAAAACTTTTCTAAGTAAGCCAAAATATTACGGAGTACATAGACTTCTGAATATTGCTATAGCATAACAAATAAATTGTTCTTCCAAAATACACAGGGTATAACCGTATAAATACTCTTCAGTTTAGAAAAAGCTGGTTGGTCTTTTACATAGCACTTCATTAGCTATCATTACATAGCACTCACTCAAAATGAAAGGATTGGAAGAAAAGAATTTACCTTAAGGTACAATAAAGCTGAGCAGTATGACAAACAAGACGGATCCCGGTCCTGGAATGCCTGCAAGAAAGGCGTATGTGAAAGGCATAAGGCTATGTTTGGACATGGAAAGAAAGAGGGTCAACTTTGATAAAAAAAACTTTTTAAGAATTTGCACTTACATTTAAATTTCTTAGCCTCTCATAATACAGAGATTAAATAAAATGGCATCAATAAATATCTAAAATTGATTTTTTGAATTTGAAAGAACTTTTATTTCCCCCACATTTTATGTCCTTCCAAAATTCCTCTCTAGAACATGATACATCTCCCTCTTTAATTTCTCAAGCATTAATCTGAGTTCCAAATGGAGCCTAAGATAGAAAACGAAATCAACAATTATTAAGGTAAGACTGATGTTGCAGGTGTATATAACCTGTATATCCATTCGAATGGAACGTTGCATCCCTCGATCATGCAATATTACATCACAGAATATATCCATCAATTGTGTTGCCAAAAGTGTGAGACTTTGCAGCCGATTGGAAAGAACAAAGCCTAACGCCCGCTCTAAGCAATCATGTGACAAAATACTGGCATAAAGAAAGCTACTTAATATGGGCTCCTTGTCTGCCTGATTAAACATTTATAAGTGGAAAAACGGATTAGCACCAAAAATATCATAATATCGTCAAGAAGAACAACAAGACCAGTATCATCCCAACACTAGCCTGTGGTCAAGATGTAAGCAAAGAGTGATTATATTTTCATAAATGAATTTTTTTTCATTCTTTAATCACAGAGCCCCCAATTCTATAGGTCACATTATTTTTAGAAGTTGGAAGTTCTCACTGAGAATTTTATAAATTTAAAGTTTTGAATATATAAATATAGTTTGAATTGTTGATCATGAAAAATCAAATTTAGCACCAAATTTAAAACAAAACTAATCCACACAAAACAAAATATGGCCTAAAACATGATTCAGCACAAGAACTTTTTGATTTTTTTCCTCATATTACAGGACCAACCTAAGTCAATAACTTTTACTTCCACTAAGAAAGTTTGAATTTTCTTTTGAACCCAAGAAAAAAAACATTTTTTATAAAAAAAATAAAGAAATTCACCTCAGACTTGGCTTCATGACGGACAGCATCCCAAATAGGGTCCCCAACTCCACGGCCCGAATTCGCGAGGGAGACGACCAGATTCGGGTCGGGTTCTGAGACTCCGACTGCATAAACAGGGAAAACCTTCTCCAGAAGGAACTCACTCATGGGTCCGTAATCGTTTGAGAGAGGAGAAGCATCTTCCTTGTTTCGGGTCGACACCATTCGGATCAGAGCGAACCGATTGTCGTTTGTCAGACAAGCCATCTTTTGACCTCTGGTTCGGAGCTAGGGTTTCGAGCTTTACCATTTCATTTCAATTCAATTCAGCATATTTATATAATCACATATAGAAGGTGTGCATGCAATCATGAGAGGCAGAGAGAGAGGGAGATGTAAGCAGTGAGCTCATGCGAAGGAGGAGAAATTCTACGCCTCAATCAAACGTTTTTTTTACTGTGTGTTTCAATAAAGACAATTTCTTCTTGTCAAAAAGCATGTTCCACCATAAAAAAAGGAGAAAAAGGCATTTTAGTAATTACCTATTAATGGTCGTGTTTTACATCAGCGTTAGAGATAAACATTTGCGTTTTGAAAAGGTTATCTGACAGTAATCTTTAGTGTTAGCGTTTTCAAAGGTAATCTACATCGTTAAAATTTTATCCAAAGTGTTAGCACTAATTGAAAACGCTCTTTCCAAACAAGGCATATATCTCTCAAGTCTCAAAATAAAGTTTGTTATAATTGAATTTATTCTTAATTTTATACATTTAAGAATTGATATAAAGTTACTAAGAATTTTTTTTTAAAGTGTTTGGAAAACAGAGAGAGATATGAATTCTAATATCTTGTAACAGAGATTTTCTTTTTTGCATTTCGTAAAGTCATTTCAAATTTAATAAGTTCGAAATTGGATGTTCAAAACTCTATTTAAAGAAGGAAGTGTGATATCTCTCGAGTTTAACAGATATCACTGTAAGATTATGATATCTTTCTCAATTGCATGTTGAGTTCCCTTGCCATATACTATCACCATTGTCGCCCACTAGTCATCGTTCATTCTCCGTTCTTCAATTACTCTCGTCTATCATTAATAATTATGGTTTTTAATATCTCCAAACACCTTCATTTAAGAATTCATAACTCAATAGGTCCACATAAAAGTGTGTGGGACTTACTCCTTAGGTGCCACAGAGTATTTGTTTATGTAAGATTTCGATTTTTTGCAAAAAAGTAAAGAGTGCCATTTAGGGTCTGTTTGAAAATAATAGTGTTAGCGTTTTAGATTAACGTTGCAGATTATTTGAAAAACGCCAATGCTAAACGCTACTCGTAGATAAATTTTTCAAAACGCTAATGCTATTCCCAAATAGACCATTAAAATCCAAAAAATTATATTGACTCCTTATCCTCCAAAGTCTAGACGGAGCCTTAAGGCATAGAGTTCCCATTATGTAGTGAGCCACGTCAATAAGCACCAATAATCTTTTCATTTTGTCAATGTGCTACTCAAACAAAGTCTACAATACTTCTTTTTTTTTTGGAATAATTAACTTTTTTTGAATTGGTAAGATTCAAGAAAACGTCAAAAATCTGCCCCAATTACACCTGAGTGGGCAGCTTCCATGCAATCATGTTTTCATGTCAAATTGCTCTAGTGCTCCTCGTAGTTTGAAAAATGTACATTATTATTATTTCAGTTTTCAAAACTTATTAATAAAATTTCTGAGATTTCAAAACCTTACGCCCACACTTTCTCTGACCATTCTCTGGTCATCTTCCGGCGAAGAGAATGCATTGGTGTTTATTTTTCAAACCACATGGGTAAGAGAGCTCATTTCTAATTTTTGGTTCATTTTTTTAGTTTTTTTTCTTTTTTTAACTCTTCCTTCATCTCTTTGTTTCATTTTCATTGAAAAGTTTTTTTCATTCTTTTCTTATTTTTAATACTATTTCAAAAAATTCAGGGAGTATGGAGAGAGAGCCCTTCGTTGTGGTGCGAAACTGATGCTTAAGCTACATCGCCCGAGCCAGCTTATTGACATGAAACAAGGAGTATATGGACTTCCATAGTTTCGAAGTCGAGTTCGTGGAAGAGAGGACAAGATCTGAAACCTCATCATTGACCGTAGAGAGAATCCAACCTTGAATGAGGGCATCAAGTTGAAACCATTCTGTGTCATCAACGCTTGAAGGAGAGGATTTTCTGGCGAGGAAATCACCCAAGGAGAACCGTCGCACGAGAAGAAGGAAGAGCCGGCTCCACTTTTTATAATTTGATTTTGAAAAGATGAGAAGAACGGGGACGTGCAGCTTCACGTTTGATATGGTTGTGAACGCCAAGTGAGGGGTTGCCGTGGGAGAAGAGGTATGGGTGACAGTTGTTTTCTCAGACATGGTTGGCCGATAGAGAGAACAGAGAAACAAGGTTGGAGGAGGCTGGATCGGGGTGAGAGGCGGGACGTTAGGCGAGGAGGAGAGGGGAGCTGCGAGAGAGAAACAGCGACGCTAGGGNTTTAAATAAAAATCTCGGAAGATCAATCCTCGTATAAGATAATTATTTATGAACACCAAATTTATAAATAATTATGGTATGTATATATATAAATTCACAAATGATTGTCATCATTTATAACGTCTACATGGGTGGCCCGGAGGGTGTGCAAAGTGGCCAACCGCACAGGACACCTAAAATTTTAGGACCCCATATTTTTAAATACCTTAATAATTTTAAAGAAAAAGTATTCTAAAAGAATAAAATAGGGCCCAAAATGTAAATTTAGGACCGGGCCAATTTTATTTTTTCAATTTTCGGGGCCGGCCCTGAACGTCTAAGTGTGTTAGGTTAAAGAAAAGAAAAATTTACCTAAATAGGATTAAAACATAATGACTTACGGAGTATATTATAGTCTTATTTACTACAAATTTTATTAAAGAAAGTGACACCCACACATGTTGACACCTAATTGTGAGACACTATATCTATGCATAAAATAGTACGCATTTATGGATAAATTATCCAACCACGACGCTGGATATATCCGATTCTGGAGCACATACGTGTCCGCCATGAATCGCCTGCTCAAGATCCCGGCGACGCCGATCCAGTGGTTCGCCGGCGTCCTGACCCGACCCGATTCGCTCTCGGGCGGGCATTTCACTCGCCGGATCTCCGCGAAGCAGGGGGCGGAGTCGCCATGGGAATCAGCGGAGGAGGGACTGGTGAAGTGCCCGGCGAACTCCGCCCCGTTGACGCCGATAAGTTTCTTGGAGAGAGCGGCGAAGGTTCACGGCGACCGGCCGTCGGTAGTGTACGGGAGGCGCGTGAGGTACAGGTGGGAGCAGAGCTATGAGAGGTGCCTCAAACTCGCCTCTGCCCTAACTCAGTTAGGCATTTCTCGTGGTGATGTGGTAAATCAAACTACTCGAACTTTTTATATTCTCACCACAAATTACGAAAAAATATACTCCGTATTAAATTATAATATAAATATAATGCTTCATCAATTTATGATATTTGGTTTAAGTTTTTTTTATTTATTTAGTTTCAAAATTAGTATAGAATAAAAAAATACGGAGTAAAATTTAAACTCAATCAGTATTTAAAAACTAACTGTGGAATACATAAAAATATCCAATACTTTGTATTAAAAATGAATAAAGTCCGACTTTGTAAAAGTAGAATTAATGCATCATGTAGTATTACTCCGTATATTTTTTGGAAAATTCACATGAATATATACTCCAAGAATTTTGAGATTTTCATTTAATATTCCGACATTCAATAATTTACACCACTACTCTCAGAAATTATTTAATTTCACACCAATACTCCAGGGATACAACCTAAACTGAATATATGACATTTTAAATGGTGACAGGATAATTATTAAGTATGAATTAATAATTAATTACAAAAAACAAAATACATTGATTGCGTTACAATTACCCCCTCCACGTCGATTTAAAAACAAAATGAGTTAAAACTGAAAAAATTAAGTATTTATATTTTAATCGTATAAGTTATGAATAGCGTTCCAGATAAAAAATTATAGAATTTTAAAGTTGATATAGCGCTGAATTTATATTTTAAAGATCTTTCCAACAATTATAAATTAGATTATGAAATATCTACTTCAAAATTCTTTTGTACTAAATGTATCATATGTGCACTATTTTAATTTTTTGGACCTATACATGGAGTTAAAATGCACGTTTAATTTTTTACTCTGTAAATATATATACAAACAGGTTGCTACACTGGCGCCTAATGTACCAGCAGTTCAAGAGCTGCATTTTGCAGTGCCAATGGCTGGCGCTGTCCTCTGTACACTAAACACTCGCCATGATTCATCAATGGTGTCCACCCTCTTGGCACATTCCGAAGCTAAGGTCCTTTTTGTCGACTACCCCCTCCTCCCGGTCGCCCGAGGGGCGGTCCGTCGCCTAGTAGACGACGCCGAAAGAGAACCGCCATTTCTCGTGTCGATAGTCGACTCCGAAGAAGAGTCGGGATTCGATTCACGGGTCCCCGAGCTCGAGTATGAGGCATTCTTGGAGAGCGGGGATAGCGGGTTTGAGATACGGTGGCCGAGGAGCGAGTGGGACCCGATTAGTGTTAACTATACATCGGGCACGACTTCGAGGCCGAAAGGCGTTGTGTATAACCATAGGGGGGCGTTTCTGAACACGGTCGCTACCGCTTTCGTTCACGAGATGAGCTTTATGCCGGTTTATCTTTGGACGGTCCCCATGTTCCACTGCAACGGGTGGAACATGGTCTGGGGCGTTGCCGCTCTGGGCGGCACTAACGTGTGCCTGAGGCGTTTCGGCCCCAAGGACATTTTTGACAACATTGCCCGCCATAAGGTCACTCACATGGGGGCCGCGCCGACCGTGTTGAACATGATGGTCAACTTGTCGCCAGGCAATCGAAAACCGCTTCTTAACGTTGTTAAAGTCATGACGGGCGGTTCGCCGCCGCCTCCGCAACTCCTCTCCAAAATGGAAGAGATGGGGTTCAATTTGGTCCACATATACGGGCTAACCGAGACCTACGGCCCGGGCACTTTCTGCATGCACAAGCCCGAGTGGGACACCTTGCCGCCCGAAGAGCGGCAGAAGACAAAAGCCAGACAAGGGGTGGCCCACTTTTGCCTCCAAGACGTGGACGTGAGAGACCCCGTCACTACAAGAAGCGTCCCCGCGGACGGTAAGACCATGGGGGAAGTGATGTTCAGGGGGAACACCGTGATGTCCGGGTATCTGAAGGACCGAAAAGCCACTGATGAAGCGTTCAGGGACGGGTGGTTTCACAGCGGCGATCTGGGTGTAAAACACCCAGACGGCTACTTGGAAGTCAAAGACCGGTCAAAGGACATCATTATATCGGGGGGCGAAAACATATGTAGCGTCGAAGTGGAGAGCGTTCTGTACGACCACCCGGCGGTCCTTGAGGCGGGAGTGGTCGGGAGGCCGGACCGGGTTTGGGGGGAGACGCCGTGCGCCTTCGTGAAGGCGAAAGAGGGGTTTGAGGTTGAAGAGAGTGAACTGAAGAGCTTTTGTAGGGAACGCTTGCCTCATTATATGGCACCTCGGACAATTGTGTTTGGGGATTTGCCAAAGACTTCCACGGGGAAGATACAAAAGTATGTTTTAAGGGAGAAAGCTAAGGCATTGGGCAGTCTTTGTTGATTAGTACGGATTAATTGTCTAATTCAAATGCTTGTGACTATTTGAAATTGGAATAATGAAAATGTTGTAAAAAAAGTGTAAAGAATTGTTAAATAATGTAATGTTTTTCATCAACAATGTTGTGTCTCCATTTGTTGGGTTCAGGATTTGTTATTGGCCAGGTAGTTTTAAGAAAAATTAGTACTAAATAGGACTAAAATATAAGTCATTTTCCAATATTGGAATTAAATTTTTTCATTCCTTAAATACGACATAATAATGTCTAGTGACATGAATAATGTTCAGTGAACATTTACTTAAATAATGACTAATGGATAATGTTCAGGTATCATTGGTGAAATTTACCCGTTTTAGTTCTATTTAGATTATTTCCTAGTTTTAAAGGCGAACCAAAGTGATTAATGGATAGGTACGTACCTTTCAAAATTCAAGAATGAACCAGGGAGAGTATTTCTTGTGGAGCCTACAAAACTAGAAGAAATTAATTTTTTAAATTGGGGCGTTCCGAGAATCGAACTCGGGACCTCTCGCACCCAAAGCGAGAATCATACCACTAGACCAAACGCCCTGTGATGATTTGTTGAAGCAAATGTTTATATAATCTTAATCCCAACACAAAAGAGAATACAGGTATGTTTGTTTTCAATTTATTTCATTATTAAACTAAGGGGGGTGTATTGTATAAGGAATTTGATTCATATTTTTAAAATCAATGATTTCTATTCATGTCAATGGACTTGTGTTGAAAGTCATAGACTTTTATTGATATTTTCAAAGTCATTGATTTTATATAAATAATTTCTATGGATTTTAACAAGTCTATGGACTTTTATTTGAATAATTTTATAGATTTCACTTCCACCATTCAAGTATGTTCGTCCAGCATTATTTTTTTTTTGCACTCAAATAAGATTACTTTTAACTTTAAATTAAAAAAATATTATATTTTTATATTAATAACAAAATAAATTTTATAGTAATGGAATTACAAAAACAAGAAATAAATAATTTGAAAAAAAACAAATATATAATCAAATTGTCTGATTAATCGGAAAAACTAAGAAACGGGTTTCAGAATCTCCTTTCTTTCTTAGCTCGTGAAAAAGATTATGGTTTGATTGAAGAAAAAAAGGAGACGTAAGAGACGATGCTTCTTCACACTGGGGCGGGTGCGGGTACATATGCGGAGGCGAGGACGGGGTCGGAAAACGACATTTTTAAAAATTATAGGATGCGGGGACGGCGAGGATACGACAAATAAAATAATAAAGTACTAAATATAGAATTAAAAATGTAAAAAAAAACTAATTAGCATAATGAAATTTTTTAGAATTTAACAAAAAATAGTTCAAATCCATATTTTTAAACTTTTGATTGTTATTGTTAATAATTTGTTGGATAAAAAAATAATATTACAAATAATACTACGTATTTGCAAATTGGGTTTTTTTGGTACAATTTGCAAATTGGAAATATATAGGAAAAAAATAATGACTCCACTAAGAAATATATTGGTCCCATCAAAGCCTCTCTACATAGAGTCATTGCCTAACCCTAATCGGCCACTACGCACAAAAGGAAAAAAAATACGGAGTACTTCGTAATTACGTCCCCTACTTTGGGTTTCCGGCTCGCCAAGCTTCATCCGTGAATCCTGTACATCAGCGACGGTTCTGGGGTGTCTCCCACCACTCCCGACGGTGTCCCCGTCCCCTAAGGCGGTTCTGGACAATTTCAAGACGATGAGGCTTTGACGGGACCTAGGGTTCTTGCGTAAAAAAAAGTCTCCAAAGAACACTTGCTCCTGCGTGAAGAAAATAATGGAGAAAGAGTATTTATATCCTGGAGTAAAATATCTTCATATGTGAATGATTTTATTAAATCCATGGATTTAATATTATTTTGAATATCTCTAGATTTTTTTTCAATTTTAAAAGTTTATTTTGAATACGGCTAGATTTTCGTTGAATTTATAATGACTTTTTAAAATCCTAATTGAATACACCTAAATTTTTATAGATTTTAAAAAGTTACAATTGAATACACCTAAACTTTCAAATTTCACTGATTTCTATTTAAATGAATAAGAATCCTTATTCAATACACCCCTGAGTATCTTTGTTTCAAACTTTCAATGAGAGGCCATCTACTGCATTCGGCGCCGGCGCCGGCGCCGGAGTCCTTTATTCCAATTGTAAGAAGTGAGATGAAAGTTTATTGAATGAACCAATCTCGGCTCTTACCTCCAAATTGAACATGAAATCAACCAAAATTTCCTCTTCTTTTCTTTCACATAAATTTCATCTCCCCCCAAAATCCTCTCAACATCTGCTCTTATCATCATCACCACCACTTCAAATAGCACCGGCGGATGAGAGTGAATCTGAAACCAGCTCGATCTCAAGCCCACTCTACAATTTTCTTCCGGATACAGAAAATCCGGCCAAAACTGTCGACCTAGTGTGTTCCGCACTCAAACCGGGAAACCTAATCAGGATCTCCGGCCGGAAAGCGGAGATTTCCGGCCGTCCGTTGACGAGCTCGGAAATCTCAAGAGTTCTCTTGAGATGCCAATCCGATTCTCGAGCCGCTCTCTCCTTCTTCGATTGGGCCAGAAAAAGCTCCAAATGCAATGGTAACAGGTTAGACGCGCTCAATTACTGCCTCATGGTTCACATATTAGCTTGGTCTAGCAATTATTCGCAGGCAATGGAGGTTCTGTCAGACCTTGTTCGAATGACCGCAGCAAAGGAGGATTATGTGTTCAAGGGCTTGATTCAAGCTGCCGAGCTGTGCAATTGGAGCCCTATGGTGTTCGATATGCTCATTAGGGTTTACATCAGGTCTGGGATGCTAAAGCGTGGATTTAGGGCATTTCGAAATGCATCTAGAATTGGGTTTTCATCGAATGTGATCACGATTAACATTCTGTTAAATGCACTTTCCCAGGCAAATCATTTCTCAAAGTGCTGGGAAGTGTATGAGGAAATGCAGCGAATTGGGGTGAGCCCGAACTTGTGCACGTTCAACATCTTGATTCACTCCCTCTGCAGGAGTGGGGATTTGGGCATGGTGGATGAGTTTATGGAGAAGATGGAGGAAGAAGGGTTTGAGCCAGACATTGTCACGTATAACATGTTAGTTGATAGTTATTGCAAGAGAGGGAGGTTGAAAGATGCTGTCCATTTGTATTACATCATGTACAAAAGAGGCATCCCCCCGGATTTGATAACCTATACTGCTTTGATAAGTGGCTTCTGTAAGGCCGGCAATGTCAAAGATGCTCACCAGTTGTTTCTTGGGATGGTCCATAGAGGCCTTAAACCAGATTCTGTTTCTTATAACACTCTGCTTCATGGGTACTGTGAGGAGGGGATGATGCATGAGGCCAAGTCTTTGTTGCATGACATGATTCGAGATGGAGTGGGACCCGACGATTTCAGCTTCCGGAAACTTGTGGAAGGGTTTAGGAAACACGGAAGGCTTGTCTCGGCCTTGAATCTGATTCTGGAGGTCCAGAAGTTTGGGGTTTCAGTATCTCAAGATATACATGAGCATGTAGTGATTGCTCTTTGCATGGATAATAGACCGTTTGCAGCCAAGAATCTCTTGGACCGTATGATTGACAACGGGTTTGAACCCAACATGGTAATATACAGAGAGTTGATGATTTCTTTTTGCAATTGCAGTTGTGTGGATGAGGCGCTTCGCTTGAAGGATGAGATGGAAGAAGGTAAAGGGTTGAAGCTCTGCTTGGACACATACAGATCGATTATTACTTGTTTGTGTGCATCAAGTCGAAATCTAGAGGCGAATTCCATGTTGCGAGAGATGATTGATTTGGGGTTGGAACCAGATGCAGAAATTTGTAGAGCTTTGGTTGTTGGACACTGTGGTGATAGGAACATCAATGAAACACTGTTCTTACTAGGCTTGTTTGCTCGGAAGTACCACATTTTTGATATGGTTTGCTATAACAGGGTACTACGTCTTCTTGGTGAGAAAGGCGATGTCTGTGAATTGATGGAGTTTCAAGAGAAAATGATGAAAATCGGGTTCGCACCGAATAAATTGAGCTGTAAATATGTTGTTTTTGGACTCCAGAAAGCTATGAAGGATCACAAGAACTGCATCTAGGCTCAATGCAGTGGTTAGTGATTACGGCTCGGTGGCGGGGGTGGGGTAAGGCGCGTGTCAACCGTGGTGGTTCCTGTGAAGGTGCATGTGTACAGCCGAACATGCAACCTAGGCATTGCAGAACTGTAGTTGGTTGCGAGTAGACATAGCTCTTCTAAGTAAGGTTTTGGAAGGTCAATGTGTATACAACTTTACCCCTTTGAGAAAACATAGAGAGGATGTTTTTGTTAGAATGCATTAATGCTAATGGGGTATATTAGGGGACAGGGGTTGTCCAAACCCAATAACCCAGCCCATTTGTTTATTTAATTATAGTTAGACCCAAAATGTTGAGCCCAATCCACTTCCAGGGGAAGCCCGCGAAAGAGGGATCGGAGCAGCTCGGCCCAGAAATGAGACGTAGCCCCACGTTAAAAGGGAATCCAGTTGCGATAACCTGGAAGCGAGATTCAACCTTGCTTGATATGGATAGGGGTGTAGACGGATGTTAATCGAATTAGATTTGCCATTATCAGATCCATATCTGATTTTCCAGGATATTGAATTTGGATACGCATTTCGACGGATTCCAAAAATCAAAATTGTATCCATGTTCGTCGAATCTCGATCAAATATCAAATACTCCCTCTGTCCCGGAGTATTCGTCCACTTTTGACTTTTGGAACTGTTCATCTAAACACTTTGACTCATCAAATTTTCTCAATGTGTAAGCCTAAATATAGTCATGTGTGATCTTGTTTGATTTTTCTTAACATATAGATTATTAATATATAATTTCTATAATTTTTTAATATACAAATTACAAGATAAAATGGATTAAAGAAGTGTATTGGATGGTGTGTAAAAATGAAAGTGGACAAATACTCTGGGGCGGAGGTAGTATATTCGTATCCGTTACTAAATTTTCAAAGTCAATTTGAAAATATACTTCGTAGTATATAAATACTTTTAATATACTCCGTATTTATGTAATTGTAATTTGTTATGAAGTACTCCGTAGTATTTTTCTTTTTTATTGTAGTGTATAAAAATATTACATATGAAGATGTCTTGTACTTTAACATGTTAATTGAAAAAAAATATAACAGTAAAAGATTAGGAAATATCATGCTCTGCATATAGCATATCAAATACAGGGATAAACGGTTTCCTAAAAAGATGTATATGTGTATTGGATTATAAAAGGATCGAATGTATGATTATCAATTTCGTATCTGCTTGCTTACCAACCAGATGTCCTTAACTGGATAAGGATAATTTTTCATAGAAATAGCTATAGATGCAGATGGTAATCAAATTTTCGGTTATCCACTTACAGCCCTAGATATGAATTGCAGTTGCGGCTAGGTTAGAAATTGTGGTGTGACCCTCATGTGGTTGACTTCTAATATTATACGCTCCGTAGTTAGTGCTAATTACGGATTGCAAAATCATATCATGAACTTATACTATAAATATGACATCTTCTTCACATGAGGAGACATTATACCCTTGTTATTCTAATGGCAATACAAAGTTTTATCTCTCTGTATTTTTATTCTGATATGAATATATTACTTTAATCTAATGTCAATAATTTTCGATGAATTTAACATTCATCAGAAGCATTATTGTGTTTAGTGTGGAAATTTCATAGAAACTAAGAGCTAAAGAAAATTGAATGTGTCAATTTTCAATGCATTAGGAAAATCATATTGTTTACTTAAAAAGATATATAATACTTTTCACATTGTATAGTTTTCTTAAAATATGGAAGCATTTCCTCTATATTTATTGAAACTTATTGTGTTTATTTTGTAACACCTCCGTTTTTTATATACTAGTGTTTATTACTTCATTGCTGATAAATAACTTTTAATCTATACTCGCAAGACTTTTATTATTGAAGTATTTGTGCAAAATAAATTAAATGAGAGACGAGCCATTTGGAAATATTCTTAGAAGAGTGAAGATGATTTTGTAAATGATTTAGTCAAAATAGAAAAACAAAAAAACATGTTTAAGAATAAATTGGTAAAATCTACTTATTTTTTGAGTTATAAATAATTTATAAGTACATTATATGATACTCCATATTTATTAGCTTATATAAATACTTTTACATAGTTAAGATATCAGTTTGAAATAAAAATTATACTACCTCCGTCCCAGAGTATTTGTCCACTTTCATATTTACACATCATCCAATACACTTCTTTAATTCATTTTATCTTGTAATTTGTATATTAAAAAAATATAGAAATTATATATTAATAATCTATATGTTAAGACAAATCAAACAAGATCACACATGACTATATTTAGTCTTACACATTGAGAGAATTTGATGAGTCAAAGTGCTTAAATATGTTGGAATGCATGAGTTCAACCCTTTCTGTGTTGTTAAGTGTTGACTCACAGGTTTTGATAATTGACAAACACAATTTATTCAAGTCAAAATCAAAGTGCTACAACGACAAACACGAAGACTTGAAGTGCCATTCCTTGAAGTATTCAAGAAGATGCACAGGATTTTATTGGAATCCGAGACGTGTTCGGAGCGCCTAACGGAGGACTCGGAGGAGTAAAAGATTTCCGAAGACTTTTTATTTATTTGAATCTTAGGAATTATTGTAAGGATGACAAAAATATCTTCTCTCCAAAATTATTTTTATGAGAGTTAAAATAAAAATTATATATTTATTTTTGGAGTCAGTGGAAAAATCTTTTTAACTGTTCAAATACATTTATTGAGTCAGTTACAAAAAGTGTGTCAAACATTTATCAAAATATTTATTTTGATATTAGAAAATATTTTTGGAAAGCAAAAATATTTTATTCAAATATTTTCGTGTTCATCGTTTGACACACAAAATAATTTTTGGACTCACTTTTACTCCCTTATTCAAATTCATTGAATAGAGAGGAGGAGCGCTCCCTGATTCCCGTTGTCTCAAACAACTAGTATTCAGCCAATTCTTTATCTATCGCAATTGGCTTGGGCCCTTTGTGTTTTGCGCATTATTTCCTCCATAATCGATTATCTGCCTTAATTTAATCGATTAATTGCTTCGCTGGATTTCTCTAGCTTCTAGCTTAATCGATTTTTTGCTCTTATATTAATCGATTAAGGCTCACAGCGCCACCTAATCGATTTTCATATCCAGATTAATCGATTATTTCCGCGCAGTAGGAATCTTTCTCAGACTGCATTAATCGATTATTGACACTGCATTAATCGATTATTATGCTACATTTTTCATCACAGCTTCTTTTCTTGGACCAACGGATATATTCCTTCAACCCCTTTATAAACCTCACTCCTTGGTCATTTTTACGAAAAACAAGCACTCCTAAAATCCCCCAATCTTGAGGTTATAATCATCCATTCATTTCTTCCTCAAATTGATATATTTTGTGAGAAAACTAAATGTTTTCAAGAGAGTGTTCTTGTCATCCATAGAGCTTAATCTTTTCTCATTTCTACTCTTGTGAGAGTTATTGCTAAGAGATTGAAGAAGATTGTTCTTCTTGTTGTTCAAGACTTATGTGACTTAAGTCTTGGTTGTGAAGTCTTGTAGAGGGCACATCTACGAGCGGTTGTGTTGAGGCTTGTGGGATTCAAGTTCTCGAGTTGTAAACGGTTTGTTAAGCACCCGTAAGCTTAACGGAAGTAGTGGTAGCTTCGAGAGAGTCTCTCGGGGAACTGGACTAGCCACGAGGTGGTGAACCAGTATACATCGGTGTGTTCTTTGCCTTCTCTCTTTTATTTCCGCTGCACTTACGTTTATATTTTTAATCCTGCGAAAATCGGTAATCGTTCTCAACAACTCTATTCACCCCCCCCTCTAGAGTTGCACGCCTTGTCTAACAAAATAAACAGTTCCAAAAGTTAAAACTGGACGAATACTCCGGGACGGAGGAAGTAGTTATAGTAATGTGGAGTTGTGTTATTGTAATCCCCAGTTACATATGCAAAATTTTGATCTTTAGCCTATTTTCTATGTATTCATAGTTTTTTATTTCTACAAGGGTCATTACATAAAATCATATTATATGTGAAAGTTCATAAAATGAATATGAATCTGAAGATCATAAAAGAATCTGCCAATAATTTGAATATCAGAATCTCCAATAAAGTTTTCACAAATAATACAAAGTAAATTAAGGGGGGTGTATTCATTCCATATTCTAATAGATTTTTTTGGATTCTAAAATTCTATAGGTATTCAATTCAGAATTTAAAAAGTCATTTAAGATTTGGGTGTATTCAATTCAAACATTAAAAAATCTTCCTAAATATCATAGTATTCAAAAATTGATAAATTTTTAAAGATTTTTAAAAAAGTGGATTTTGATGAATTCTTATGCCTTGGGTATAAATACAAATCGAAGTTCTAAATCCAATCAAAAGGCCTGGGATTTTGATGACTCGCCTATTCTTTTCTTCCGCATGAATTGCTGTTTCAAATTTTCAATTCATCTTCTCCGACTTTCATCTCCCTCAATCCATCACTCCATATTCTTCTTCTTCTTCCTCCTCCAATCTCAAGCCTTCGATTCTCCTCTTCGGACGTAGTTCTTCAGATGCAGGTTTTTTCCCTGATTTATTTTATTTAGTTTTTTCTCTTTCTTCCGCTTTCTTTTGTGTGCTTCGTTTTTTGCTGTTTTTCTTCCATATTTTTCATTTATTTGTTTTTGCTTATGCTTCTCCTTTCTTTTCATTTTTCTTTCTGTTTTTTTTATCGTGTTTTTTCTAATGTTTTTTTTTCTTTTTTTTCATGTTTGTTGAGGTAGTGATTGTTTTATTTTGGTTTAATGCTATTTTTTTGGCTATTTATTTTGATTTTTTGTATTGTTTTTTTGGCTATAGAATATATGACTTCTAAATTTTGATTAGTTTATCTATATAAAATGACATGTTACTACTTCCGTCTTAAAGTATTAATTTAGTTTCGAAATTTTACATTTAAAATTAATTTTTTTTTAAATAAATTAAATAAATAGAATATTTGAAATTGATGCAAAAATAATTTATTATATTAATCTTATAAATAATTTTCAAAATATTAAACAAATAAAGAAAAACAAGGATAAGGGTATTTCATTAATTTTATTTTTTTTCCTATCTCACATACCTAACAAATATCCAAACACAACTTATCAACTCATTGGCTTACTTTACCTATCTTCAATTATTTACTATTACCTACCTAATAAAACTTTACCTAGCTCAATTCAAACATACCCTTAAAGAACACGAAACACTGCTCTACAGATCTTCATTCAATTAGCTCTATATTTTTGAAGATGCATGCGAAATCCCAATTCTTGCGTCTTATTTTTCATTTTCCGAATCCGTTTTTTATCGGATTTTGTGATCTCATGTGTTAATGGTCACTTGAGTTAATGGTCTTTTGAGCTTCATCCTGTTTCATAAATTTTTGTTAATTTTATGTTAGTGTTGAGCTTTATAATAATAATCATAATAATAATAATAATGTTTTAAAACTAATTTATTTTATAATGTTATTTTTAGAAATTTTGTTCAATATCATAAGTAATAATCAATGTTAGTACAATGTATATATTTTTAAAATAACTCAAATGTATATATAAATAATCCATTGATAATAAACAATCTATCACGATCTTACAAAATCTTGCTAACAAAATACATTAAAATTAATCTAACTCTGCATAAATTTTAAATAATCCATTGATTTTTATTACAGAATCTATGAATTCAAAATAATTTGTGAGAATCTTTAAAAATCTGGATTGAATACACGTAAAATACTTCGTCTCCAAATAAACATACTCATTTAATTTACAAAGTTCTAAAAAATGTGGGTAAAAAATTTGTTTAGAGAACAAAGAATGATTTGAGATTTTGATTCATCAATTTTTTTTGCGAAATTTGACTCGTTTACTGTTCACACAATCGCTGATCGCGTGGAGCTTCGATTTCCTCCGCTATCCTCCGTCGTTCTTATCTACCCCGTGGCGGGGAAAAAAACCATTGCCGGAAACTCGAACAAACCCCTCACATTTCTCTTCTTACAGCTAGCGCCACCGAGTCCCATCCATAGTCCGCCGTCTTCTGGCGTATCTGGACGCCTTTCTCCCAATTATCCAGTCAGCCGTACGCCGGCTGTAGTGTCCCGCCGCCAGACGCTCGATTTCTCCACAGGTTCTCAGCGTCTCCATGCTCCATATAGCTCTTTAGGTATTGCATTTGTTTTGTGTGGAAATGAGACTTCGCTAGGAGTATCAATTGCGTCACTTTAATCTTCAGTAAGTTCTTATCGTCTGGAGATTAAAACAATTGCTCTGTTGTATTTTAGGTTTGGCTCTATTATGATTGTAGATATGTTGGCATCGAGTGATGCCTTATGGAAATCTGGCCCAGATTTCTCCATCTTAGGGAATTTTCATTCTAAACAACAAGGTAGATCTTATAGAAGAGATGCGTGGAGTGGATATTCTAGGAGGCCTTTCAGTGGTTTGCTTAAGTCCTGGGTGATTGGGAGATTTGTTCCCGTGCATCTCTTCATTCCATGCCCAGCTAAAGGTATTACTTCTGCTGCTGTGCGCATATTCACATCTTCCAAAATGTTTACTCTTTCAGCACTAAATCACTTCCAGTAATTTGGCAGTTGGACACAAGGGCGTGAAGTGTTTCAGTTTTGTTGAGGAGCCGTGGCTATTGCAGCCGCCTTTGGTTTCTAATCAATTTTCAGAATCAGATGGTGGTGATGGTTTCGGTACACAGCTTTCCACCGCTGATGCAGGGGAATCTGGAATCGAATATCGGGTTGAAGTTGCTACAACAGACAAGAAGAGTGAAATTCCGGTAGCCTCTTTTGAATCAGGTTTTCCTGTTGAGGAGCCCTGGCTGGCTGAATCAACGATCGGTTATTCTTTTTCTAATGTCAACATGACCCTTGATGTGTCTGCTTGTGAAGAACAGACTAGAAGTGCGGAAAATCGCCACACAACGGTTCCAGTAGCCTCTGTAGAATCACGTTATCCTGTTGAGGAGCCCTGGCTGGCCGAATCAATGATCGGTTATTCCATTTCTAATGTCAAAATGGCCTCTGATGTGTCTACTTGTGAAGAACATTCTAGAAGTGCGGACACAACAGGAAAAGAGAATGAGTGTCGGGTTGAAGTTGCTACAACATATAAGAACAGTGACAGTCCAGTAGTCTCCTTTGAATCAGGATATCCTGTTGAGGAGCCCTGTCTGGCTGAACCAATGATTGATTATTCCATTTCTAATGTCAAAATGACCACCGGTGTGTCTACTTGTGATGAACATTTTAGAAGTGAGAAAGCTTACCACACAAAAGGAAAAGAGCATTTTCAAGAATATGAGAAGCAATTACCTCTTGAGAACACTGTAATTACCGGGGATAACTCAGTTAACACAGTTATATTGATAAACTCATCTGTTTGCACAATGCAAAGGATTGCTGTTTTAGAAAATGGGAGATTAGTAGAATTGTTGTTGGAGCCTGTAAAAAACAATGTGCAATGTGATAGTGTGTATCTAGGCGTAGTTACCTGCTTAACCCCCCAGATGGGTGGTGCATTTGTAAATATTGGCAACCACCAATCTGCATTTATGAACATAAATATTCATAAGGAGCCATTCATATTTCCTCCATTTTCTGATGATAGGGGCCGAGAAACCATTGCCCATGAGTCTGTCAAGTTTGGAGAAAATTCAGATCTTGAAACTGGAGCTACTTTAGATGAAGTTATAGAGGATGATGACATAGATGATGACCCTGCCGAATATTTACAAGATAATTTTGATCAGCATGAAAATCATGATACTGATAAAAATGTAGACTTTAGAGGAAATGGTACGGAAAGTGATGGTCATGGTATTCAGAGACACCATCTTAAGAAAAATCATAATCATGATATTAGTAAAAGAATGTGGGCGCAGGTTCAGAAAGGTACAAAAATAATTGTACAAGTTACTAAAGAAGGACTAGGTAGAAAGGGCCCCTCAGTCACTCCATATCCACGATTACGAAGCAGGTTTTGGGTATGGAATTCATCTTTTATATGTCTAATAGTTGGAAATATTTGTTTACTGAAGTTTTTTTTATCTTCGGGACTTCAGGTTTTACGTGCTAGCAGCAACACAATAGGGATTTCAAAGAAAATATGTGGTCCTGAGCGCACTCGTCTGAGGGGAATAGCAGAGACCTTACAGCCTCCAGGTTTTGGCATTACTCTAAGAACTGTTGCTGCGGGTCATTCATCAGATGAATTAAAGAAGGATCTGGAAGGTTTGGTCTCAACTTGGAAAAGCATAAGGGAGCATGCAAAGTCTTCTGCTCTTGCTGCCGATGAAGGATTAGATGGAGCAGTTCCGGTTATGCTTCACCAGGCCATGAGTCAAACACTATCTATTGTCCAGGATTATTTTAATGACAAGGTGTGATATTCTCATGCAATCCCTCTTAGCTCTTGTTGCTTTGTAATTGAAGATATCACATTTAAGTATTTATGTCTGACAATTTTCATGATTCGCTTAATTTGCCAAAATAATCAGGTTAAGAGCATGGTGGTTGATTCTCGAAAGATATATCATGAGGTAGCAGTTAATTAAGTAATCAATGTTCTAGATTTTGCTTATTTGTCTAGATTCATTGCCGATTTAGAAGATAATTACTACATACATTGAAGAACACACATACGCACCTTACACTCACCTTATGAAAAAAAGTGTACATAGTCCTTCAGTAATCCCATCAATAATAAGCCAATTCCAGCAATTATAGGCTTCTAGCATGCCTTTAAAAGTTTGAGGCTAAGTGGTTGAACCTATCTAACTCTAGGTTAAAACCTATATAGCTTGGTTGAACAACAAGCTCGAATCTTTATTGACTTTGTCATGTTGTTTTCAGGTTAAAAATTATCTTCAAGAAATAGCTCCTAATCTTTGTGACAGAGTTGAATTATACATCAACGAAGCTCCACTCTTTGATAAATATGAGATTGAGGGAGAAATAGATAACATTCTTATTAACAGGTGAGAGATATTTATGTTATGTTGTATCACATTTAGGTGAGAGGTATTCTTCACTGAAAAGAAGAGTGTATTGTATGAAGTATATGCTATAATTTTGATGCTACAAAAGTGTTGATTGGTGAATAAGACACCTTTAAATACGAGTACATCGAGCCTACTATGCGCATTAAAAGTGGCATGCAGTGGCCTTATCATCGAGCCTACTGCATAAACTCAATTCGACTATTATACTGTAAAAATTAATTGTAGAAAAGATGTGAATAAAAAAAAGTTGAATTGAGGCAATTGAGACTAAACAGAAAAATTATAATTACTCAACATGACATGGCTGACTCCAGACAAGAGACTGTTAGAAGTGACCTTACTTTCATATTCTTTAGCTATATTACTGAGTATATTCATTTTAGTCTGTGCTCCAAAAGGCCAGTGGTTTCTTGGCATCTTTTACCGTGCAACTAGGTTGGCATATTATTTTATATGCGAGCCTAATTGTGATAATAAGTTTTGCAGGGTTCCCCTTTCTAATGGAGGTTATCTGGTTATAGAACAAACAGAGGCGTTATTCTCTATCGATGTTAATGGTGGTCAGTGTATGATTGGGAATGGGACATCCCAAGAGCAAGCAATTCTTGAAGTCAACCTTGCAGCAGCGAGACAAGTATGCAAAGCACAAGTTCAAGTTTCTTTATAGTGCTTTTATGCTTTTGCACTATATCTTTTAAGAGCTACTAAATGAGTTAGGCAATCGTCTATTGTAATTCTGGTTTGAGAATAAATAAAACTGTAGCAGTATACATAAACGATTCATGAATTTGCAGATTGCTAGGGAATTGAGGCTGAGAGATATTGGTGGTCTTATTGTTGTGGACTTCATAGATATGGTGGATTATTGTAAGTATATTACTTGTACTGCATGGTTGTAGCATTAAGTTGGCATGCTGCTTCCCTAATTTGAGAAGAGAGATATAGGGTAGATTTTGCGTTGTTTGGTTGGAGTGACATGGTATAGAAAATAAGAAGGAACATATTTATTTCTTATTTCTCTTCAAGAGGGAAATGAAAATGGTTTTCATTCCCACCCCCACCGCACCCCCCATTTCTCCTCACCATGCAACAAATTCTTTCCTCTATTTCACCTTAAGAGGAGGTTGAATGCCAAGGAATATAGAGCCATTCATTACCATAAGATGATGTTTACATCTACCATGTCTTTTTTTTTACATTATACTTCAATTTTTTTTTAATCTTTGAGGTTTAAACTCTTCTTTTGCTTTAGCAAATAAAAGGTTGGTCTACGAAGAAATGAAGAAGGCTGTTGAAAGGGATAGATCAACTGTCAATGTGTCTGAGTTATCCACGCATGGACTTATGGAAATTACAAGGAAAAGAGTATGTAATCCATTTGATTTTAAAAAACTGTCAAACTTGGCACCACAAAATTCCACACAGCACATTTGGTGGTACATTTAACCTGATACAAAAACTAGATATGCCATTGGCACAGTTTGTTAACGCTATTGTTTTGACAGGTTCGACCAAGTGTGCCATTTATGATCAGTGAACCCTGCAGTTGTTGTTATGGCACTGGGAGGGTGGTAGCTTTGCAGACTGCATTTTCCAAAATTGAGCGTGGAATTTCTCGTTTTCTGGTAAGTTTTTCTCTAATACAGTTTATACTCTATTTATACGGAGTAACTGGCTAAGTCTTGTATTTA
This sequence comes from Cuscuta campestris, assembly GCA_900332095.2. Lineage (NCBI taxonomy): Eukaryota > Viridiplantae > Streptophyta > Magnoliopsida > Solanales > Convolvulaceae > Cuscuta > Cuscuta campestris. The sequence goes on along the minus strand of OOIL02006828.1, from coordinate 470,580 downwards.
CTCATTCCTCAAATAATTATCAAGGAATGTTTGTTATTTTTAAAGTGATAATAATTTTTTTCCCATAAACTGACAACCTTCTATAACATTTAAAAAATGCATTCATTGCAAATGGAGCTAAAGGAGTCATTTTACTATGTTTTAGCCTCAGTAAATAATGGAATCTAAGCTTTTTTTTATATATAAATATGGTAATAAATTCATGGCACTTCAAAACCTTGAAATGCACAAATAGCAAAATATCCTCATTGCAATATAATAACAGTGACAATTGTAATATTAAAAGCAGTTAATTATTATAACTACTCTATAAAAGAACGTAATTGAAAATGTTCTTGGCCATTTCTTGTTTGTCTTGAAGAAGACCGCAACCACAAAGTGATTGTTCTCGGGTATTGATCATATCAATGGGAGCTGTTTTTTGAAATTACCAACCAAGCAGTTGTTGTGTGGAACCTGTTGAAGTGTGGGTCTGTTCTCAGCAGTGCGCTGTGCGACAAAGGCTTCTTACTATCTATGAAGCCGCTTCTTACTTTCTGTGAAGTTTTGCACAGTAAATGGTTAAGTGCATGAATGCATCAGGGGTCTATTGGAAACGGTTTTTTGTTTTTTTACAGGGATACAATGCCATACATCTTGATCCCAAGACCCCAATGGAGTTAGGGTTACACTGGGTTTGTCGTGGTATTACAAGTGACAAGCAAAAGTTAAATAGTTTGAAAGGACATTAGGACAACCTAGGTAGACTTTGTGAGTCTAGGCAAACCCAGGTGCCTGAACAAAATGCTGTTTGGATAATTATTTACTTAACCTAGGTTAATTTTAAAAATGTTGTTATGGTGGAGTTTTCCATTTTTTTATGAGAACTCAACCTCTAAACCCCTCCTGGCCTTTAACCCCCCTAACAGTTCTGAGGTTATCCAAAAATGGATTCTTGGAGGTTCTCTGAGGTGAACCTAGTTTCTCCAAAAACCTAGGCTTTTTTTAATTAAGACACTTCTAAAATGAGATGAACCTAAGTTCAAACTCGAAGAACCCAGGATCACATCCATCCAAAATTCATAATGCACATTTATTTATTAAACACTATTCATTTAGGTAATGTGAAGATATTTGAGAGCGGAGGGACAAGTTCTCAAGGGCTAATATTAATATAGAGCTTTGATGTTAAGTACTCTGCCGGGAGGTTTAGGTTATCATTTTTTGGGTATCTCAAAAATTTGGGTTTACCAAAATTTTCATTTTCCATTCAATTTCTTTTCATGATACTTGATCAGTCAAGGATGAATGAGAAAGCAAACCCTGAAGATCCCGTTTCGTGGCCCAGATTTATTCTCATGGTTGATCAGTACATGTATAACTATTTGACTCAAGGAAGGAAGACAAAGTTAGATATATTGAGTAGCTCTCTCAAAGTTTGGGTTGTACCGAAGGTATGTGTGATAAACTTTACAATTTTGGACTTTTTAAGCTCAGTAATTTTATGGATATCTGGTGGCTGTTATTGCTCTGAATGCATGATCTAACTGTATACACGTAAGTGACGTAACTCTCAATGCATCCCATCTCATGTATCTCCTATTCATGCATGCACGAGTGCAGACAGAAGGTATTTGTAGCTTAGGGGTTGATCTGTTCACCTTGCTTCTTTCTATGAAGTTATGGGTAGTAAATGTAGCAATGCATCTTCAATCTCAAGGAAACAAATTTTCTGCTTTCTTTCCATCATCTCTGATGGAGCCAAAGATTAACTATTTTTTGGTTTTTGGGTATGATGGAATAAAGCAAAATGAGCCTTTAAACTGTTTGCACTTCTTTTATAGTGAAGTAGTTGTTTGCCAATGCATCGTTCGATGCTCATCCTGGGTCATCTGGAAACAGCGGCTCCATGTTTCAAACATAGGAGTCAGACTGCGTACATCCGACCCCCTTTATCCCATAATGGGCGAGAACATTTGAGACACGGGTAATGTTGTTGTACCCGAGTAAAGTTGCATACATCTTGACCCAGACCCCAACGGAGAGCATACTGGGTTTGTCTATTCCTATTCAGGTATTCAGATAACACCAGACTTGACCAGAAACTATCAGGCCAGATCAGGTGTTATATTTTAGACTGGAAAAATAGATAAGATTAGAAACATTCAAACCAGATCAAACTAGGACAGAAGGATTTAGACCGGACCAAATCTTAAAACACTGGCAAATATAGTTATAGACTAAATATGGAAAATATAGTATAAATAAAAAATAAATTTAAAATAATGCAAAAGGATTCATGACTTTTAATAGCTCTGCTGTATTATAAAAGTTAAAAAGTTCATCTTAATCAAACACAATCTTTTTTAGGAATAAAGGGAGTATGAAACAAAAGTAAAAGATTACAAGAATTTGTAAGGAAAATAAGTGAAGATTTCTATATACTGTTGCAACTTAATCGTCACTTTAGGTTGTATTGTCCAGGTTGCCAAAGGTTTTACAAGGGGTGCCTTTGAGTTGAAACCCATGACAAGTGATAAAGAGCATGGTGAGAAACGACGATATTTGCCTCCCATTTCAGCATTATGTCCTTTAGAGCCGGCTGAGAGGTTGCCTAAGAAAGAGATGTTTCAGTTCCGCATAAAAAACTCACACGCCAGTGGAAAATGACAGTTGCATCATCCTCGTTCAGCCTATGCAGGTTTGTGCTGTTTTCTACTACACTCGTGCTTCTTGCACCAGATAGGTTTACTATATCACTCTAGTATCCATGATAACAAGTGTGATATGTCTTGTGGGAGGCTCTGTTTGGTTGATGTAAATAGGTCTCCTTGAAAAAGTTTATCTTTTCTTTCTTTCATTCTTTCTTTCTTTCATTCTTTCTTTATTTGTTGAAAAACAAGTGTTCAATGACCAATGTAGTCCATCCGTACCATAAAAAGAGTCAATTTCACAAATGTACAACCTCATAATTTTAGGCTTTAGCACTGCTAGAAATTATGAAAACAAACCAACATTTAAAATTTGTTTGTTGGTTTAATTAAATTTAACACAGTCAATTAGTTGACAAAGATATTAAATATGATTAAAATTAAGTTCTTTTTTGAACAAAATAAGCTTTGAAATAAGATTTTGTTTTGTGGATGGAAAATATAGTAGATACTCTGTAATATTAAATGTTCAAAAACAGGGGAAAAAACTACGGGCTTGTTTGGTATTAAAAAGGAGTAGAGGGGTAAAAATTAAATTCCTTGGGAGAATATATGGGGACTTGAAAAGAGTTCAAATTCAGTAATTTTTTCGATTAGAATATGTGAGAAATTAAGTTTCTAGAAGAGTAAATGAGGAATGAAAAATAGCTCAGAGTGTGTACCGAATTGGACACCGAAGGCAAAATTCACATGCAAAATCGTCTTTGTATAGACATATATATAGACACAAATAGGTTGTTTATATGAATTTTTCCCTTGGTGTACACTTTTGGTATACAAAAGGAAATGTTGAATAAACAAAACCTAAGGTGAAGATGGAAGAATTTGTTCTCCGTGGTTCACGTATTCTAATTCTTGGGTATAAAACTTTTCATATACCCCGTACTGAACCACACTGCAAATAATTGCTTCATAGAAGTCAATTTCAACCAAAAAAATCACAGAATCTTATTGAGTATATGACCTTACATAAAAAATATTTGGAGATGTAGGATTGAGTTGTGTCAGTATTTGTGCTTCTTATCATTGTGCTATGACTCTATCTGTGCATTTGTGTTCAAACTGGGGGTCTATTGAAAACATCTCTGTTTCTATTTTTGAGTGCAGAGTCATAAAGCAAGAGAAGCGCACACTGCTACAAAACAAAACAAACTGTCCAAAGAGTTATGCGATTGATTGCAAAGACTTAATCCTCAAACACGCGACTCGGTTCGTACCTCACTATACACCAAGTGGGCAATAGGTGGGGGTGCTTCGTTTTTCGTCCTTCCAATTAATGAGAGAAACCTCTGTAAGCAAGCAGTGTTGGGAATCAACAGCAACATCGACGTGACAAAAACATCCAAGTAAGTATAGGGTTTTGACTTCTGTTCTATTTCATGTGCTGTTGGTAGGGGTTCCACATTGTATATCTATCTTGGTGCACAGCAAAAAATCATACAAGTTTCTGCATATTCATTTACTAAATATTGGAAGCTCTATTTCAGGAACCAACAACCCTGCATATCAATGTGTCTTAAAAGTTAAAACTAGTCTTTTTTTTAATGGCATTTGAAGAATTTGATCAAGAAACTAACAGCAAAACTGTAATGACATTGTACTGGTTTACCTATCTTAAGATGTTCATAGTATTTTTTTAATTGGGTTCATATATCTTCTTTTTTTTTTTGAGTTTTTTTGTTTCTTTATCGAACATGTTTGTGAATGTTAACAAAAGGTTCATGAACCTAAACATTGTGTTTCATTTACAAGAATTTTGAATTTATTTCTGAATAAAATTTAACGCATATTGCTGTTGAGTTCAATTCTCAGACATACGGAATAGTTACTATAATACTGATAAAACAACTAAAATTTCAGCCCGTCTACAGAATTCATCGAAAAAACGTGACGGTACCCATTGGAGCTCGAAACCAAAACAAAAAAATTTAGGCCTGCAAAATACGGACGGGTCATTGAGCCGCTTAAAATTTACTCCTTTTAAAACGCAAAGTTGAAACTTGTGGCAAAATTTACTTGATTGTTGGTGGAATGAAGAACTGTGCTTACTTTTAAAAAATTCAAAAATACTAATGATAATAATAGTAATAAATAATAATGAATAATATTAATATATGAGTCATCTGATGTTGTAATAATAATACGGAGTAATAAATTTGCCACTTTTTTTACATGCAAAAGAGATCATTCATGCAAAATTTCATCAAGTTTTGGTCTGATTGTGTTTGGGTGGGTCAGGGGAACACATTTGAGTGGATCTAACAAGAGTGTCCCCTCTTGTTGGGCTCTCGGACAATGAATTTGTAGCATAATCGGACATCAGTGAAGGTGAAATCAAGCAAAGCCGCTAAACACAATTTTTTTTATTTATAGAAATCACCTAAATAGAACTAAAACATAGAAAAAAGTATCAAAATAAGACTTTCATATTTTTATTCTCGAAGTAGGACTTTGCATTGTGGTAATGAAGCACTATACATGTGTACATTACTATACTCTTTGGTAATGCACATGGTCATGTTTGGTAATATAAATGCATTTTGACTCATATTTTGGAAACAAAAACATGAAAGTCTTATTTTGATATATTTTCAATGTTTTACTCATACTTTTGTTTTCCCAAAAACTTATGTGAATGAAATTTGTCCCCTTTACTTTTGATAATTTTGGTTCCTTAGTGCATATGCTGTGCAATTTCTGAACAGGGTACAACAAATCGTGCATAGTATTTTTTCCACCCCTAAAATTCATAACTATGTCTATAGTAGGGTCATTTTGCAATCCAAAATGAAGGTTGCGGCATAGCTTGTTACCCGTTTACAGAGCACTTATCTGTAATTGGCTGTTCATAATAAAATAAATAAAACAATTTAATTGAAAAATTTATCGAAAAACATGATTCCCTACAAGCCAAGATCAAAACATATAGAGTTTTGCAATGTATACAAGGCTCATTTGGCCTACCTTTTAACTTTTACAATATATTTACATTCAAACATATTCATTTATATCACTATCATTGTATGCTAAAATTTTGATTAGAAGCAACATCTATATTCAATAGTTAGAGTAGGCAACGACTTCGTTTGACAATTGACATATCAGGAGTGACTTCTGATATTGGCTATGACAAAAAAATATGATTATGGTAAAATTATACATTTAGCTCTCAATTAAAAACCCATATAACAAAAAATTAAAAAAATTGTTATAAAAGACCAATTATAAAATATACCTTAATTTTTAGTTCATTCAAAAATTAATCGAAAAAGTGTTATGGGGGATCTCGAAACCAAAACTCTGGATTGAGTTTGCGATGTATGAATGATTTATTTGGTTAAAAATTCAATAACATGTTTCTATATCTCTCTATTTTAGATTTATTTTTGGTGCTTGGCGAGTCATAAAAAAATTCAAATTAAATATCTCTAATATCACATATCCTCCAAATAGAGTGTTTTAATATCCCTCGAATTCGGAAGATATCAATGTGTAGATTTGGTATCGACCATCTCACGCCATTGGCTACCGTCAACCACCCCGTGCAACTCGCGTTAATCACAAAACATATTATGATTTAAAATTTCTACAAACAACTTTATTTCGTATTTCAACACATGTCATTTATCAAAAATATCAAAATGCATATCATATCTTCAACACTCACCAAACGTGTCCTTATATATTTTTTAAAAAATTATGGTCAAAATATGTAAAGTTTGACAAAAAAAAGTCAACCTAAAAGAAAGGTTTGGGACAAGAGTATTTTGTGATTAATAACAGTTTCAACATATTAGTGTAACCAGCAGAAAATTCGATTGTTTTTTAATACAAAAAAAGGCAATGGAACTTAATATGGTTGTAAAAAACTCCGTACAAAATTCTCTCCTTAAGGGGAATTTTTTTAACCCCCATGTATAAATCAAAATTTATCTCTGTCCTTCTATCAATTAATTAAAACCCATGAACCCCAAACTAAAATCAAACCCTAGCAAGCTTTGTGGATATATATATATATATATATATATATATATATATATATATATATATATATATATATATATATATATTGGTTCTATTGAGAATGCGATCTTATGAAAGAAATAAGAATGAATCTGGTGCTTTAGATTGTGAGATCTAAGGGTCAGGATTGCATCAAATTTAGGTGCACCAAAATAGTTTGAAAATGCATCACGTCAAAATGCACCAAAATCCTTTGAAAATGCCATATCTCAAAATTTGAGTGCAGAATGCAATCTGAGCCGCACGATGCATCAGATACACACACAAACAAACACACACACACACAAAACCCTAAAATCGCAAACTAAGAAAGGTATGCACAGATCAGATCAAACCTTTAGTGGCGGATCATCATATATATATATATCACCATACCAAATGGAAGCTAATAAGCTAAGAGATCAAATGAGATGAAAAAGAACTGAGATATTGGCACGGCTCAATCAAAGCTGCATTATCATAATATTCCGTTTTTATGTTAATTACTATATATATATATATATAGTACATATATAAATATAAACTCATAAGCTAGCAAAGATTAAAAAATCATTTATATATTAATTTAAAAATCCTATAAAATAAAAAACATAATAATGATAATAATGATAATGATAATAACAAAAATAATAATAGTAATACATTAAAGCCTCTGAGTGAACCTGGCCAATATCATAGTTTCTGTTTCATATATACAATAATGCAGATGAGAAGTGGGAAGAAGAAGAAGAAGAAAGAAGAAGAAGAAGAAGAGATTGTGGGAGGGGAGGTTTAAAGTGTAAGGGGCATTTAAGGATGATAGGAGTGTGTGTGTGTATTGTTATATGCATTTATGACCCATTGCATTTATTTCCTTTTTAGAGTATTCTTTCTTTTCCCCATCTACCCTCATTATGTAATTAACTCCCTCCCTTGTGTAGTTATATTATAACTTTGCCTTGACAAAGTTTTAAAAAAAAAAATAAAATTCAGTGTTGATGAGATATATGAGTGAAAAACTATACATCAATCAGATCACACAATTTATTTCTACAAAAATGAAATTTTAACTGGTTTACGTGTAAGCGTTTCATTTAAAAATATCAAAATGAGATTTTGAATATGGTTACTTCGTATATTTTTTATTTTGGTTTCATTGTTGTATTTTTGTTTCAAAAATCAAATGGTAATTTTACTCTACTTTCTATTTTTTACAAAAATAATATTGATTTGTATGTTTAAAAATTAATTTTTATTATTAATTTATCTATTTTAAAAAATGGTTACAGTAAATTGGTGAATTGGTGGCCTATGTAGACGTACTCCAACTTATAAGAAAAAGTACGAAATTATTAGTAGAATCTGATGTGGCACTGATGTAGAATAGATAAATGATATAGTAAGAAATGTATGAATCCGAGTCAAATGATCCAAAATCAATTATGTTCATTTCAAACTTTAAAAGACATTAATCTTAATGAACAGGATCCGAACTTAAGGATGACCGAAACCGAACAAATTAAACCTTTTTTTGCAAAAATTATTTGTCGTCGGAAGGCTGATTAATTAATATGCCAGTTTTGTTCTCGTACTTTACAGAAGAGATGTAACCGTGCGGTAAAAAATACAACTGAGATTTAATTGAAGCAACTGATTTAATTGAAACATACAAAATAAATATTGGAGAAGATGATAAAACATTGTTGACTGGTGTGGGAGAGAATAATGTCATTTGATTTGAGTGTGAATTTTAATATTTGGGGTGCTAACCAATGAATGAATTATTGAATCGAAGTCCAAAAAATGAAAATAATTTTTTAATAGAAAATAATAATATAGAGTATTCTGTATATACTTGGAAAATTTTGGAGAAAAAAAATATATACAAAACTTATAATTAACCGTATTCAATTTCTCCATGGACTTAATAATAAACAATAACTATAGTAACGTATAATATAGGTAGGGAGGTGTGCATGTGTAGCTAAGACAACAAAATTAATTAAAATTAAATGTAATTAATTAAGTGTGAATTCTCAGATCCCTTAATTACAATTACAATGCATGCCCCCATTCCATGTGGAGTCTGATATTGTTGTACACTTTTCTGTTCTACCTAAAAAAATTAATTTACTAAATTTTCTTCCGACGTTTCAAAAAATGTTTTTTTTTCCATATGAAAATATATACATTATATTTATATTCATTCTATTTTTTATATATTATAAAAATCACAATGATCCATACCCAAAATTTGATTAGGTGAGGCATGATGTTTATAAGGTTATTTCTGTTGGAATAATAAAAATAATTTTATTATTATGACTGCATATAGAAAACTATATTACACATTATAAGTTCTCTAGGTACACCAATAAAGGGGATCAAACTACATGTTGATCGGAACAAGTTTTATAAAGTTAACCGGATACCTTCAAGGTGCTTGATCAATGTGATTATTTTGTTAAAAGTTTCTTATCTACCCTATTACAAACAACCACGGCTTATGACACAATTTAGAATGGGAAAAATATTAGAAAAATAATATTCCCTCCGTCCCATAAAACATTTCCTGTTTCAAAAATGGCACGCCTTTAAAATGAGTAATTTTGGTGTTATTTTCTAATTTTGCCCTTACTTTATAAAAGAGTAGAATGAGATGTGTAGAATAGATTAGTCATATTTAAAAAATAATACTAAAATTACTCATTTTAAAGGCGTGCCATTTTTGAAACAGGAAATGTTTTATGGGACGGAGGGAGTATATTATTAATTATAATTTGATTGATTATCTAGAATAATAAGAAAAAATTTGTTTGTTCTTTAGTGTTTGTTTTATGATGATGAAACAATGATTAATAGTAGTATATACAAGAATGGTTTAAATTGAATAATCATTTCATTGATTATCAAGAATAATAAAGAAATAATGTATTTGTTTATTACGAAGTATTAATTATTTTTCTATGTCTTTTTATCCCCTTTGTCTTGATATAACTCGCATTAAAGTATTCTAGTATCGTAGAACAATTGAACCATTTTGTAACCATTGTTGCTTATAATAGTGTAGATAAGAAATTTTTAGGAAATTATTCTAATTGATCACGCACATTAAATTGAATGTTTATTCAGTTAATTTACCAACATTGTTCTAAATTACATGTGACTTGATCTTAATGTATTACGAGTATTTTTTTAAATGCAGTCACAACAATAAATTTCATTTTATTTTTTGTTCCAAGAGTTTGTATCCATACATACCATGATGTCCTACTGGCCAATACCACACCGCAGTAAGGCCAAACAATAAATGCGCTTTTATTTGTTTGGTTAAATGAGCTTAAATAAATTAAAGAAAGGAATCTCTCCATCTTTGATTTATTACTCTTGTCATATTTTATCTCTCCTTCCCACTCACATATTTCTTCCCTTTGAATAAAAATATAGATCTCATTTGACATCAGCGTTAGAGATTGGCGTTAATATTTTGAAATGACTCTCTGATGGTAACTTTTAACCTTAGTGTTTTTTAAAATTAATCTACACTATTAAAATTTTATCCTAAACGCTAACGTTAGTCCTAAATAATGCCATAGTTACTATTCAAAAAGTAAAATTACGGAGTATATGAAATATATTTTCTTATACAAGTATATATTGTTATAAATAATTTGACCGGCCAAATAATTTTGTTTTGTGAAAATTTTTTATGTACGCAATTCTTAAATACATAAAAAAAAATTTATTTCTACACAAAATTTAAATAAAATTAAATTGAAAACAAATTCCACCAACCATCACAAACTGAATTGTGTCTTTAATATTGAAATGGAAGTAGTAAATTAAATTTATAAAAACGTCATATGTTGGTGAATGCAGCTCAACTATCTTGTACCAGACATTATAGGTAAATCGAAATTCGATTCGTAAAACATGAGATCTCTACAAATAAGAAAGCAACACTTCACTATTTATTTGTTAGATTGACACATAATTCAATTTATGTCTTTAATTTCTTATAGGTATCTTTTATGGATTCCATAGAAAATGAAGTTTTTTTTTTGAAAAAAAAAAAGAACATAGAAATAGCATATCATTAAAGTGATAGCCCCCATGATATTTATTGCAAAACTAACCAGCTATGCCACCACAGCAGCAGGGAATCAAACAGCTATCTCTGTTTCTTTTCTTCTTCTTTTTTGAAAAGGAGAAAAAAATGAAGAAAAGAAATGGCATTTTGCTCGTGATGATTATTGCAATTTAATGCAGAACTAACCAAACAGCCTATACCTATTATTAGATCCATCCATCCCCCAACCTACCCACCCTCCCATCTCTTCTTCTTCACATGTATGCCGGTGAACGTTGCGTAGTTGATATGACAAAAGTAGGGAGCCAAACAGGTAGATCCGAGTTCGGTTTCTGGCAACTGTGTGAGGAGACAACTATGATAAGCAGAGAGCCTCTGCAAGTACTAAGTGTGGGCTCCACTTCCTGCCACCAACCTTCAATTAAGTCTAATTTCAGTAATGATCTGATCGGGTCTAAGAGGACCCTCGAGGATAGCGTTCATCCTTTTTTCTTCTTCATATATGCATTCTTACCTCGAATGGAATTTTGGTCATCATAATTATGATGTTGCGTAGGGGAATGCCGGGGAATCCCAATTTACATATAAACACAAATATTTATTATCTCTGCGGCACAGATAATAAGTGTTTGTGTTTGTCATTCAAGAAAACCTTCACATGCATTTATGCAGAAAGAACAAAAATCAAGGAGAATCGGTTCATGTTATTCACGCACCGTATGATAGTAACGAAAGGACCTAGAGTGAAACGCTTCGTGTGGCTTGAAGGAATATTTATAAAATTCTTGAAATTTAAAAGACTAACCATGCATAACGAATTGAGTTGAAGAACCAATTATGCAATTTAACCATGCACTTATCTACGACAAAAATTTTCTTATATTTTATCAGTATTTTGCCAAATGATGTTACAAACAATTAAAACACTCTTTTATGTGCAACTAGGGTGTAAATGACACTTCTTATGTAATTTAGTTAAATCAAACATGATGCATATATCGTTAAACTAAGAAAGAAGTTTCAAATATATAAATCTGATTTCATTCTTTTAACACTGTTTTACTTTTAAAAATATAAATGTTATAAAATGACCAGTTAAAAGTTGACAAAATAAGACAATCCAATTTGCCTTCTTTCTCTTTTGATCATTCATTCACTTAAAAACCTAAGAACTGGACAATGAATAGTACGACGTAGTATCTCTTAGATTGTTAAATTGGAAATTCAGCTCGCAAAAAAAATCTTCTAACTCTCATTAGGGATTATTTTTTTCAGAGTACCATATTAAGAAGAGTGAGAGTCAAAAGAAATGAATAAGTCAGTTTAGAAAAAAAAATTACACTTGGATTTATTTGTGCCCAATCCGTGGAACTTGTATGAGTGAGTTGTAAATAAAATGTGGAATAAAATAAAACGTAGAAATAAAAGCTTAAAATAAAATGCACTGGTTTTTACAATCTTTATTCCAGTACCTAAAAGCCTCTCTTTAAGGATTTTGAATCTATTATTGTCCCGGTCTCACGAACACGTCAAAACACCGCACTAGTTATGGCAAACAGGTTTGCCAATAGGACTTGGTGACAAACTCGTTAACATCAAAACACTTGGCTTAGCAACCCAAGGCTTTGCAAAATGAATTTGTGCAATAAAGGATCATGCTACAATAACACCAAGGTTGACACTATTAGTATCTCATAGACAATAATTTTTCATAGATAGTAAACAGTTACTGCATGTCCGAAAAATAGTTTGGTGGCATAAATAAATCTAGGTGTCAAACGTGGTGTTATGGTAGCATTATTGGTATTAAAAATATGAAAACTAGCAGGCAAGCATAGAGTATCCTCACAACCCAGCTTACTTTTATGACATAAATTAATTGGGCAATGCTAGGGGTACCCCATGTTGGTGTACCCCTAGCTTAATTCAAATTAATTTGCAAATTCAGGCAGAATAACTGAATAAGGTTGAAAATTGCATGCTTTTTCCCAAGAAATGCTTTGTGAATTGCAGTCAACCCATCCTGCAATTCAACTTCATAAAATCAAAAGTCAAAGGTCATTTTACTAAATCATCATTAATACTTCTCTATTGGGAAGCATAACCGAATCCCATATCAAAAAAATTGGGAAAAAAATTTGACCAAATTGCAAGTGTTTACCCAACTCTATTAAATGATGTTTTTCTTAAAAAGTGCCCAAAAAAATTTCTGTAAAAGCTTCAAGGAAGAAAAGATGATGGTGATGAAAATGTAAGTAAGAAATATGAACATAGAAGAGCTGATGGCTAAGAAACAAGAGTGGCCACTGCTTCACCAAAATGGCAGCTAAATTGGTAAATTCATACTTCTATCAATCCCACCACAGAATCAGATCCAACCAGTTCTGACTTGCAATTCCTACATTTTGTGGTATTAAATTCTCAAGAGAATTCCATATTGGGTTACAAAAAGTAAGTTCTGGGGAGGGTGTATACAGATATCTTACCCAAGAGATACGAAGAATGTAAAAATTAAACCTACTAAACTACTCTTATCCTAGATCTTCAGGTGTTCCTATCTAAGGTCATATACTCGGTTAGATCCCGAAGTCATAAGTCATGTCTAATCGCCTACTTCTAGAACTTCTTAGGTCTACCCCTACCCCTTCTCACACTCTCTATTACAAGTCTCTCACATTTCTTCATTGGGGCCTCAACATTTCTCTCCCCTAATTGGCCAATGCATAAAATGCGGAAAACGGAACTAACTATCGTGACATTCTGATAGGGGGTAAAGAAGTTGCAACAAAAAAAAAAATTAAACTTCTCAGATGGAAAGAAATAAAAGAGTGATAAAGGAGCATCATAGAAACCTTCCAAGAGCTCCAAAGGCATTCTCCAACAAGATGTGTTTGGCCCAACAAAGCTGCTAATCATCTTTTCTCTAACAACAATAACAAAACCTATAAAATCCTCAAAAAGTAGGGTCCGGGAAGGGTGCGTGTAAGAAGATATTACCCTAGTCAGAAGTAGAGAAAGTGTTTCTAAGAGACCCCGGGTGAAACATAGAAGCACAAACAAAATAAACATAATAACGCAAACAATGTAAGAGCACTGAGAGAAAAGCACACATACCAACACTAGCAACTAGACCCAAAGCATAAACAACACACAAGCACAAACAAAAAAACAAAAGTAAAAACACACCACTCCAGCAAAGACTACAAACTAAAACCTAAAGGTCTATCCAACTACTCTAATCTAGATCTCCATGTGTTCCTTGTGTTTCGTTCCTAAGTGCAGGTCTATTCATAGTCAAATGAATCTATGTAATAAAAAAAGTTAAATAGCACATATCATTCAAGTTGGTAACCAGCCACGCTTGATTTTCCCTAATCAATATCCACATTTTCTGCTAGGCTTCTTACTAGTTTCCTTGTTTTTCTTTCCTTCCAAGATGATTGCTATCCCATCCAAAGTCAAAAACTTTTCTCTTCTACAAGAAGCAATGATACTCCCTCCATCCCGCAAAAAAATCTCTCTTCCCTCTTTCGCCTTGCCAAAAAACTCCACTTTTTCTCTTAAGGAATTGAGAAGTGCTAGAGTCACAAACTCTTTGATCACAAAATATACAACCTTGCCATTTGTGTATTTAAATATTCACTTTTTAATTATTTAACATTATTTAATTCACTTGGTGAGGTACATAAATGGTTAGATTGTGTATTTTGTGATCAAAGTGTTTGTGACTTTAGCATTTCTCTAACGGATTAAATATGTGGCTCAAAAAGTGTCTCTCCTCTTAACAAAATTCAATCATACATTTTCTCTTTTCAACATTTTTCTTAACTTCTGTGAAAGTCAAACACAAAATTTTTATGGGACGAAGGTAGTGCTTCATGTGTTTAACTTGTGCAGAGACATCTTTAATTCATCTTAAAGATAAATTTACAATTTACTACTCCGTATTTTCTATCACACTTCTTCCCTAATTGATCATTACACTTCCATCGCATTGATGCCGGATGGAAACCATGGAATTCATCATGCCTGCCAACATTCAAATCAAATAGACAAATAATAGAGCATTAAGTTCTATTATTTGATTTGAGTAAAGAGTTCGCTAAATGAAAAATGCTTCCTCTGTCCCGGAATACTCTTTAAAAAATACTTCCCCAAGCTGCCCAACATTATCATTTCGACAGTGTTGAGGTAGTTTGCGCAATGACAAGATAAAGTTGGGCAGCTTGGGGATAAGGTTCGGACGACGGAGGGGGGGATGGGCAGGGGTGGCAGGGGATTGGGTTGGAGACATGCTGTGCCAAGGGTAATTAGGTCATTTTATCCATCGTCTTGGTTTGTGTGCCAAAATGATAAAATATCCCATGCAAGATTTTTTATTTCTATTTATATAAACAATCAAAGATACAATAGTATACTAATAAACAAGGACACCTTTCAGCAACCATTAAGCTTGAAAATCTCATATGCATATAAGGAAAACAAAATGACTTTAAGATTACTCCTAAAAAAGCAATAAACAATCATAGGAAGGGATATGATAGAGCAAATATTGACATCAGAATTGTTCTTTTGACACTGGTGAAACTCTACCTTATAGGACCCAATTTGGGGTGAAACCGAGCAACTTAAAGGTCCTCAAAATCCTCAAATGACTATATCATATTATGACAAACAAGACGCATGTCAATAGATTCTTGCTTAATTAACAGACAGTAGGATTTACACATGTCTAGTCAAAGAAAACACAGAGGGACAGAGAAAGGGACCTCCAGATTTTGTGCTGCCTCTAGAATCATAACTCCCATTGTTGAAGAACTCTCTTATATCATCCAAATCACCAACACTCATAGCTCCTCTAGGGTTCTTCGGCTTCACTCTGCCATTGGAAGCACTCCAACCTGAGCCATCCTCACGTTCCTCGCAGTTTCCTTCATCTCCTGCTTCAGGAAACACTGGATCATCAAGTACAACAGGATTTAGCCTCTTGAAACTCTCCTTCACAACTCTGGAGTATTCCTCCAGATCGGCCCTTGCCCTAGACCTGTCATCTCCCCCAATAGGTCTCAGCTCGACCCTCTGCTTCTCCTTCCTCTTCTTCTTCTTCGCGATATTAATCTCCCTCTGAACATCCGCCCAGTCCTCCGGAACTAGATTCTCCGGCGCCAATTCCGCCGAGTCCCTCCGTCTGCTAGCCGGGTCATAGATCGAACGGTGGAGGAACGGATCGTCGAAGGCGCCCTCTTCGAAGACGACGCAATCGCCGAGGACCGGCCCGTCCTCGTCTCTCCGTATCGGGCCTGTGATTTGGGAACGGGATTCGATTGGGAGGGAGCGAGAAAGAGAGATGGGTATGAATGGGTTCCTGGGAGATTGAAATTGAGGCCGAGAGAGCCTGTGAGGAAATGGAGATGGGTAGCAGAGATAGAGCGGGTTCGAGGTTGGGAGATTTTTTAGCTGAGCAGCCATTGTTACTTTGGTGAGCACTTACTTGGCAAGAAAAGGTTGCTCTCGCATCATTTCAACAGAATTTCAAAGTGTCAACAAGAAAAAAAAGAAAGTTGTCTCAAAAATCTCATTTTTTTGCATTATTCCAAAACCAATTTCAGTTTTCATTGTCACAGCAAATACTTTTTTTCTTTGGCTTGAGTTTTGGGTCACTGTTAGCATGCTAACACTTACTTAACAAAATCTTTAGAAAATTCTTGTTTTTCACAAATAAATGAAAGCTGAAATTATTTTAGTTAAATTCTTTTTTTCATTTTTTTAAAATTTCTAACTTTAAATTTAAATGTACTTTTTAAATTTTTTTTATAAATAATATAATATATTTAAGTGTTTTTAAAATGAAACTAATTATTTAATTCATTAATCGATAATCTGGTAATAGTTATTTTTCAATAATTGTGTATAAATGTTTTTGCGAAAATGACATTACAACACTTGTGATGGTAACACAATAATTTTTTCTATAAAATAATTTTTTCTAAAATGGCACTATAAAACTTATTCAGTATAAATTTTTTCCCCAAAATAAGCTCACTGCAATTTTATTATATTGCAATTTGTTTCTTAAGCGATAATCTGAATTATTTTTTGATAATCCAATATCGAATTTTCCCATGCACAAAATACAAAATTTGTAAATCGTTATATTTTATTAAAAATTGAAACAAATTTCTAACATCTTGTCATATTTTTAAAATCATATATTTAAAATTTAAAATTAAAAAACGATAAATTTACCTAAAATAATCCAACGGTTCATTTAATTTCAAAAAACATGTATTTTCAAAAATTGTGTTAAACACCAGTTAGCTTCTTAACAACGATCTAAAGCTAACACACATGTGAAAAAGTGCGGCTATTTTCAGTGATAGTAAAAGTAAGATTATTTTTAAAAGACCATGAAAAACTAGAATTATTAAAGATAATTTTTTCACAAAAGAAATTCAAAATTAACTTGTTACACTTTGAGAAATTCCAAGATAGAAAAATTATTTGGGGCGGTGTGTTTGGTGCACATACACATAAATGATAGGAAGCGTTTCTAAGTTTTCTTTTTAAAAATAAAAAAGGAAAAAAGGGTGTGCAAGAAGGTATACAAAAAAAATGTGCACTACAAAAGCATCATAGAAGCACTCTTCAAGATAGCGGGAAGGTTCCATGTCCACACTATTTGAGTGACCATGGATAACACTTTCCCAATTAGAAAACATACAGTGTTTGTTCGTAAAATTAATACTCCGTACTTCTTAATATTGATCCCTACCCATCTCCCATAATGACTTTGAAGTAAAAAAAATTTATTTCAAAATCAATTAAACCTGCGAGATGCAATAGACATGATTGGAGAGATGTGTTAGGGATGGGACTGGATTGGAGATTTACCGGGAGGTTAGAGACAAAAATTATCAATTTTACGTAGAGGGGCAATGTCCTCCGTAGCCACTCAAATAGTCATCGCTCCATTAGATTGAGAAAAATATGAATATATACTACACTATAATAAAATTAATAGCACTGAAAAAAAGATAATCTACTCAAAAAAAAATACTATCTAAAACCCTAATGCTAATTGAAAAAGTTTTTTCAAAGCCAAAGCCACGTTCATTTTGAAACATGATGTGGCTCCGTACACATCAAAAATAAGAAAAAAAGAATTGGAAGGAGCATTATGACACAACAGATATAAAGCATTCATCAACCCAAGTTTATGTTTGGGGACTAAACTCCCCTTAATCAAAAGAAACAAGTCATCATAAATTCTAGGTGGATATTGGTACTCTCCTCCCTACATAATCCCCACAATATTACGGGGTACAAGTGGTTGACATTTAATAAAATCACACGCGAATTGAGTAACATATTAAGCATCTACTACCTCAGCTAGGGAAAGACCTTCCGATTTCACAACACGCACACAAACAAACAAACAAAGAGAGCATACCAATGGGGAGAGAGGTCTTATCTGCCACCACCACGAGCATAGCTCCTTTCGGGACTGTGACGTTGATAAGGAGAATATGACCTTGACCGGTCCCTTCTTGACCTTGACTCATATGGTGAACGCCTGGGGGAATAATCCCTCCCAACTCGATATGGTGGTGGTGGTGAAAACTGCCTGGGAGAATAATCCCTGCTCCCACGGTATGGTGGTGAACGTCTTGGCGGTGACCTTCGATAGCCATAGTCACTGTAGCCACGGTTCCATCTACGGTCACCACCACGATAACCTACACCCAAACCAAATCCACATGGTTGAATTTTATCAATGATGCGTGTTGATTTTATAAACACTGATATGGGAAAAATATCACTTTTGGTCACACCCACTTTTGGTCCACAACCATTTTTTATAGATTTAGTTGGACACATTTATGAACACTTTATGGGCAATAAGCAACTGAAAGTTGGCCAGAGAAGCGAACGGATCAAAAGTGGTCAGGCCGTGTTTTCAAGCTGCATGAATTTAAAAAAAGACATCTTACTCTCGCCCCTGGTACTCTTGAGTCCAAGATAGTGTCCAGGTGTCGGGGTCCTTGGACGTTTCCTCCTGGACTGCAAACCACAAGAATCAAATAAATCTCAGAAACAGGATATTTTAAAACCCACAACAGAAGGGAAATGTGGCCTAGATTTTCAGCTGCCAAAATTATAGTATTCAAAATATTGACGTATAACAAATATTATTCTTGTCGCAAAAGAAGGGAACAGAGAAGTGTAATGTATTTCTCTTTGGTATTTCACAAAACTTGATGATTAGCATAAGCATAGCCTTGACCAAAAAGGCATTATCACAAGATCTACTATATTAGCATTAAGCAACATATAGACCTAACTATAATTTTTTCCCTGAAAAATAAAAAAGACAAGACTAATATTGGAAAGAAAAAACCAATGCCAGTCATGAGATACCATAGAAGCCTCATTAGAATGTTGATTAGTTGAGAGTTGAAACTATTTGCTGAAGTTGAAGTTGTAATAGTTGTTGGTCAATCAATATAGTTGCTATGTTTAGTTGATCAGATGCAATGTGAAAAGCTGTTTTAGCTGGCCCAAGCTGTGAATAAAATGTTGCAATGGAAGAACTGATCATCTTTGGTTGCTGCCAAACAAAGCTGACACAATGTGTTCTAAATATAGTCAGAATATCATCCACCCAGCAAAACAAGTGGGTCACTCTTCAGCACTCAGTTATATATAAGCTTTTACCTTCTCCACAGTTATGTATCGGCCTTCAAGAACTGATTGATTGAGATGTTTGACACATTGACTTGCATCATCAGCACTTTCCATTGTCACAAAAGCAAAACCACGGGAGATACGAGATCGTGGCTCCACTACTAAAAATACTGATTTTACCTATTATATATTATTAAAAAATCATAAGAAATTCAAAAATCGCAATTAATGTGAATAAATGCCTAAAATTCAAATTGAAGCTGATGGTTGCTTTTGGGCTTAGTGAAATGACATTGCGGCTAAAAATTAAGCTCAATAAATGATGAGAAATTCTTGACTTTTAAAATTTGATAAATAATACTATTAAGTGAAAAAAAGGTTTAGAGCTAAAAGAAAAGAAATCATTAGATGAGTGCAAATTCTTAAAAAAAACAAAACTGAAGTGTCCCTGCTAACTGAGTAAAGTAAAGCAGGCATTAGAGCTAAAAGGGAAAATGAAACATCACTAAATAAAATGCAATGCCTAAAATTCAAAATTGAGTTGAAGATTGCTAGTTAAATATGAACAATAACACATCTTCAACAGTAAAAAATTTAAAAAAAAAACAGCACCCACACACACACAATTTGTAGCAGAGAGAGCATCTATCTACCACAAAAACTCCTGAAGATCAAGTTTCTTAACCCTTAAGGAAATGTAATGAAGTAAAACCAAATCTAGATGGAAACTGATTGATAGAGCATACTTTTCCCTCCTGGGAGAAATGTTCTTGAAGGTCCTTTTCTGTAACTCTAGAAGACAAACCAGTCACATAGAGGGTGTCCCCCGGATTAGAAGCGACAGTCCTGCACAGTTTACCATGGAAGAATACATAATTTACAACTACCACCATGTTTTGCGGACACATTCAGTTCTTATGGGATGACATTTTTAGAAATAAAACAGACTATGATGTGAAAGAGTAAGACCACAAATTCACCTGTCACGACTTCTAGAGCGCCCCCGTTTCCTTGACCATGATCTAGAGCAAGACCTTGACCTTGATATAGAGCGAGACCTATCTCTTATTGGAGAAGGAGATAGTGAATACCTGCCAGAGAAAGATCTCACAGCAGAGTAATCAATACTGTCAAGACAAGCCATTTATTGTAAACATTGTGAACAATTTAAGTAAATCAAAGAACATGATAACATCCCAAAAGAGCACCTGAGCTGCATATTTTGTTAATTCAATCTTCTACTTACCAATACAAGAAAAATAATTTTTTGTTAATTCAATCTTCTACTTACAAATACAAGAAAAATAATTTTTTGAAGATACCTAAGTCAGGCTAACTTATACTCCGTAATTATTACTCAAAGTTGATAAACAATCCTCACATGACTTGTAAAATCTCACAAAAATCCTATCACAAACGCGTGTTAAAATCCATGAACATGAAAATCTTCGTAATCAGTCTAGAAAATCTCAAATGTACAACCCTCGTGTCATAACATTTATTTAAACTCTTCAATTCCAAAGGACGATCCAACAGCGAGAACAAAACCCTAGGTAGAAATTTCAACACAATCGCCACACGTAGTTATTGCAATCCATACATGTAACCCCAAGGAGAACGAATTGAAAAAAATAATCAAACAGATTTACCTTCTGCGTGGAGAATCAGCCTGCGAAAAAAATGAGGTTCCTTAAGCATCGGTCAAATTACAGACAATCGATAAGAGATAACAAATCTAGAGCGCATAGATTGGTTATCTTAGTAACTAAGAGCATATAGACGGCGTGTTTACCATTTCCGATCCAGCGAATCTGCCAGAGAACGAAACCCTAAGATGGCGAGAGAGGGGGAGAAGATTATGTTTAAAAAATTTCTCGTATAAAAATTAAAAATACTGTCTTGGAAATCGGAAGGCGTCGTTTGGGAACGGCTTTAGACTTTAGAGCATTTACAGCATTTTGAAAGGGAGCACGCCAATATTTGTATTCCATTTATGCGTTAACAAAAATTTACATTACACTAACACAAAATATTGATGCATCTTTATGGTGCATAATATGGGGCACAAATCCATGGGGTCCACCCCAACTCCTGCGACATTAGTATTCCATTAATTTTTCCATCTAGACCCAAAATTCTGCAATGATATCGTCTTAAACACCTGTTTCTTCATTTTTTTCCCGTTATTTATCATTTTTAATTATAGTTTTTAAAAAAACAAAATGCATATAATTAAAATAAAAATGTTAAGATTGACACACTTCATTTAATACAACATCATTATAAAAGATGAAATACACTAAAACATAATTTAAATTAAAAAAATGAAAAACAATAAAAAAAAGACGAAAACTATGAAGAGAAGTTAATAAAATGGATATGCTAGGGGTGTACCCCAAATGTACACCACCATCTCCATAACCATTCATTTTTATTTCATTTTGATTTACTTGTTTTTTTTTTAAATTTTCTTTCCTATTTATGTGGATAAGGAGGGGGTGAGGGATTTTCCTATTTCCTATTTTTTAACCTTTGGTGTACCCCTAGCATTTTCCTAAAAAAATAAGTAAATTTAGAGAGATAAAATTGGATGGATTGAAGTGGAAGATGTGTTGAATTTAAAGTTGGTGCCGCGTTTGGGGCGAGGAGCCCGACGTGTGGTGTGCCGAAAGGGTTGCAGAGGCGGGCGAGCCGCAAATTGGTCGGGATTCCGTGCAACGTGGCGGGATGGGCATGGCTGTAAATGCCTTTATGACACAAATTGTGGATTTGGCCCGAAATAATATCCTTTAAAAAAACATGAATTTCAAAAAATATGAATGACCCTAAACAAATATTAAAAAATTCGATTATGGTTCGTATCTTCATCTGCTTATACAAAAAATATTTGTATCTATTTAAATTGGATATCCTTCGTATTCAATTAAGAACATCCAATTGGTAACAGATACGATTATCGTTCGAAACTGTATGAAATTTTTATTTTGATTCATTCTCAATGTTTAACTTCTATTTAGAGTAATTTCGTCAAAAAATTAGGCGTTTGAATTTGTTAGTAGTAATAGAAAAAAATTGTACGAGAAGAAAATCAAGATGAATTCATAAAAAAAAAAAAAGAGTAAATTGATTTGTTTTGTACACAACACTTATTCTCTATTCGATTTTATTGAAACTCTTTTACGAGTAAATTTATACATGTTCATTTAGCTATTTTTAGAATTAATAATAGTACTTCGTTTTTCGTACTAAAATTTTTCAAAAACACAACTTAAGTGTGCTTAACCACAGTTGATACAATTTTCCTCCCCATTGTATCATTTCCCAACCACATTACTTCACATTTTAAGCAGTAATATTGATTCCATATAAATCATTTTTCCACATTCCCCAAATTTCATAAGGCATATCTCACTCCTACCCACAATAAATTCATGAGACACAAAGTACTACCGAAAACTAAAGTCATAGAGTTTAAACTACGGAGTATAATAAAATAAAACAAAACAAATACGACGCAATTCCATGTTTAACAATTCAATTCAAACACAAAGAAAAAGACAATAGGAGCAAAGAACAACCTCGTGCACAAAGAATCCCAACAAAGAGAGTATGAGAAAAGTCCCATCACAAAAGTGTTACATAGACAAACCTTACCCGGTATTTTTATAAGACACCGGGACATAATAAAAAAAAAGAGTTCTCATAAAATTCAAAGGAACATAATACTGCAAAGTCCTCCATTACAATGATGCCACATTTGTCACCAAAGCTTCTTTATTTAGAATGACCCTACACAATTTGCAACCTCACTTCGTCTGCATTCCATAACATCATAATTAGAGATCAATAAAACTATTTATTTATAATACGTTAATCAAAAACGATATTTAACCCCAAAAATGACTAATATTGTTGATAATCGAACAAAAACAATCATTATATCCAATGTATCTGTGAGACCGTGGTGTCATCTAAGATAACCCTCATTAAAATACCACAAAAATCAACGACTACATGACACAAATTGTGAAATACGCCAAGCTATTACTCCCAAGAAAGTGAAACAAATATCTAAGAATGAAAATTATGTGACTAATATTTAATTTAAATTGTAAAATTATTTGAATATTAAAAATCACTCAAAAAGCCTAGCTCCTTGGTAAGGAAATTTTTCCACCCCATTTGGATTTTACAGATGTCATTGGCAAAAATTAAGAAATTGAAAAAAAAAAAGTATACTTCAAATTTATTTACAAAAAAAAATAGGACTAAAAATATTTGTCCTGAAAAAGAAAGTACTCCACAAAAAATATTCTTAAACGAATGAAAAAATAATAACAATACATGGGAAAGGACAAGTGCTCCATCTATTCTAGAATAAATTTTTATGTTAACTTCAATATATATACATATATATATATGTGTGTGTGTGTGTGTGTGTGTTGAAAAATAAACCAATGTGAACCCAAAGTTTGTTCAAAAGAGAAGAATGTAATGAGCCACATACTTTTATACTTTTTCTCAAAAGAGAAGTGTACAATACATCATTGCTATGAAAATGGAATTTTTGGAACATCCCAAAAGAGAAATAGATGGGGTGGGGGGAATCAAAAATGTTTCTAACTTCTTACTCCCATGCCACTTGTGGGCCACACATCTTTGCTTCATTTAAAAGGTTACAATGGGTAGTAAAACAAACAAGTACAAAGCAAGTATTTGTTCATTTACAAAAGTGTCAAGCTGAAATGTATTTTTACATTGTGGAAAGGAGTAGAAAAATTTGACCAAAATGTCCATATACAGTCTCTGTGAACAAATCATCATAGTAAAAGCAAAGAGCAATGGTCATTTTTACTCCCATCATCATCACATTCCAAGAACAATCTTTTGGAGTTCACCTTTTTTGGGCTCTCACAGAATTCTCTCAACATACCTTTTTTGATTGAGAAATTTTTACTAGTGAAATGTCCCATTCACCTGTCAACCACCCCAACATAGTAAATACACACTGTAATTGTTTTACTCATAAATAACGTTTCACGCCCCAACTTCCATCCACGACATACACGGTAAACTCCCACGAACGTAGGGTCTGTGGATCTAGGGAGGGTTTGAGTATGCAAGCCTTACCCCAACTCAAAAGCTATTGAACAAAGATAAGGGCGGATGCTTCGACAAGACCGGGATAATCAAAACACCAATTTTTCAAAATTTTATGAAGTTCCAAAACTGGGACATTTGAAAAATCCACGTGTAGGTTGAAAGTAGAGATGTTTCCAAGAGACCCGGCTCAAAAAGCAATTATCATACTATTTTTATAAAAGAATTAATTCCATAAACAGTCCCTAATTACATATGTTTTTCTATATGTAGTCCCCAATTTTAAGATATTCAAAAACAGTCCTTCAGGCACTACATGTGGATTTTTTTTTGTCAAATTTGGCCTAAAAACACTATTTATGAAATAGTTTTCAAAAATTGAGGATCATTCATGTAATATCTTATAATTGAGGACTAAATATGGAAAAACACCTATAATTGGGGACCATTTCTTGAACTTACTCTTTATAGAAAATAAGTCCCATTTTTCACATGGATTATCAAGCAGAGGGAGTTATAAGGGTGAGCCTTACGCCAATTTCTGAGTACCAACAGACTCAGGTCTCTAGCGAATGCTCTTGTCATCTTTGACGCTCTTGTCATCCCCATCGCTCATCTGAGGTGTATATTGGCTTGTAGAAGACGGCGAATACCCAGGTGCACTGGGGGAGTACCCTGCACTTGGACTGAGACACAAGCAGTTTTAGCACTAATAAGACAAAAGTTGAGACAGGCTTTAATACATGCCTGAAGTAATTTAATATGTTCATACCTGTACGGAGGAGAGCTAGGGCTGTAGTCCGGACTAGTGCCCGAGTTGTATGGGCTGAAATGTCATCACAACAAAAAAGTTGTTCCATTTTGAGTACTCAAAGAAAGACAATAATTTATAATTAAAACAGACGGAGCATATGAATATATTTTACCTGGTTGGACTATAAGTTGGGCTTGAAGGCGAGTAAGTAGGAGATGTTGGTGAGTACGAGGGAGATGTAGGACTGCAGCATTAGTAAAGCATATTATAACTACGTATTGGAAAACAAAATGTGTGCATTATTATGAGGCATATACTAAAGAGTGTGTGACGGGACATATTTTCAAGGAAGGAAAGCACCTTCTATATAAAAATAAAGCATTTTGCAAGAAAAAGAATAATTGCTTAGTAACATTCAAAATAACTAGAACACTTTTAATTCTTACACTACGTTTGGTTTCAGGAATTTGGAAGAAAAAGAAAAGAAAATTGATTGAAATTTGGTTTCTCTCTCACTCTTAATATATTCTGCCTTCTCCATTTTTTTCCGTCCACACTTATTTTCTTTTCCTCTCTAACCAAATCTTTTCCTTCTCAAATTCCTTGAACCAAACATAGTGTTAGAGTTTTTTGGGATAACCTATGAGGACAAGTAGAAGCACTTGCTCAAAATTTCAAAAGCAAATTATATCTGATTTCATAGAAATGAATGTTATTTTACTATATTGGAAATTATTAGTTTTTAGCTTTTCATGGGTTGAAACTAGAAAGGGATTTTAACAAAAACATCACGTTCACAAAAGAGAGCATTCCCAAACAGATACTAAACAAGCTGCAGATTGACACTCTTTAAAAAAAAAAGGAAATCAAATTTGCGACATAGGAAAACACTTTGTGATCCTACAATCTCATAAAAGCTCTAGACTTTAAGTTACTGGCTTCCCCAATACATAATTTGATAATCAAAATATGATCCTGCCCATTAACCATAAATTTGATTTGAATTATAACTGATGTTAATGATAAGATCTATATTGTAAACTCCAGTGGAAGAAAGTCTTGAGTTACATACCTGTAACTTGGGGAAGAAGGGCTATACGGACTGGGAGACAACTTGGGACTAGTGGGCGAGTATGCAAGTGACGGGCTGTATCTTGCTGAAGGATTGTAACTTTGTGAGGTGGGACTATAGCTTGGCGATGTGGGACTATACCCAGGAGAGGTAGGACTGTATGCTGGTGATGTAGGACTATAGCTTGGTGATGTTGGACTATAAGATGGAGAAGTGGGACTATACGATGGCGATGTTGGGCTATACGATGGTGAGGTTGGGCTGTACGCAGGAGAGGTAGGACTGTAGGCAGGTGATGTAGGACTGTAACTCGGCGAGGTAGGGCTATAACTGGGGGAGGTAGGGCTGTAACTTGGCGAGGTCGGGCTGTAATTTGGAGATGTAGGGCTGTAATTTGGAGAAGTTGGTGAGTATACTGGACTGGTGGGAGAATATATGGGACTTGTGGGACTGTAACCAGAAGAGGAGTTGGGGCTTAGGGGGCTATAAATGGGAGAAGATGCAAGGTTTGAAGGTGAGGACGGACTATACCCAGATGATGGTGGGCTAAATGGGGAAGAAGAGGGTGAAAAAGCCATCCCACCAATCAAAGGAGAAAACACAGCATCCGTAGAGGGCGACATTCTGAAATTTGGACTCATCATAGGAGACATAAGACCATCATGGTAATGGTAGGGGGTCCCACTTAGCGGAGAGCGTCGAGGAGTCATCCCAAACTCAAGACCGCCATCCATGTAACTAGGCAGTGGGATTTCAATAGCTTGTTTCAACATCTCCTCATTCAGGAACAAAGCACAGTCACCCGTACCTATCGGTGCAAGCTGACCCAACATAATATTTTCAGTAACACCCCTCAAGTAGTCCGGCTCAGCGTACACAGCCGCATCAAGAAGAATGTCCACGGTCTCTTCAAATGAACACTTCATCATGGGCCCCGTATCATTTCGATTGATCCCATGCCGAGTGATGGACATCAAATGGCCGCGATAGGTCATGGCATCACACAAAATGGCCAGATGTCTGTAATTTACATAAGAGCCATCAAAAGATATCACAGCACGCAATTCATCAAGTAACGACTTGCGGACTGCCTCAATCCCGAGAATCTGAAAGACTTCAATCAAGTGATTGCTTGTCGTTCTTCTAGCATCAACATCTTCATGACACATAACTGCTAAGAGATTCACACCCTCTGTGTCTAACATCCATTCATTTTCGGCTTTAAACCCTTCATCCACGTCAAACTTTTGCACTTTGGTGTTCTTGATGAACACTTTGTTTATGTCAGGGATGCCACGAAGAGCCATCTCTGTTAACATGTTGGTCTCAATCTTCTTAAGGAAAACGTCATCCTCGGCGGATACATCATCCAATTCACCCTTGGGAGCTTCTTCGTTCATTATGCGGATCCGAAGTATCAACTTCTCAGCATTATCGTCATTGAATATGCATGTCAGGTCGTCATCAAATTCAAGGTTGATCTTTTCTGCAATGTCAGCCATGCTGAGTTTCTTGTCTACCATCATCTCACGATTCAATTCAATTCGAAGCAACCATGGAGAGATCTTGCCAGGATCAATCTCTTCGTCAGGCATCTCATAATACGACTTAACGAACTCGGCATCCTCTTCAATGAGAGTGCTCATAGGGTCGGGATCATACCAAATTTCTGTTGCTTCAGTTACACTCCTCAAGGTCGTGTACTCCAAAGCACACTGGACCGTTTTAGCTCTCTCCTTTGTTTTACCAACTTCTGGCTTAAGATACACAGATAGAGATGGGGTTTTAATTTTCTTAGCCACATTTATGATCTCCCTTAGCCTAGGGACACCAAGTGTGACATTCTTGGCACTAACACCAGCATAATGGAAGGTGTTAAGAGTCATTTGTGTGGCGGGTTCGCCTATGGACTGTGCAGCAACACAGCCAATCATTTCCCCTGGCGCAACAAGTGACTGTAAGAAGCGAGACTCAATCTCTCCTATAACCCAATCAAAAGCTTCTCTAGTTAGCCTGTACTCCTTCAGGACCCTTTTACTGGCCAAGGCACTACGAAGCAAAATATTGAAGAAGAGTGTTGCATTTTTTTGAGCCTCTATGCTGAGATAGTCATCACCATGAACAACCTTCAATCTTTCTTGTAATTTGTCAACGGCTTCCACAATCTCCATAGGATGCATATCAGATGGTCTTCGAAAGTCAATCTTAAAAGTCTTTTGAGCATTCAATACCAGTCTCTGAATGTTAACAGGGAGTGGCCAAGAATTATCACCGTTGACCGCAATCTCTGTTCCAAGCTGGAGTCTGTCAGACTCAAGCTTCTGAACCTCTGCATCAAAGACACTGCGAATCTCTCTTATTAACCGCAAATCATCAATCGCATCTGGGGACATGTAATTCGGATTCCAGTTCGGATCATCAATCTCGTATTTGTACATGTCATCAAAAGTTGATTTCTTGACTTTCAAGGACTCCAGCTTTTGTGTTTCTATCCAAACCGAGTCCATACCATCTTCCCCATAAAGAAACTGGATAACATCTCCTAAAGAGTTCCTTGCAGTCCCATCATATTTGACCATGATATCTTCCATGGCTTTAACCAACCGCCTCTGAATGTAACCAGTCTCTGAAGTTTTCACTGCAGTATCAATCAGTCCTTCTCTACCACCCATAGCATGGAAAAAGAACTCCTGTGGAGTCAATCCTTGTAAATAAGAGTTCTCAACAAAGCCACGGCTTTCTGGACCGAAGTCATCCACGGTAAAATGGGGCAATGTCCTGGCTATGAAGCCAAAGGGTATTCGCTTTCCTTCAACATTCTGCTGCCCCACACAGGCAGTCATTTGTGAAATGTTGATAAAACTTCCCTTTGATCCAGCAGTAACCATAGCTTTGAGATTATTGCTCTCCGCCAAACTCTTCTCAGCAAAAGTTCCAGCATCATCCCTAGCCTTGTTCAAAACCTGAATGAATATACAAAGAGGATGTCAGATTTTATGAGTGGGTGGGAGGGGTGCAAACATCAGATCACAAGGAAAGCAACATCAATTCTTTGTTAGCATACCTGATTAACTTTATTCTCAAATGACTCCATCATTGTTCGCCCGGGTTCAGCCTCTAACTGCTCATCTCGGGCAGCGATGATGAGTTTTTTCACTTCGTTCTTTGCTTCCGAGATGGTTGTACGGATATTTTTCATGGTTTGAGCATCAGCAATTGTATCCCCTATTCCAATACTAAAAGCATTTTGCAATAGCCAATAGTTAACAAGCCACTGAGTATGCCCCAAAAATTTACGAGCTGCATCAGGTCCTACCTCTTCCCTGTGCAGAAGAGTTATCAGATTATTATATTGCCATGTCACAATGTACATGCGTAGTATTTACTAAAACAACCACAAGTCTGCTTATGTACACTTCGCATAGTGTTAATTGGAACAAATTAATCACCAGTCTTAAACCTTTGTGCAACTTAAGTAACATGACATGTTAACTACGAAGGAAGATGTGGTGTAAAGATTGATACCAGATAACGTGTATTAAACTTCCAGTGGATGTCCCAAGACTCTTCTTACAAAGAGTTCCAGTGAGCAACTCCCCTTTTTCAATTCTAACTTGAGTATCCCCGGGAGTAATATACCCCTTTTCAGAATCCGAATGCCATGATGAATATCTCAGCAGGTTAATTGTCTTTGGTATGATAAGATTAAAGACTTGTTTCCCTGTCCAAAGAGGCCTGGGTTTCAAAACTGCCGGGGCAGGAACCTTTCCATCAAAATCCCCCCACCACATCAATATGTTCATAAAAACATCCTGAATACAGTATAGGAAAAAAACTCTGCTGTCAGAAAATAAATATAAGTGAAAACAAAATGTGTAGACGGGGGTGAAGAAAACAACAATATGAATTTCAAATATCACCACCTTCTCAATAAAAGTGTCTCTTTTAGTGATTTTGCGACATCCTAGAAGTGTATCCTGGACAATTCCCATGACAGGTCTATTTGCTTGGGGTGACACAATGCACTTGGGAACCATCATGAGTTCAAGTACTTCAGCTCTAGTTTCAAATGACTGTGGTACATGCATGTTCATCTCATCACCATCGAAATCGGCATTATAGGGAGAGGTAACAGACAAGTTCAACCGGAAAGTTGAGTATGGCATGATTTTTATCCTATGCCCCATTATAGACATCTTGTGCAGACTAGGTTGCCGGTTGAAAAGGACAAAATCTCCATCGTTTAAGTGCCGCTCCACCTGAATCAGTGATGAACGTTAGAATGCATTAATGCAGTGAAAATTTAACATAGATCATCTAGCCATGATTAACAATGTTGAGGCAGGTTGAAGTTCACCTTATATCCAAGCTCAAGGTGTTGGTCACTGCTTTTCTTCAAATAACGGAGATCAAGCCTTTGTCCATCATCCCTGATTATATACTTGGCACCGGTTTTGCCAGGTGGAGGATGAGGACCATACTCAACAAGCTCCTTCAGCCTGTTTAAGGGAGAATTAGAAAGACGGTCAAGTAAACTGATGTTTTTTGTTAGTGTTTAGAGGAGGTGGGCTTATGTAAATGAGAAAAAACCTCTCAATATTGTATGGTGTCACAGTTTCTGGATAAGTGAGATTCAGAGCAATACTCCATGGGACTCCCAATTGGTCTATGTTAATGGTTGGGTCGGGTGTGATCACAGTTCGAGCAGAAAAATCCACTCGTTTACCCATCAAGTTGCCCCTGATCCGACCTTCTTTTGCTTTTAATCTACTACATATTGATTTGATAGGTCTACCTGACCTTTGAGTGGCCTGAATACCAAAACCAGCATTTCAATCACTTGAGAAAGAAAAAGTACTTTGGAATTGAGTGGGGAAAAAATCACTCATACCCTAGGTTGCCCAGGAAGTTCATTATCAAAATAAGTGGCAATATGGAACTGCAATAACTGAGCAAACTCAGAAATGATATGTGCAGGTGCCCCATTGCGTTCATGTCTCTTCAAGTTTTCATTGTGCCGGATAATCATAGCTAGCTGATGAGTCAAATCATCCTACACCAAGTTTAAAGAATCAATACTCATCCACAATCCAAATAGAATATTCACTTTATACAAAATAGCCCCCTGCACAAATAAAGCAAACGACAAACAAGGAAAACTTTTGCCAATTTGTGAATATAGGGAGGAAATCAAAAACCTCGATAGAAAAGCTTACCTCACTCCTGGATGATGTATCCATCATTACAGAGGGTCTAACAGGAGGTGGGGGTACAGGAAGCACTTGAAGTATCATCCAATCAGGGCGAGCAAATTTGGGGTCTAGCCCTAACAATTGACAATCTTCATCACTTACACGCTTCAGAATGCTGAGGACCTGTAGAGCCGAATTAGAAATCAGTAAGCATAAAATGAAGATGCATGACCTACCGACCGACCAACCAAGCACATTAAAAAAGGCTTGTTTAAGACAATACCATTTCTGCAGTGAGTTGTTTGCGCCCTGGCTCTGGCTGCAGTTCTTGGTCGTCATTCTTCTTCTTCTGAGCTTTATACTCTGCAACCATTTTCATGCCATCTATGCTAATCTTAGGCTGCTGAGCCCCACAACCACCTCTAGTCTTCTTGACAGGCTGGTCAGGATCTTGGCTTTGTACATTTAATTCATCCCCTCCTTCACATTTGTTCTTGTTTTTGCATGCATCCTGAATCTTTCTTAGCCTCTCCTTAGGATTTCTTCTTCTAATTGCTTGTTTGAATTTGGGATCATCCTGAAAAGCAAGGCTTTCATATTTAGGGATAAAAAAACAGCTATAAAACTGTTTATTTTGTGTCACAAAATCATTCTGAAATCTATGCTTACCCTCTTGAAAGAAAGGTTATGCAGTTAACTTACACTCATGATTATGGAGTACAAAATAATTTAGCTTGTCATAATGGTTCTCTTTAACTTATGCTGCATTTGTCTTGCTCTTACTAAAATTCATGTTTTTTTTTACATAACATGAAATAACTTCAGAGGCCACCAAAGTACCTCGTCTGCGAGGATTTTGGAGCAATTGAAGCAGACACAACGAAGAATACTAAGCACGGGTTTCATGAACCCAATGTGAAACATTGGCTTGGCGAGCTCAAGATGGCCAAAGTGACCAGGACACTCAGCCATGCTGCCCATACAAGTCTCACACTTCATCTTCCGGTCAATAGTCCCAAGCCGAGGGTCGCTTAGACCAGCAGGCTTAGGCTTTCCCCTCTCAGTCGTCTCGCTGTGCTCGATATGCACCACTGACATTTGCCGCTGCAACACAATTCGAAATCATCAACACAACGAATTCAGTAATTGGGCAACAGGGAAAACCCCTCATCAAATTACTACAAAAATCACAGTGGATCGGAATTACGATTTCGTCTGGGCTGAGTATGCCGAACTGGACCATTCGGGCCTTGGCTACCTCCGCCGGAGAGAACGGAAACCGCGAATCCATGGCGGCCATGCCGATCGAATTAAAAGTTCTAGGGTTTTCAAAAAATTAGATCGTTGTTCTGTTCTCAAAAGAATTTTGAATCTTAGATTTGTTTTATCGTCTAATTATCTGTTCGTCAATTAGTCTCTCTTCGCTCTAGATCTGGGATTTCGCCTCTCTCTTCTTCTCGATGAAGAAGGGGTTTGATCAATGGAAAATGGGAGCCTAGGGGGGTCTATATATAGACGGAGCACCGCCAAGGGTTTGCCATTGGGGCTTCGAGTTCTGTGAATGCTAAATATGACCCCTGTACTTTCTACTAATTCGGAAAGAATGTATATAGTCCGTGTGACTTTATCTTTCTCTCTGTTTTGTTTTTTAGGAAAAACTTTGTCCAATTAATTTATCAAAGTGCGGGTCAGACTCAATTCCAAACCCAGCCAAAACCAGATGGTGACAAGGCCCGTTTATCTAGCTTAACAATTAAAATTTGAGTTCAGGTTGTATGAGTACTCGTGGGCTACAAGTTGGCTCGACTCGCAAAGGTATTCGCGAAATTCGGACCGACTCGGTCCAAATTCAAAATAATTACGTAGTAATGAATAAACACAAAATCTTACTTGTATTTATTATTTATATTATCATTTATTTATGTTACAATATCTACTACACAAAGTCTAATATATAATATTTTCCATTATTGTTTATTTGTGCTTCCATTTACGTATTTTATGAGAAAGAACGTATTTATATACACAAAATTGTACTAGTATTTATTATTTATGTTACGGTTGATTTATGTTACCATATATACTTAAATCATATTATTTATAATTATTCCAGAATATTATTATTATTATTACAAAATCAAGTCTTTATATTGTTTAAATTATAGTAGGATTACCAATTTATTTACAGAAAATTACTCACGGGTGACGCGAGTTTTGTTGAAATAACTCCTAGGTCCCTCTATTTTCAAAAAGGCAGCAGAGGTCCTTACATTTTGCTGTAAAGACTGGAAGGAGACATTTCATCCAATATTTCATCTATAAACGTTAATAAATGTATTTTTTTCCTATTCTTTTCTAAATGTTTTAAGGTAATAAATCTTAGTTCGCTCCTTTTTTTATTTCTTTGTTTTTCTTTCATTTTGTTACTAATTTTTAAAGTGTTATTTTTGAATTTCTTCTATAAAATTGTATAAAAATTCAAAATTGTTAGTATTATATTAAAACTATTCAAATAAAAAAAATTTTAAAAAAAGAAAAAACAAGGTAATGGCAAAATAGGAAAAAACGGTATTGGAAAAATACGAAAAAAATGCATTTATTAACACTTACGGATGATGTATTGGATGAAATGTCCCCTCCCAGTCATTACAACAAAATATAAGGACCTCGGTTGTCTTTTTGAAAATAAAGGGACCTGAAAGTTATTTCGACAAAACTCGCGTCACCCGCGAGTAATTTTCTGAATTTATTTATGTTTCTATTTACGTATTTTATACGTTTATGTATATAAGAAAGTTCAAAATCAATCCTTTAATTTGTTTTTTAACATTGATTTATGTTACCATAAGCGTAGATTATATTACTTATATTATTATGTTGATATTCATTATTACCCGGGCATATATGTATAAGGAACTAAGGAAGTGAAAATATACTCATTTTTTATTATTTAGGACCATATTATTTATTTATGTTACCTATTTATATTGTTATTTTCATATAGTATATGATATGAATATCATAAATTATGTTACTACTTATGCGTATGGGGAATCAATCCTTTATTTATAACACAATATTTATTTATGCACACTCAACACACATACCATTTATAAAGTAAAGTTATAGGTAGGAAAAAATGGTCAACATTTCTTATGCTTTTGAATAAAGGATTGATTTTTCCTCATGCTAGCGGAAAAACTAAACTAGGATTAAAGTATGGAGAAAATTAAAAGTAAGGGTCTAACCAGTCAAGATCAAGAGCCCACGATTGGACCAATACTATGCATGGGAACTGTCTAATACGTCAAGATCAAGGGCTCACGATTGGACCCTGCCATACCTCTATCAGAGTGGTTTTAGCCGCCCTATTTGTAACTTACTTTTATATAGCTGCCCTAGGAATAATGATGTGGTTAGGCGTTGCCACTGAACAACCAAATCTTAGTGGGCCCGATCTGTTGGGATTTGGACCAACGGTCGGGAACCCAATCTGTAGTTTGTATATAAACCCTTTCTTGAGAGAAAGAGGGACACGTTCTGATTAGCACATTAATACTTACAATCTTACTTGATTCTCAACTTGTGCACTCTTGACTCAGCTTGATATTCCTTCGCCTAGTCTCTTAGGCCCTGAGTTCTTGAACCCAACAATTATTATTATTATTATTATTATTATTATTATTATTACTATTATTATTATTATTATTATTATTATTATTACAACTATTATGTTCATAACTATAGTCTATAAATTGTTTTTTTTTCATCTCACTATTTTTATGATTCAAACTCATTATTATTTTTTCTTCAACCTTTTAACATGAATAATATAATTTTTTTGTATATTAGTCTACATGATAAAATAGGAAAACATCAATATTTTAAACTATTAAAAAAAATTATGGATAAAATAGTTACATAGAATGTTTTTTAATCTAAATTTATATAAAGTAAACATCAATATTTTAATCTAAAATATAAAAATGAAATGGGGGTGGGGAGTACTACATTATGAAAACCAAGAGAGAACTACATTTTGAAAAAGAAAAAATGATCAAAAAAGTGTAAAAAAAGAAATTCAGATAACAAATAATATCAACAATAATTAGAATAAAACAAAAAACAATTTATACTTTTGAAAGTCAATTTATACAAACAACAAAAAATTTATGTTGTATTACTCAATTTTTTCTCTTCATTATTTATTTAAAAAATTAATTTTGTTTTTTATTTCTCTAATTTTTATAGAAAATTTTGAAAGTGAGAGTACTTTAGAGAAAATGACTAAAGTAGGAGTAAAACATAAAAAAATATTAAAAAAAATTCTATGTCTTTATTCCAGAAGTATGGTTACAATGAAAATAAAATTTCAATCATTAAAGAAAAAATAGGTTTGATTACATTATGTGATATGTCCGATATTTAAAACAAAATCTTGTAATATATAAAATATAATTGCAAATATATTATTTTATGATAAATACTGCATAGCCATAATAACTTTTAAGTATTTAACATTTTGATATTTATGCTAATTTTGTATTCTAATTAAATTTTTTTCAAAAGTAATTTTTTTTTTATGAAAAATAAAAATATTTTTTTATCTTAAAGGCATTCTTTAAGATAACGTGATGATACCAACAACAACAACAAAAACAATGATGATGATGATGATAATAATAATTTATAACAACAAGAATTAGAATGAGAATAATATAAAAACACACAAAAAAATTTTAAAAGTTTTTTTAGATTTTCTAATTTTTTCTAGTTTTTTCACATTTTTTAAGTTTTTTCCAGTTTCTTCCAGTTCTTTCTAGTTTCTTCCGGTTTATTCTAGTTTCTTCCAGTTTCTTACAACAACCAACTCTTTTTTCAAATCCTAAAGAATAAGCTCTTAGTGTCTTGATTCACAGATACTAAGTTTTTGTGTTTGTTTGTGTTCGCTGATGTGCAAATGTAGTAGAGAAATTTACCTAAATAGGACTAAAACATAATGACTTTCCCAATATATGACCATATGTTTTTATTTCCCAATGTAGGACTTTTGGTCATTATCACGAAGTCATTATTCAACTAAATGTGTATCATTGCTGGACATTATTCCTTCCACTAGGTCATTATTAAGTCCTATTTATGAAATAAAAAAGTTTAAGTACTACGTTAAGAAAGTCATTATGTTTTAGTTTTATTTAGTGCAAATTTCACAATGTAGTAACCTATTTTTGTGTACGCTGCGTTTATGCACTAGGTGCTAATGTACGAGCCAAGTGCTTCCAATGACTAAAAATACTCCGTACGTGCGAACAAGATATGAACACAAGTTTGAATGTTGCAAGGGTCAATGGTTGAACTTTTATGTATTTTCCAATATGAACACAAGTTTGAATGTTGCAAGGGCCAATGGTTGAACTTTCATGCATTTTCCAAAATTAGTCTTGGTATATACTACAGTTGAGCAAATGTCAAACTCATTCCAAAAAAGAATGAAAAAAATCAAACGGAAAAATAATGAATTAAAAAGCTAAAATACCAAACTGTACTGAATCAAACACATTCAGTTTGGTTTTTGGAAATGGTACGAACCCATATTAAAAATTTCGAATCGAATATATATACTAATATATTATAAATATAATATTCTTTTGTATTTTTTCATTGAATGGTAAGTTTGTCTTTAAAATTTGGCTCAAATTTTATTATGTGTACATTGTACTTTCAGTTGAGTTTTAATTTTTTGTAGAAGAATTTTAAAATAGTACGGAGTACTGTAATAGACATTTTAAATATCTTTTTATTACCATCCGTTCACTGTTGTTTGTGAGATATAAACAAAGTTTAATAAGCATTTCTTACATTTAATTTTTTTATTTTTTATGTTTTTTGATTAAATATACTTTCGATTCAAAAAAAATAAATATTTTTTTTGACATTTTAAAGTCTAAATTAGGTGCGTATGTATTCATCATTATTTATCTCGAAACCGATACTGAATCATCTCGAACCAAAATATCAAGATCAGTACGACGAAAATCTCATACCGAGCCAAAATATTTGGTACGATATCGGTAGAGGCTAAATACTGTACCATTGTCACCCCTAGTATATGGGGAGGATACAAGTAATTTGTCCATCATTATTTTTACAACATATGTATAAACACTCTTTTCAAATTGAATTTGAGTTACAAGATGAAGGTTATTTATTTGAGCGGTCGGATGTGACTTCTCCAAATGCGAGGTCATGAGTTTAACCTCTAGTGTAGACGGTAACTCTAAATGTTTAAATAACTTAAAAAAGTTTGAATGAACAAATACTATAATCATAAAAGAGTTATTGGTTCTTAAAAAAAGTGAGGTTTAGACTATCCTTATTAAGAATTACTTGAGAGTTGAACAAAGCATCGTATTACCTTAAAATAGATCAATGCTATACTATGACACACAAATATACTCCATCCGTCCCAGAGTATTTGTCCACTTTCATTTTCACACACCATCCAATGTACTTCTTTAATCTATTTTATCTTGTAATGTGTAAATTAAAAAATTATAGAAATTATATATTAATAATCTATATGTTAAGACAAATCAAACAAGATCACACATGACTATATTTAGGCTTACACATTGAGAGAATTTGATGAGTCAAAGTGCTTAGATGAACAGTTCCAAAAGTCAAAAGTGGACGAATATAGCGGGACGGAGGTAGTAATCTATATATTTTTTCCAAAAAGAATACGCGATCATTATCATTTCAATATGGGATATGCTAGGGGTATACCAAAGGTGTACCCCAAATGTACATCACCCCCTCTTTACCATTCATTTTATTTTATTTTTAATTTTACTTTTTTTTGAATTTTTCTTGCCTTTTTGTATGGTGATGGAGGGGATGAGGGATGTTTGGGGTACACCAAAGGTGTACCCCTAGCATTTTCCTTTCAATATCTTTTAAATCATTTTCAATTACAATATTTTTATACCTCTGTAATTTTCTATTAAATCTTCAGATAGGTTTTAAGCTACTGACTCTGATTGAGACTCTAGTGCCCCTGGTTTTCGCGATACCTGCGATGTTCCATTCGCAAAATGGATAGTTCTTACGTCGTAATCCTCGACAAATCCTCTCACTAACCCACCGGCTTGACCCATACTCAATTCCCATACCTTTTCAATTTCATCACTCACATTCAGTTGATTTTGGTTCAAACATTGATTCTAAAATAGACTAAATTTGAAGAATGAAATTTGTGAGATCAAAAAGGGTTCAAATCTGGGCGAGTAAGATAACACTCTAACAATTATCAATTTTGTAAACGGAATACAGTAGATGAGTCAATGGGAGCTGGTGTCAAAATGTCTAAGGGGGTGTTTGTTTTTTGGCCAGAAGAGCTTCTGGCCTCTTTTGTATGCGCCGCGCAGACGCGCGCAGATGCTGAGCTCTGCAGATTGTTTGTTTTTTGGAAGACATTTCACTCAAAAAGGTCTTCCTGGCATTTTCTTGGAGAAGATATTAACCTATGTCTTCTAACATCTTCTAACATCTTCTCCATTTTTTCTTCTACTTCTCTTCACCACCACCACCGTCCACCATCACCGCCACCGTCGTCCACCACCACCGCCACCGTCCACCACTACCACTGTCCACCACCGTCCACCATCANCAAACAGTCTTCTTCTTGCAGACCGCAGACCTTCGGTCCACCACTTCTCCTGCAGATGTCTACAGTAGTGGTCCGCAGACTGCAGACCTTTTCCTGCAGAAAAAACCTACACCCCCTAAATCTTAGGTCCAAATTTTCTTAATCAAAGCTGACAAAACGTGGAGAAGATGATAATCACCTGCTTCATATTCTCTTCTTCTACTCTACCAATAATGCCGCGTTTGGCCATCAATCTAATGTGGACTATATTATATATACACACACACCCTGCAAAGCCTCTCTGTATTTCAACTTCTGCTTCGCCGGCCAAATTTCTCTCTGTGATCTCGCCCATGGCGGCGTCTTCTGATATCTCGCTCGCTTTCTCTTTATCGGCGGGGTTTTGGCTTCTTCTTCTACTGCTACAGTGTCACGGCGGCGAAGCGTTCGGGAAATTCGGGTTCAATTTCCACCATCGGTACTCGGATCCGGTCAGCCGCGTCTTGGACCTCCGAGGCCTGCCGGAAAAGGGAAGCGTCGAGTACTACTCCTCCTGGGTGGCGCGTGATAGACACCGCCTTTTGCACCGCCGCCGCCTCGCGGATTCCGGCGCCGCCGTGGATTCCTCTCTCCTCACTTTTGAAGCTGGGAATGAGACCGCCCGCCTCCCGTCTCTGGGATAGTAAGCCTTCTCTCCTCCTCTGTGGTTGACTAAGTTTAACGGAAGCTTTTCAAATAAGCTTAGTTTGGTTTCAACTTGCGAACTACTTTGATGAGCTTGGGCTTATTGGATGAGTTTCAAGAAGTAGCTTTTGAACATATGGAAATAGAACTTATGTTTGTAGTTTCATTTTACCTTACTTTTTTTCAATGTTTATTATTTTAGCTTCATTGTTTTCATGTCATTTTATACTTCTAAACGAACTTATCAACTTGACTTTAAGTTATAAGCTCTTTGCTATAAGTTACTCATTCCATCACACTAGGTTCGGAGCCAAGATTTCAATGAAATCCGGTCTAATTGAGATTTTGACAATAGAAAAAGATTATTTTGGGAAGTAAATCCAATTCTCACACTGAAGGAGTTGAAGAACTTAGAACAAAAATAAATACACGAGAGCTCGACTCAAGCGGACAATATCACACTAATAGAGAGTTAGCTTAAAGGCATTTAGTTCCAATGACATAGTCACTCTGTCCTTGAATAAATTTACATTTTCAATATCTCATGGTTTTAAATTAAAGTTCAGGCTCCTCTTATTTTAGT
The DNA here is from genome assembly GCA_900332095.2 of Cuscuta campestris. Classification (NCBI taxonomy): domain Eukaryota; kingdom Viridiplantae; phylum Streptophyta; class Magnoliopsida; order Solanales; family Convolvulaceae; genus Cuscuta; species Cuscuta campestris. Next base: position 430,080 of record OOIL02006828.1, on the reverse strand, counting down.
TTAAGAAAATAAATATGTGTCTCACAATATTTCTTCCATTCAAACAAATTCTAATCGACCACTTTTAAAATTTTAACAATTTTCATAAATTCTATCAAATCAAATAATCTCTACTCCCAAGTGGGGGTAAGGTTTGCACACACTCGACCCCCTACTTTTTTGTGAGATTCTACGGGGTTTGTTGTAGTTGTTTGTTGTTCTATCAAATCAAACTAGAACTTTCATCTTATTGCGACGTTCGACTTTTCAGCTTACACTATGCAAATGTTACTGTCGGCACACCTCCTCTCTCATTTATTGTGGCGCTTGACACTGGCAGCGATCTGTTTTGGCTTCCATGTGATTGCAGTGGCAGCTGTGTAAAAGGTCTGCTTCTAGGATCAGGAAGAGTATGTAATTCACTACAAGCTTACTTCATCTTTTAGAAAAATGACCCCTGTTTGAAAAAAAACTCGGTTTCATTGTATTAGTATAGCTATGTTTCTTACTCGCTTTAGATAGAGACACATTTGGGTAGACCTTTGAGCATTAATATGCTGTTCTTTTCTGGCGTTTTCTTTACTTTAGTCTATAGCTTGTGCATGTGTGTTTTATGTGCTTTGGGTCTTGTTGCTAGTTGCTATGTTTTATTCCGCTCTTACTTTATTCATGCCATTGTGTTTGCAGTGTTTTCTTTGTATGTGTTTATATGCCTTGAGCCAAATTTTTTCTAGAACAAACTTCTCTACTTCTGAGTAAGGGTAAAGTCTACATACACACACCTAACCAAATCACACTTTTTATGGGATTTTACTTGGCTTGTTGTTTTTGTATGTGTTTTTCTTACTAAGTTTAGTATTTTAGGCTATTTCTCATATAGTTTCAATTTTTTACCAGCAAATAGATTTTAATATTTATAGCCCCAAAGCTTCATCAACAAGCCAGACAGTTCCCTGCAATGGCACTATGTGTGAACAAAGAAGACGATGCTTGGTGGAACGCAATGCTTGTGCCTATGAAGTTGCATATTTATCTGGCAATACCTCGTCTAGAGGGATATTGGTAGATGATGTTTTGCACCTTGCCACAGATGATACTCAACAAAATAACATTGAGGCACCAATTACGCTTGGGTATGCATCAATTACTATTTTTGTTCTTGCCATCCCTTTGTGCTCTTATTTTTTTGCCTACTGTTTTCTTGCCATTCTTTTGGAATGGTGCCTTCCAATATCTGCAAGCTTGTTTAGCTTGAGGTGGGAGATGAGGGGGATGAAGAACAAAATTTAGCTCCTCTCCTGTTTTTTAACCAAACAAGGTGAAAGGAGAACCCTCCCTCCCATGTCCTCCAATCCTTCGTACCAAATAGACTCACTCATATTGACTCATTTATGTTTTCCGTATTCCTTTCAGCTGTGGAATGATTCAAACTGGTGCTTTTCTGGATTCTGCTGCTCCTAATGGCTTGTTTGGGCTGGGAACGGCTGACACTTCTGTTCCTAGTATTTTAGCAGCCAAGGGAATCGCCCCAAAGTCTTTTTCTATGTGTTTTGGGCAAGATGGACTTGGGAGAATAGTATTTGGAGACAATGGCACTTCAAACCAAAGCAAAACAACCCTAAATTTTGAACAATCACAGTATGTATCGTTCTTTTTTTTTCATACTTTTTTATATGAACCGGGGTATCTTGAAAAAAGTCTTTTTACTTCATACTAGAGGTCCAATTATTTTTTTGTTTTGTTTTTAAGATTATTTCTCAATTTGTTTAATGATGATTTACAATATCTACACACAAAAAATTCTATAGAGTGAAGTGTGTTACATTTTTTTTACAAAAAAAAAAAGAGAGGCAAAACCAGAACCGGTTGGTAATGGGAACCATATTGCTCCTACCTTGTTCTAGTTAAGGTTTTGCCCTCCCAAGATTTGGGATTGGAACCAGATCGGTACCATGTCCATGAATACATAGTTTGGGTAAAGTCCGCATACACACACTATGCCTATTTTAATATGGCACAACTATTGGAAAATCATGAACTATAACTATTTTTAAATTAATTTGTTAGTTTAACTAAATTTTATTTGAGAAGTTGGGAAAAAACAAGTCTTCAAATGATTTTTTTTGAGACGGAGAGAATATACAGTTAATCCGTATAAGTTAACTAGTGACTTTTTAATTATAACCTATATGGAGTAACTAATAAGTTAGTTGTTCTCATATATAACTATGTTTGGCGCACCATTAGCTATCTTATTTGTTTGAACTTTTCAATACGCTTTTTTTATGTCTTCCATTTTTTAGATACATCTTCTTATGCCATTTTGTATATGAAAGCTAGATTATCGGCTAATACTCGTCAAACGTTGAATGAAATCAACTAGCTTATGCGTATAGGTTGAAAAAATTGAAAAGATGATTAACTTTATCTGATAAACTACCTCCAAGAAGCTTATTATGTAAGCTTGAGCTCAAAGCTCATCAAATAATTTTTCAACAAAAAAACCTTCTTTACCAAGCCCTTTTAAAGGCTATCATCCTATGCTATATGAATCCGGTTCTTTTGACATCAAGGGCTGGTGTTATAATATGACACCCCGAAGTGCTTGCTAACCTTCAGAAACCGCCAAACACCACTCCCTGCCCCATCCGAGACCCCTTAGGCCCCCCATAGGGGTTTTGGGGGGGGGGGAACTACTTCGGGATCAAACGAAGAACCACAGGGCCTCAAATAGACCAATATGGCATTCACTCTCGGTGTCAAAAGAACCTCGGTGATGGTATATTACATATTTTGTAGCTTTCGTATGATTAAACTTATTCTTATTATTTTTGTTTCTCAACTCAGCGCAACGTATAATATCAGCCTTACACAAATAGCTGTAGAGAAAAATATCACAAGTGTTGATTTTACAGCCATATTTGATTCTGGTACTTCCTTCACGCTCTTAACAGACCCTGCATACACAATCATTACAGAGAATGTAAGTTCAGTACATGATTTCTGATATCCACAATTTATTAATTTATTTTATTTTATTTTATTTTTACATTTGAGCTAAACATGCTATATTGTCTTTGCAGTTCAATTCATTTGTGAAGGAACCACGTTCTAATATTGCTTCTTATTCGGACACTCCTTTTGAATACTGCTATGAATTAAGGTTGGTCATTGAAGTGATTTTTTAACAATCATATTCAACAAAACACACAGTTATACTTTGCATAACCCCTCCCTTCCCTCCCTCTCATTTGGGGAGAAAGCATCATTAATGTGATATATGTTCTGAAATCTGAAATGAAAGTGTTTAAAAAGATTTGAAATGATGGTTGTTAGTGATGGTGGAGGTGGCCAGTGATGACGGGTGGCCCGACGACAGTGGGTGGCGTTTGTGGGAGATATCTCCCAAAATCAGGAGATATCAAAACACTTTCATTTGAAAGAGTAGTGATATCGGGAGATATTATATCCTAACTATTCTTAAGCTTCACCAAATGCCCACAAAAGAATCCATATCTCATGCGCTCACTCTTGGAAACCGACTCTCTACTTTCAAGTAGGGATAAGGTTTGTGTGCACACATCTCCTTAGACCCTACTTTTGTGGGATTCTACTATGTTGTTGTTGTTGTTTTGTCTCATGCGCTAACCAAACCGGCCTTAAAATCTCTCCTTTTGAAGGTGTTGAACCAGACACATAAGAGTTAGAGTTGGACTACGAGTCTCAACATATAACGTTGAGATTCGTACTCGAGCTCTTATATGTTGATGACCTTATTTAATTTTATTGTTTAATTAATCGCCCTTTTTGTTTTTGCTAGTCCAAAACAAACATCTCTTGATGTTCCTGATGTGAACCTAACAATGAAAGGTGGTGACCAGTTTTATGTTTTTGATCCGATAGTAATATTTTCCCCCAAGGTAATATATTGTAACTTTGTGTTTTTTAGTCAATCCTTTTTTCTAATTTCTATTATGTTGTACTTAACGTTTTCTCTATCAGCAGAGTGGTCAGTATATTTATTGTTTGGCAGTTGTCAAAAGTGGAGATATCAACATTATTGGACGTAAGTATTTCTGGAATTGATTCAAACAAACTAGGTGGTTTTTACTTTCTTGTTTTTTTTCACTTTTAAAAACAGTAAAACATGCATGACATTTTGTAGGCAGGAAAAATTCATATGGACTTGCTCTAAAAATCTCATGCTTAATATATTCGTAATAAATCATATATTCAAAATAGACATTTGGAAGTTTGAAACAATATCATACTCCGTAATAACAAAGCGCAATATAATCTCAATTCCTTTTAAGATTTTCTCTCTTGTTTCATGATTGAATTGCATCTAAACTTCTACCATGTCATTTACGGCGCTTCAATTTTTATTGATCTTTTCTTATTAAATCTTTTTCATATTTTATTTTATTTTTCCAGAAAATTTCATGACCGGTTACCGGGTGGTTTTTGACAGCGAGAAACAAGTTTTGGGCTGGGAACCATCAGATTGTAAGTTCTCTTCACTCTGCCTCCGGCTAGAGGTCATAGTTTTAATGATAAATGACAAGCTTTCTTCTTCTTCTTCTTCTTCTTCTTCTTCTTCTTTGGAACTTGGATCAGGTTACGACCGTAGTAAACAATCCAACACCACTACCCTTCCAATAAAGAAACCAAAAAGGCCAGCAGCTGAAGCACCCCCGCCTGCCGCTATGAAACCAGAGGCCACTTCCGGCGGCGGAAATACCCCACCGCCTGCCCCGCCACTCTCGTTTCCATCAGCTCTGGTACCTCCACCTACCCCAAACAATGCATCACTCTTGAGTTGTTTCTTTGCCACACTTGTGCTACTGCCTTTGTCTCTCTTGCTGTTTTTTGACCTATAGAGAGAAATTCTAATATTACACACCAATTCTTCCGTATACTAATTCTTACATCGGTCATAATTTTTGCCCAGATTGTTTTCACTCAAAACTGACTGTAGGATTGAAACTTAGCGCCTCATGAATTACCCTAGTAAAATTTCGGAAGAACCTAGCGGTTGATTCGTTGGGTCATACAACTTGAAATCTGCATTATAAAATGTGGAAAAATTTAAGTTGTGGGATTTTTCGCGACGAACCGACCATTGGATTGTTCTAGAATTTTACGAGGGTAGTCTATGTTGCACTGACTCTCAATAACACGACCGGTGAAAACAATCCGAGCGGAAGATACGACCGGTGTAAAAATAGGTGTAAGAAAAAATTGATGTAAGATTTGAGGTTCCTATGCCTCACTATTACATTTGGAATGGATACAAGAAATCTAAGAATGCATGAAATCTATAGGAATTAGGGGTTGAGCTTTTTACTTCACCAGTTTTTATATACCCCCTAGGAAAATGGTGATATTATTTGTTGTAAAATAGAGGTGTATGTATATAGTGTATTTACTCAACTTCATTATTTGATGAAATATTGTTGTATTCCATAATATATATTTTTTTGCATTATATACCTATAGTCATAAAAACGTGTGCAAGATTTTTCCCTCTTTCGGTCCTACTTTTAAGATGTATTGGGTGCATTTGGTTTATTGTTCATCAACTTGCCAAAGTACCAAGTACGAGTATTGGATGTCATTTTTCGAATAATGTACTGTACAATATTTTATCACGTTTATAATTATTTTAATATATGTATCGAAATAACAAGTGTAGATTACATCATACAAAAAAAGTATCAACATTTTCACGAAATAAAAAGTGGCAAGCATAATTTACTTTTTAAATGATCAATGAAATATTCAAAGGAATAAAAATTATTGAGATGTTGGAATAGTTATAGTGACATTTATTTATCTTTGTCAATTCAGATTTAGTTATTTCCTTTTTATAAATACTAAATATAGGAGTGGGCGTGGTCCGTGATGGTCCGTGATACTACCGGAACCTCCGCTATTATTTAAACGGTTCGGTATCGGTACGTGATGAACTCCAAAACCATTATTCGGTACCATTCCGTTTTAAAACGGAATGGTACAATACCATAGTCATGCTCAAACCGTGCCAAAAAAAAATGAACGTACATTACTTAAAAAATATTAAACTTAATGTATAATTTTGTATAAAAAAGCACAAGAATGTTGAATAAAAGTATTGACTTCAAATTTAAACGGATCATAAACATAAAGAATAAAAGATAACGAGTCCAAAGTTAAATTTTTTTTTTTCCAATTCATGTAATATCAGAATATTAATAACTATAAAAAATAATGCCAATAGTAATGATAAATATAATAACAACAATAATAATGAGAGAGTTTAAAAATGAATAATAAAATACGAAGTACTCTATACACGGTAAGATGAAGTAGACAAATACTCCATAATTATTTGAGATATGTACTCTGTATATGGTATTGGACGGTTCGGTCCATGATAATCGGTTTTAAATATTTCTATCACGGTCCCGTCCCATTTGATATCGGTTCAGTTTCAGTTCGTGATGAAAAAAATCAATCCCGTTTGAAAACACTATAAACGGTTCGGTACCATTACGGTCCGGTATAGTACCATGCTAGTTCGGTTTTTTTGCCTACCCCTAACTAAATATTGTACTCCTTTCATTTTAATTTATATTGCCTGCTTCGATTTATGATGTTTGGTAAAAATTTATACTCAAATCAATTTGATACAATTTGATAATAACTTGTCTTATTGAATATTGAGAGATATGACCCTATATATAGGGAATACAAGAGTAATCAAAGTACAAGTAGGAAAGGAAAGAATAATACTAGTAGGAAAGGAAAGAAGTATCCTAATTTAATTATACTTCCTAATATCCCTCCGCAAGCTGATCAACGGAGACGAGGGGCAGCTTGGAACATAACTATTCAAAAGGAACTGGCGGAAGCGGTTTGGTAAGAATGTCTGCTAGCTGCTCTGAGGAGGAAACATGATGTGGAGTCATAGTGCCTGCCATAACCTCATCTCGTACAAAGTGACAGTCTGTGCCCACATGCTTCATGCGATCATGAAGAACCGGATTTTTGGTGACACAGATAGTCGACTCAGTGTCACAGTATAACTTCGGTTTGGACGGAGGAATACCCAGCGCATCAGTGATATATCGAAGCCACATAGCTTCTGCAACCCCTTCAGCCATAGCTCGATATTCAGCTTCAGTGGATGATCTAGAAACACGAGTCTGCTTTTTCGTGCACCAAGAGATGATATTAGGACCGAGTAAGAGTATGTAGCCCGTGGTAGACTTGCGATCATCTTTATCATTGGCCCAGTCAGAGTCAGAGTAGACAGATAGGTCGAATCCCCCCTTGCGAAAAAGAACCATGATTCAAAGTGCCTTTGAGATAGTGCAGAACGCGTTGCAAGGCATGATAGTCCTACTCAGTGGGGTTGTGCATAGTCTGAGACACTCGATTAACAGCATACTGAATGTCTGGACGAGTGACAGCCAAGTAATGTAAACCGCCAACAATGCTCCGAAAATGAGAAATATCCTTGAAAGGCAACGAAGGCTTAGTGATAGGTCTCGTAGTCATATGAGTAATAGCCGGATGACAGTCGGACATCCCAGCTCGGCGTAGAAGATCACGGGCATATTTGGATTGATGGAGAAGTATAGAATCTTGCGTGCGCTGAACCTCAATGCCAAGGAAGTAATGAAGAGGTCCAAGTTCTTTGAGCTTGAAGTCACGGTGCATGGCCTGAGTAACTTCTGAGATGAGAGTAGAAGAGCTGCCAGTGAGAACAATATCATCAACATAGACAAGGACAACAATAGTCCCACGAGAGCAGTGTCTGGTGAACAAGCTGGTATCATGAATGCAGCACTTGAATCCAAGGCC